>OX608081.1:24454981-24762481 GCA_951509765.1 Sphenella marginata | reverse complement strand
CTGTAGTTTCACAATTTACAGAAGTTAAGAAAATACCATGTACGAGTACTACGAGCAAGTAACTATGTTGTCGTACCTTGTAGGGCCATTAAGAGTGACTCGTAAGTGGAAGTGAAGCTAAGACAATGAAGAAGCTACGACAAAAAGGTACATGGAAAGGTTTAATATGTGCCGTGGCGACATACAAACAAAGCGCGTACTCATTTGTGCACGATTACCATATGGATAACCAACAAAAAAAAAATTGTGTGCCTTATATACAGCTTAGCTAATTTGAGTAAAAGGCTTAGGACTAATGAAGTGAAATTTTTAAGGGAAAATAATATAATAAGGTGCTTATAAGGTATGGATGTCATCTTTATTCATTTTCATAAATAAAACAAAAGATTTGAGAAGAGAGCTTAAATTATAACAAAGGCGCTGAAATTCCAAAATATGTATCTAAAATGTTAAAGCCGTCTGTTCAGGAGTTCACACTTAAGACTTCACTACTTCAGTCATTTGCAAATTCTCTTCTCACACAATATTTTTGGGGGTTAGGCATATTTATATGTAAGGAAGGAAACATGTTGCAACATTAGTCCCAATATGTAAATATGTGGTTGGCGCCAACTAAATTTGAAATCCAAAAGTTTTGTTGTTGCTCCTTGGCTTATGTGATGATTATGATGAGAAAGAGAAAAGGCATAGGACTAAAGGGGAAATCATGATAATATGACAAATGCAACTTCGAAGTAACTGACTCACACTGTGAACACGCTAAGGCATGAACTGCAGACCACAAAAACTATAAAAGCTTAGGCTCAACGCTTCAAAGCGAGTGTAAACGAAGGTTTAAAAAAAATATATCGAATAAAATTGTAACAAGCCGATGCTTGTATTTGATAGATTTTTAAGAAAATCATTTTATTACAGTAATCGAAGCCAAAACAAAGGTTTTTAGAAGTTTTGTCTGTCTGTCTGTATGTTTGTTCGCACATCACTTGCAAACTGCTGTATGGAATTGAATGAAAATTTCAACTTTGTCTCGCTCTAAGTCTCACTTAAAGTTTAGGATTAATTTTGAAAGTATTTTATTAACATTATCTACAGTGGTGGCAATAAAAGTTGAATTAAAATAATTTTTAGCTTTAAGTGAAATTAGAAGATTTAAATGTCTGCAACTAAAGAAAATTACATACAAGTAGTCTAGAGCTAAAGATGCGAAAAGTGCAACTCCACTAATTTTTGGTATCTATCTACATATGTACATATAGGCACGTTTGTCGCATCACTAGATAACGACTAAATAAAATCATTAAATTTCTTCACCGATGTTTTGCTGGAGATCTATTTTGAGATCTGCGATATATTTTTCTGCTGCAAATATATGTATGTATGATTTCATTTTTATACTTTGATCCAATTTTTATTGCCACCACTGCGTACAGCGGGAATACAATATTTTCACGCGTTAAAATGGACCCTAAACCTTAAGTTGAATATCTAGAAAGTTACGGGTGAAAATTGCATGCAATTCAATGCAGCAGTTTTTGTGTGATGACAGAACAAACATCAAGACATACATGTGAAAATTTGAAAAAAAAACGTTTTTTTGGCTATGTATTTTTTTAGAATATATTGTGAATAGAAATCGCTACAATTTTATTACATGTGAAGATATGTACTAAAATTTTAAAAACGTAAAATAATAAAAGGAAAACTGTTATTTCGAATATTGGTGCAATTTTCCCACACACCACTGTAAGCATTAATTAACTTTGGTACTTTATGATACCTCAGCAATCAGCAATAAAGTGCTCATTTGTAACTGAAACTGGGCCACATAAATGCTGTCACAAGCTCAAACATTAACATTCTAGTCATTCATTAAATTTCGCAAAACTCCAAGAAGACCATTAAACTTTTTAGTATCCTTGAGATGCCAACTTGAAGTATTTGCTATAAATAACTTACAACTACAAACAACAACAAAAAAAAAACAACCAAAAACAACAGCAAAAGCCCAGTAGAATGAAAAATGAGTGGAAACTTTTGCGGCTGCTGTGTGCGCATGCGCAGCATTAAATTAAAGTCACAACATTTTGTTAGAAAAATACCTTTTTGCCAGCTTGTTGTAGCTGTTTCCACTGTTTTTCTTAAAAAATTTCAAATTTTGTATGGCTCTTTGCTGCACTCACTCAATCATTCAGTCAACTGAAAACGTGACATTTGCGCTGTCGTTAGTGTCATTCGTTTTTGCAAATTCTTGTTTTTATCTTGTCAAATATTAAATTTCAAAGAAATATTTTTTAGTAGGTAAGTTATCATGCTGCAGAGCTAAAAATATCACCACGTAGATAAAGTTCACTGAACAATAAGCAGATATGCTAACAAATGCTTATTAGGCCATTTACATTTTTTTCATTAAACATTTCTTTTCATGTAAACATTTTTTTTCATTTAAAAATGTTATTTTTTCTTAATTTTTTTTTGCTACAAATTTCAATGTAGTTTTTTTTGTTTCATTTAAAAAAATTTTGTTTTTCATTAAGAAATTTTTAAAAAATATTTATCCATGTAAAATTTTTGTTTGTTTCATTTAAAACATTTTTTTTATTTAAAATTTTTTTTGCTATTATATTATAAGTACAATTTTTTTGTTTCATAAAAAAAATTTTTAAAAATATTTTTCACGTCAAATTTTTGTTCAATTCGAAAATATTTTTTTTTAAATGTTTTTTTTTTGTTACAAATTTTATAAGTACAATTTTTCTGTTTCATTTAAAAATAATTTATTTTTTTTTGCTACATATTTTATACCCAATTACATAAGTTTTGCCTAAATTGTGAGGGAGTGCCATATTTTGAAAATTATGCCGCTGCGCAAATCGATTATCGTTATTTATCTCCACAACAAAAAAAAAAAATATTTTTCGGCCTAAAAGATTTTGCAGTCTTGGCCATTTAACGTATTTAATGTACATAAGTGCATATATGTAAGTATGACCTCTAAAGGCATATTCATATCTTTAACTATTGATGTATTTTACTACATTAGGATGCGCCATATATGCATGAATATTTTTTTAAAGCTAAATGCTCCACTGGCTGGGTTCTGCTATACGAAGGAGCAAAAACCGTGGTAGTGACTTAAGTGAAGATTCCTAGCTCCTTCCACTTCCCCACATTTCTAGTGGTATCTTATTTACAGGACAATATAGCGAAATAAGGCACACTCTAATGTACCTATTAATGTCCAAACTGTTAAACGTAGTTTTATCGGTTCATTAGCGCCTAAGAATATATCTTTTTGGAGCTTTTTTTTGGTTTTCTTTGTTTTGACTATGGCTAGGTGTGGTAAATGACAGTTAGCCTTTTGCATATTTCAGCTAAACCTTGTCATTATAATTTACAGTAGTTGTCATATAATTAAATAAGCATAAATCCATGCATCAAAGTTGAGCAATTATGAATTGCCAGCGGTTGCATAATCGACAGAGAACGAAGGCCAAGGGACTGTAGTTGGAAGGGTGAGATTTGATAGATTGAAATGTAAGGTTAGGTGGTAACTCTAGATGGTTGCCGTACTCAGAAGCATTTTTGTAAAAAGAAAATACATTTTTTTTATATTCATCTCCGTGTTTGATTTCTAGAATATTTCAGATAGCTGGCAAACTTGCAAAAAATATTTTAAGATTAGGTGGCAGCATTAAAATGAACCTAGTTAGAAATCTTTTTGTAGTAATAGATACGGTATAAAATATTTATATTATATTTATTATGGCATACCTAAATAAAAAAAAAAGTTCAAATAGGTGGTAACACTGTAAAATTAAAAAAAAAATTGGCAGCACGTTACCAGCACATTACCAATATTAAAAAGTTCCTCGAAAGGCGTCCAACCATTTTCTAGAGAAAAGCGGATATGCCAAAAAAAAGAAAAATGTATCATTGCATAAGGTGGCAACCCTGGATGGTTAAATCTTACAAATAGATATTTTTGTTGAGATAAGATGTAAAAATCCTTTCCTTGTAAAACATATTGGAATTTCTCTTTTTATTGAAATAGATAGAAAATCCGATAGGTGGCAACCCTGAAACAATATCATTAGTGGTAACATTAACAAAGGAGAGGTTGGAATGTAGTAATTAGCCATGTATATTTAGGAGTTTATACAAATGGATCCAGCAGTTTGCGAGATATGTCCGAAAATGCAAAAAGCATGCATACTAATAGGATAAGGTGGCAACCCTGTAAAAATATCCAAAGTGGCCACACATAAGTAGGATTGCTTGCATTGGAGCATATTTTTAGAAGTACATGCAAATAGGACTAGGATAATAGGATAAGCTGGCAACTCTAGGTGGCCGTTTGAAAGCCATATTGTTATGCCTAACAAACAGGTGGCAACCTAGTAAAAACATACTCATTGGCAAAACCTAGGTAGGAAGTTTTTTAGAGATCGGTCGAGTGCATAAAGAGCAAGGAGAAAGAAAGGAGAGAGAGATCAAGAGCTATAGAGAGCGGAAAGGAAAAAAGAAGAGGAAGACGAATAGGAAATGAGAACGGGAGATAGTACAGTTTTTCTGGGCCTCAAAAGCACTGATTTGACAAACTCAAAGTATAAATGGAAATTGCCGAAAACCCGAGCTTCACTTTGAATTAGTTTTACCGCACTATTTGCTCTATGCGTCGTGGTAAAATAATTTTAAAGTTGATTTACACTTTTTAACATTTCTTTTTTGTTTATTTCTACATTCTCATATATTTAATTTAACCAAAAAGCATGCCCATTCACCCTCCAACTCCAGCAAATATCACAGAGACTGAATAACAACAGGCAGACGACAATTTGACACATACTTGCACTCGACTTGCGTCGTACTAAGCCCACTTGAGCTTGAGAGAGTGCGCGCATGCACTTAAAGCACACTTCACTACACTACTAAGTCAAGCTATCCTATTACATACGACAAACATACATATGTACATGTTGAGTATATATAACCATATCCTATTCTAGTAAGTATTCTGCGAACTTCATATACAAAAGCTCGAAGATGCCGACGACGACAACAACGACGATAATGGCAACGTACTCTTAACCTCTTGACACTTGCTGTGACCAACAACAGTGGCTGTTATAACTTCTATATGATTAACAAAGATATATATATATTTATACAGAGATATATATGTATATATTTATACATCTTTACAATGCAGTCACCTAGTCATTCATTGATGTCGTCCTTTTTTCTGTTATCTATTCAGTCAGTTCGTCATTTAAGTTCACGCAACAACAACAACATTCAGCATGCATCAACTGTCGAACTGTGGCGGGATGTGTGTGGAAAGTTATCTTGTAAACATTTGCATGCATTTATTCGCTTTGGGGGCTTTTGAATGTATGTCTTTTCCCAAGTAGCATGAATACAAATAAAACACCAGGAAGTCATTTTTGCATTATGCAATCTTAACGAGCTTTTCTCTATGTGCTGCGGTGTGTGTGTGCGAATGTGAGAATGCTGGCTGTTGGTTAAATTGAAGTAAAACATGCATAAGAAAAGTATGTGTGTGCTCTTAGTAGGGAAATCAACTATTTGCGAACTAGTACGTAACTAGTTTGAGTACTAAACGCAAAAATAATCGATTATTCTGGAAAATAACTTACGATTTCTGAAACACATTTTACGATTTCTGAAAACCATTTTACGAGTTTTGAAATACAACTGACCATTCCAAAATAGAATTTACATTTTCTAAAGTAAAATTGATCATTCTGAAAAATACTTGACATTCCTGAAATACATTTTACGGTTTCTGAAGTACAATTGGCAATTCTGAAAAACATTTTTTCGATTTCTGAAATACAACTGACCATTTTGAAATACGTTTTACAGTTTTTGAAACGCAAATTAATTTTGAATTTCACTTCACTAATTCTGAAATACAATTTACAGTTTTTAAAGTAAAATTTATAATTCTGAAACACACTTTACTATTTCTGAAATACAATTGAATATTCTGAAAAAGATTTAACGATTTCTGAAATATAATTGACCATTCTGAAATACATTTTACGATTTCTGAAGTTAAATTGATCACTCTGAAATACATTTTTCGATTTCTGAAAAACATTTATTTTATTCCGAAATACGTTTTACAACTTTTTAAATAAAAATAAAAATTTTGAATTTCACTTCACTATTTCTGAAATACAATTAACTATTCTAAAAATGTTTTCACTATTTCTGAAATATAATTAACCATTCTGAAATACATTTTACGGTTTATAAAGTAAAATTGATCACACTGAAATACATTTGAGGATTTCTGGAAAATATTTTACGATTTCTGAATTATGTATATTTTAAATGTAGTTTTTGAAATAAAATGGACTGTACTGAAATACACTTTGTGATTTCTGAAGAACTATTCTGAAATACATGTCTTTTTCATTCTAGTTCTAAACTAGTATTTTTTCTGATTAGTTTGGTGTTTCAGTGCTGGTTATATACTCATACATACATAGTATATGAATGTACATAGGGAAAAGTGTTATTGTAAATTTTGTAATACCTTACATTGCATTGTATTGTTGTTGTTGTGCGGCTTTTTATTTGCTTACCTTCCGGCCTAGCTCTCTTTGCCTTGCATTTATTATTATTTTTATTGTTGTTGTTTTTGTTTTTGTGTGTGTGATGCACTCAATGTGTGTCAATTTGCGCGGGAGCAATGTACATAAGTTATTACTTACATACATGCATAGTTATGTTTGCATACACATTAGGGGGGAACAATTTTTTTCACAAAACTGTGACTAGTAGATTTGGACTTTTGCTGCGTCGTGTGATCAAGGGCTCAAAAATGAGTATAGGGCTATGCAATAGATTTCGTTGGGAATAATGTAAACAAAAAGCGCATACAATTCAACACACCCTAATGCCTACATTTTACTTCATTTTGTTCTATCTTAATTTTTATGTTTAAGTTCAGCGTTTTTCTTGTTTCGGTTCACTTACAAAAGCTTAAAGGCACTGCACTGCTCAGGCAATTGAAACTAAACCAAATCTCATTAAAAAAATTAATTCTATTTGAGTGTTTTGCATGAAGGATTTATTTAATGAAATATCATTATTCTATGCAAACATTTGATACATTTATAGATGTGTAGAATATATACCGTTCCTATCGACGAAAAAGGGCGCAAAGCTGTTTGTCGACGAAGAAAGGCGCAAACTTTTTTTGTTTGAAGAAAGACGCATTAAAATAATTTTTAAGAAAGAAAGGCGCATTAAAATAATTTTTAAGAAAGAAAGGCGCATTAAAATAACTTTTAAGAAAGAAAGGCGCATTAAAATAATTTTTCAGAATGAAAGGCGCTTAAAAATAATTTTTAAGAAAGAAAGGCGCTTTAAAATATTTTTTAGTAAAGAAAGACGCGCTTCGATAAGTTGCAAAATGGGAAAGCTTGTTTTTAATTTGGTGTAGACCTTTACTGATTATATTCCAGCAAATGGAATAACCAAGAAAAATCTATACTTAACCTAGGCCCTGGCTTTGCCATGGAAAGCGTATGTTTTCTTATTTGCGAGCAATTTACCGTGTATTCTCCAAGGGGCATACCTAGTTTTGCCACGATTATTTACCTGTAATAGTCCTACCTAAATTTTTCCAGCTTGCACCTGCTTAGCTTTTAAAATGCAGGGCCTGCTTAGTATTTTCCTAGGTTGGGCTGGCCCAATTTTTTTCAATCCAGCACCAAATCCCTTGTGAAACTTACTGTAAATGTATACAGTGCGCCTTTCTTCCTCGAAATATTTTTTAATGCGCCTTTCTTCGTCAAAATATTTTTTAATGCGCCTTTTTTCGTCAAAATTTTTTTTAATGCGCCTTTCTTCGTCAAAATATTTTTTATTCCGCCTTCTTTCGTCAAAATATTTTTTAATGCGCCTTTTTTCGTCAAAATATTTTTTAATGCGTCCTTATTTCCCGCAATATTTTTAATGCGCCTTTTTTCGTTGACAATTTGTTGAATGCGCCTTTCTTCGTCGGTAGCGACGAAACAACTATTTTGTATAGTCAGTTGCAAAAAAAGTGGTATGAGAAATGAACATTAGGATGGGTCAAATATTTGAAATTCAAAAAAAAAAAAAACGAAACAAAACGGTCTTCACCGTCCAACCTAATTTCCACACATCCATACCATTACAGAAAGTCAAATTCGCAGCTCATACGACAATTGTGCCAACCATTTCCGCTTTAAGTGCCACCAACGGCCAACACTTACTTAAGAAATCAACCAACTCAATTTACTCACTTTAGGCATTGCGGTCACAATACTCAAGACAAGTCAAACAGGCAAACAAATAAAATAACCAAAAATCGCATTATTTGAATTGATTTCCAATTCATATTTATCTAATTTGATCAATTTTATTTTTTTGGTTTTTTATGTATTTAACTTTTGTGCGCTGCTGCTTATGCCAATGCCATTTTTGTTTTTTCCACACATTTCATATTCACAATAGACGCGGTATGCTTGAAGCAACAACAATTTTGCGTGTAAATGAAATGTTCGAATGTTGTTGCCACCTACGCACCAAATATGTATGTTTGATTTGCGCTTCGTTAGTCGCGCTAATTGCTTTTCGAATTTGGCAAAAACTTAACAAAAAAGTAATCAGAAGTGCAGCCCCATTTGGGACTGGAAATGAAATTCGATTTTTTGTGTTGACTTCGCAAATCAAATTTAAAATAAACACAATAGGTTTTGTTCAAAAACGGACATTTGACTGACCGCTGCTAGCAGCACGACGCCATCACAAAACTCTAATTTCAATGGATGCAAGCCTTTTTTGGTGATTTTCGCAAAAAAATTTAAGTGGTGCCTGCAAATAAGGAGCTAACGAATTTTAAAAAAATTATACACATCTTTTGTATTTACATTTTTTTTACATAGCCTTTTGTGTGCGAAAAATTTACGGGTTAAGAGATTTTGTTAATTAGATGCTTGTTTAAATTTTTTATTTTGCTCTTAATTTTTTCAAGTTTTTTAATAAAAAAGTTATTGTTGAAACAAAATATTTTCCATAATTAAAGTACGCAGGGTCGTAGTCAGAATTTTTTCAGGGGGGGTGGCCTTTTTTATTTTCCCTTTAATTTTTTTAAAAGTGTCATGAAATTCTTGTTGAAACGAAATATTTTCTATAAATGTGTAACCAGGGACGTAGTAAGAATTTTTTTGGAAGGTTTTTTTTTTTTATTTGTTTTAATCAAAGCGTTCTTTATAAAATAAAATATCTTCCATAAAAGTGTGCGCCTCTGGGTCGGATTTTTTTTCGGAGGCAGTTTTTCGAAATTTGTTTCTAATTTTTTTAAACTTGTCTAATTGAAAAGTGGAGCTTAAATTTAGGTCAGCCCAACGACTCAAAAAACTAAACATTATGAAAAAAATTTAATAAAATAAAAGTACTAAATATCATTAAAACATTATTAATATAATTACAATTTATGGAATGACGTCGTATCAAATTAGCATTAAAAAAGAATAATTCTTATTAGTGGTATACATTTTGTGATTGAAAGCAATTATTTTAGAAAAGAAAGAGGAACCAACTAAGATTTATGGGAGTTCAAACACTTATTTGGCGCTAAAAAATCTACAAATTAGGAATTATTAAAATACTAAAGCAAATAAATTCCACAAAATAAAAAATATCGCAAAAAGCTTAGCTAACCATCTGCAGTAGGAAAAAAAATTAGAAAAAAAATTAGACAACAAAAATGTGTACAACATAACAGCCAAAAAAAATCACTCAAAACAATAACAAACTACTCAGTTTCATTAAAACGGAATTTACGAGCTCGTAAATGACTATTAAAAGTGATTTAACTTGATTTGACTGTCGCAACTGAGGCAGCATGAAAAATATCTGCGCGTCGTACTTATGTATACGGATTGATGGGCATGAGCGCGTAATAAGGCTGAGAATTTGTAAGATTTTTGAACTTTATGGACAACTCGTCAATGTCGGTTAATGAGCTTTGCGTAATATTCAGTGGGTAAAGGAATGTAAAAAAATTAAGGCAAATGACAATAATAAATGAAGCATTGAAGTGTGAGAAAATGGTAAACAAAATATTCCTTAAGGCGCACCTTTGCTTATGAAATTATAAATGACCAAAAGTTTGAAGAAAAAAAAAACGCGCCAAGAGGGAGGAAGATGGGGGATTCGGTTCCAAGCCCCCTTTGGAATCCAAAAAGTAAAATTTTTTAGGAACTGTCAATAAAATATGCCCTCCAAACTTCATAAAAAAAAAATTCGGCTCACCCCTTCATAAAATTCTGGATCCGCCACCGCCTGAAGTTAAAAATAATTCCGAGAATGAATGATTTCTGGTGAGGAGAAACAAAGTGACGACTTAAAAATTGGGCCTTTTGGCAAAATGAGAATTTCATAATTGTAAAAAGCGCTAAATTACAAAAAAAAAATTTAAATGTATATTTTCATTTACATAACAACAATAAAAAGTTACTTCGACCATCACAAAGATAAATTACTCCACGTTAGTTGACCAATAAAACTATTTTTTTGTTTAAACTCCCTCAATATGCTGATTGGCCAAAGTCACTTCACATTTTACACCTAACTTCGTAAATAACTGTAAATACGTATACGCACAAAAAACGTATGACGAAATACCTTTAAGCTGTTTGACCTTCACCCATAGCTTAAGGAAAATTATGAAAGCGCACAAAGAAACGAGTTGACATACGCTTGATGCTGACCGCAAGCCACTTCTTTTGTTTGAATCGCTATAAATAGGTCAACATTTGTCACAGTTCGTTGTCGGTGACTTGTCACGAGCGATTTGTATGTCAATTTTCTCGCCTTTTGAGTTTATATTTTTTACGCTTCTTCATGGTTTTTGTTGTAACTTTTTTTAAATTGTTTTCCAATTGGTAGATAAAATGCTTACCTAACTAATTACTTTTTTATATGAATAGCTTTAACTGTGGTGACACAAAAACAAGCGGTAAATAAGCACAATTGGGTATTTATAAAGACAAGTTAAAAAGAAAATAAGAAACCAAAATATGGTCTATCATTAATTTAATCAGTAATATAGTTAGAAATTTAAATGAAAAAGTGCGAATACTTTTTTTTAAGTTATCGTACTCGACTGCTATTTTCTTAAAAACCGTGTCATTCCTGAGTCAGAACTGCCAGATGGCAAAAATTATTGCAAACGGTCACTCCGCCATTGACCCACAATAAATAATTTGCTTAAAAAAATTCCTTTAAACAGCCAGACCTTTATATTATAGATGTAAACGAGCTTTAATTGGAGGTTTGTATAACTATAAAATCTCGGAAACGACTATGGTTGCCACCTAATCCAATTTTACCTGTTTTTTCGCATATCCGTTTTTTGATCAAAAAAGACTTGAGTTATTTGTATGAACTTCTGAATATTAGTAATATACTACATTTCAAGCTCTTATAAGCACATAAGTGTTGGCATTACGAATTTTTATAGGGTTGCCAGAAGTTTGAAAACAGAATTTGAGTGAGATATGCAAAATGCAAACTAATTTACGCCCTATTTCAACAACAACAACATAGAGATCGTATATCAATACTATAAAACGGCTAGGGTTGCCACCTAATCTCATTTTATTTATTTGGTTGGCATATCCGGTAATACTTCGAAAACGAATTGACTATTTTGTATGAACTTCTGAATAGTAGTACTGTACTACACTTTAAGCTCTACTAGTTAGGTGTTGCCACTAAATTTTTTTTATAGGGTTGCCACCTATTTTAAATTTTGAAAAATTGTGTAAGATATGATTATCAAACAAAAGGTTCTTTAGGTCATATACATATTAACAACAAAAATTCTAGGTAGAGTTATAGCCTGGCGTTGCCACCTAGTCCCTTTATATTTCTTGAATTTTTGTTTTTTTCTCGAAAGCGACTTGAACAATTTCAATCTCTTCTAATAAAGCATTGACACTTGGTAAGTTTTTACAGGGTTGCCACCTATTTGTAATTTTTAAAAAGTTTGTGAGACATGGGTATAAAACGAAAGCTATTCAAATTAATATTTGAAAATTTTAAAAATACTTTCACCAAAGCTTGCTGGGTTTATTTGGAGGAAAGTTGTAATTTTTTTCTACACGTTCATCTTTTGCTCATTCATTTATAGTAGCATAATTATTTCTTTTTTCCCATTAACACACCCAATTGATGCATCACAAGTTTTATGGGCATTTACACTTCTTGGAATGTAAATACAGAAGAATTTCTCCTTTGAGGAAATCTTTACTTTTGGTCGCATTTGTGCGTTATGTGCTGTACTCGTAACCATCAACAACAAAGATGACTCATTCTGAAAGCATCAACTGCGATGTGAAAGAACGACAGCAAAAGCAAGCAACAACACCAACCCGAGACACCGTTAAAAGTGTTTTAAAAGTTAACAATCAAATCAAATCACTTACTATTCACTCATTTCATGATCACTCCTGGCATGCTTCTTTGATTTGTTATACACAACATTTCTTCGTTTATACATATCTTCTAATATGATTCGTCATTTTCCTACACTTCTAACAGCTTTTAGCATAAAACTAATTTCTTCACTTCAACTGGCATATTTCTAAATTTTATTTTAAATTTATTTTTATTTTTCATTATCGGCTCTATGACTTTGTCGCCGTCTTTTTACTTATAAAAAAATGAAAACAAAAAAAATAAAAAAAATCCATAAACTTCCTGGTGCCAGTGCATTTGCCATGCGAGTGTTGTCGAGTATTTGAATTTTTATTTTGTCGCCATCCAAGTGATCTTGACGTTGCATTTCTCGTTGTCGCCTCACGGCAAAGCGCGCATCGATGAGTAATCCATCGTTAATTTGTTTTGTTTAACAGCTTACTGTATTTATTTATTTTTTTCTCTATGGAATTTTTTGAGCTGAAAGCCTGCTGTCTGTGGCGCAGTTTTCTCTGAGACGCTATTGTATAAGCCACTTATTCTCAATTAATGCTTTAGCGATAGCCGATTGTAATGTAAGCAAGCAATTAGAATATTTTTACAGTTCATATACTGAGAGAGAGTGAAATTCCTCTTAAAGTATTTAATAAAAAAATAAATAAATATGTTATGCAATAAATATTATTATTAATCTGTTACATACAATAAAATTGTAAAACACTATTATTTGTATGTAAAAGATGGGAACTCATTGGAGGAATGAAAGTAGAAACAACAGTTTTTAGAATTTTTGTTTGTTTGTCTATGTATATGTTTGTGCGCGCATCACTCAAAAATCGCTGCGTAGAATTGAATGCACGTTTTACTAATGTATTGCTGGGTGTTCACCATGAAGTTTAAGATTCATTTTGTAGCACGGAAATATTGTTTTCGGGAGTATACAGTGGTGTCAATAAAAGTTGGCTCAAAATATTTTTTAGGCATGTAGTGTTGTCTATAAATAAGTGATGCTACGTAAAATTTTCAGTTGATTATGATTTTGCCCACTTCAAATGGTATTTTAGTTTAATAAAATATATGTATATTTGTTGTTGTTGTTGTAATCAATGTACTAGGAATTTTTGCTGTTGTTGTTGCTTTTCTTCATTCATAACCATTATCAAGATTTTTATTATTTTCGAAGTTCATGACCCTTTCCGGCATCGTCATGCTGGTAATCATCACCATGTTGTCATTGTTCTTGTTGTAACGGTAAAGCACTTCCCGAATCCCGTACTGTGCCTTCTGGCATAAACGATTTTGATATCTTTGAACTCTTTAGCCTTGGGGTCGTGGAATATTCTTAGCCTCTATGATCATCATCATTACTATTATCTCATTAAATTTTTATTATTGCATTCAACATCATCATTAACATAATACCCATCATCATCATCAACATCGTCATCGTCAAGAAACTACTGATTGTTCTCTCATTAAGAACTTTTTCATCATCATCATCATCATCATGATAATCATCATCTTCATCATCATCATCATTATACTCATACTAATTTTTATCATCAAAATCACAACTTTTCATCATCATCATGATCCTCATAATTTTCTGCATTCTCGTTCATTGTTTATTATTTTTGTTTTCATTATTAACTTCATCATCATCGTCTTTTTTATTATCATCATTGTCATCAACATCATTATCACCTTCAGCATTAACACCATTATGACTCTCATTATTACTGTCATCATCATTATCATCTTCTTCAGCATCATCGTCTTCATCATCATCGTCTTCACAATCATCATCATTATGATCTTCAACATTTTTATCATCATGATATTCGTTTTCATTGTTTTTTCAACTTCAGTATTGTCATTATGATCCTTTTCATCATCAACATGACCATCAAAATCATTCTCAACATCATCTCCCATTCTTTTCTTTAAATTTCATTTTTCCCTTCCGTTTTTTCTCTTATCTATGTCCTTTTTTCTTTCTGTATTATCTGTTTTACTTTCTCTATCTATTATTATGCATTACTTCAGAAGGATTTTCCGTCATAAGTCGTTATTTTTGAGTCCAACCCAATGTATGTTTGTATCAGAGGCTATTTGATAGACTTCCTTTGGGACATTTCTTTTTCTTATGGATTCTTAGGGGGGCTCTCGCTACCCGACCATGAAGACAACTAAGCTTCTAACTTCCTTGTTTTATCCATAAAAATTCTCTTCAACCAAGCCTTTATTATTCTAGTCAGCCCAGAAAACTGACGTATAACAGAGGCCCTAACATTTCTTAATTTTTATTGCTTTCGCCCCTTTGACCGACATTCGAAATTGTTTAACTTCAAAGTCACCGCAATGCATATCATTTCACAACTCTTCGTCCGCCGTATGCACTTTCTGTCAACCTTCAATTGTGTCTGTCAATCAAAGCAAAAAGCTCAACAATAAATGCAACCAAGCCTTGAACTCTTCCATCAATTTATGAGGTTTACATATTTTGGGAACGGGCGGTGGAAAATGAACGACAACAACAATACCATGACAGCTATCGAACTTTAATGTCAAGATCTTCACACTCAACAAACGTCAAGAGCAATTTAAATAAAATCAAAAATCAATGAGAAGCGATCGATATGCAACTGTTCCTTAAAGAGCCGCTCCAGCACGGTTGATGCGGCAAAATGTTGCATATCATCGGTAATATTAATTTCAAAAATAAAAAAAAGTAGTTTTGTATACTTTGCGGCACTAAAATTCAAATATTCATGACTCGGCAATAGTATTAAAAGTAGGAAAAAGAATATTAAAAACTCATGACACATTTTGCTGAGGCGCAAACACAGTGGTGGTCAAAATCGTAGTAAACAAATTTTTATTTAATCAACACATGGACAGAAAAGTAAAAAAGTAGAAGTTTCAAATAACTGGATTATAAAAACAATGGTTGAAAAGTTAAAATCTTAACCGATTTTCAACATTTCTAAAAAAACGTCTACACAAAATATTTTTGGAAAAGTTATATTCAAATATTTTCACAAAGTTCACAACCTTTCCGAAAAAAGAATAAATCCGAACAAATGTTTTAATTCGAATATGGCTCAGAAAAAATATCTGGCCTAAATAAAAAACAAAATGGAAAAAATGTGAATGGATACTTAAAAATGGCCAAAAAATATTTCTCTAAATTGCTAAAAAAAAAACTGATAATTCAGTTTTCAAAAACATTTTGAAAAATTCAAATCAAAGTAATTTTTTTTTTAAATTTTGATGAATATTTTGGATGTTAAATTTTTTTTTTTAATTTATGAAAAAAAAGTACCTAGAAAATAGTGGTCGCTTTTTTACTTAGGAAAATTCCTTTTTTTGTAGAAATTCTGTATTGAAATAAATTTTCAAAAAAATATGTTTTTAGGTTTGCTTAGAGGATTAAAATCTTAATATCCATTTTATTTACTCAAATATGGAAATTTTGGATATTTAAAAATTTTTTATGCAAACTCAAAAAAAATATGCCCAAATTATTTTTTTTCATAAATCTTGCCTGTATATAAAAAAAAATGTTTAAGAAAATAAAAAAAGTACTTTCGAAAATTTTTCTGTAGGTAGACTCTGGAAAAGTTCTGCTTATCTGACTCGAAAATATTTCAAAATTAAAATATCAACATTTTTTTAACTGACTAAACTTGTGTAAGATATTTTGGATATGCAAAAATTAGGCACTTTCCTAAAACAAAAAAAAAATAAGATTTTTAGATTCTTATATTCTTATATTCATGTTCAAAAATTCTTATATTCTTGTAAATACAAATTTCAATTTGTTAAATTTTTTTTAAAAATAATCTTGATATTTTTAAATTCTTTCAATTTCCTTTTTTTTAAATACCAACACTGCAAAAAGTGTTATTTGCACTATTTTATGCTAATTACAATTTTTCAAATTTTTTTAAAAGCAACATTAGCATCACTGTGGCCTTCCCCTGCAGCTGCACTTCAAATATTTTTGGTTTTACTGTTTTAGCATTTAAATGTTGCTGTCGCTGCTGTTATTGAATTTGTGGCTTCTTAAATAACAAACATTAAAAGTACCACAAAATATTTTCATAGCAAACGCACCCACAACAAATGATTGACAGATTTGGGCCAAAAAGCATTTCCATATGCAACACACATACACTCTCACACTCACACATGCACATAATAGACGTATGCATAATTAATTGTCCCGCAGCATTTAGTTACCCGACCCTCAGGTCGACGCAACACCAACAATTCAGCGTCTTTCATCAAATTTTTTTTTGCAGCGTTTTCATGGTTGTGGATCAGCTCGTCAGAAGCGTGAAGCACTGAAATGGTTGGATGATAACATTGAAAATAAACGAGTTCAAATGAGGTTGTGTGGGCTTGGGCAAAAAACAAAAAATTTAAAATGGAAGCAGAAGGCTCAAGGTTCAGAGAGAACTTGGAGTATGGACGGAGAGGGACCAGACCTTTTCAACGGAGCAAGCGAGCCCCCAGTGCGAATATTTATATCTCGCTTACAAAGCAGTAAAGTCGCGTCTGCTGACGGATTGATGGCCTGTTGCGATTGCATCTTAACGACTCCTTGCTCCAGTTAAGACATGAGTTGCACTCTACGACATGCTCGTTGACCTCCTTAACTTAATGCGACTTTAATGGAACAAGCAAATTCAATACGTTCATCTCGTCAACTAACAACAATTATGACCACAATTTAGGTTACGGTCAATACAGCTTCTGACCAACCACAAATGTAAAATAATATCCAACAACAAATGAAAATCAGATCAGCTGAGACCGCGTTTGAAGGTATCATGCACGTATATGTGTGTGTGTGTGTGGCGCATGCGTGCTATTTTTATGCAATTAAACAAACGCAAGCCGGCGCTAATAAGGGCACAGTCCAATGGCATACGATGGTGGGAGGAGGACGAAGCAGGAAGGTAGCGTATCACCAACGATGCGACCACACACGAGTTGAGCTGTCAATTGTGAATTAGGACAAACTATTGAGGGCAATTCACAATAATGTTCGAGTGCGTGTGCGGTGGACATAAACAAGTAATTGAATACTATTGTAGAAAAGCCGTTAGCAATTAATTAATGTACCCTGTTGGGATAACAAAAGTAGCAATAACAGAAAAAAAAAATACTAAAATAGGTGCCTAAAGGAACTAACTATAAATCAGCTTAAAAGTAACTTGTTTGTAGTTAGTTGAAAATGTTACAATCATCAAAAGAAAGTAGTGACTGGACAATAACTTAAAGAAGTCAAGGCTAGGGAGGCCGTTAATACTCCTAAATATTAATAAAAACTAAGAAAACTAACTACAAATCAACCTTAAAGCAGCTAGTTTAAAGTTAGCTGGAAATAAGTATAATCAGCACATAAAATTAGTCCGTTGAAGGTAGCCTACAGAGCCCCAGAACCGTACTCACTTAATTGAAAAATAATAAAGAACCTTTTGCAAAACTTTTAAGGAGGCAGCACGAGCTTCTTCTACAACTCCTGAGCTCTAGAGGTAATGCAAGTTTCACAAGTTCCTACAGGGTTTGTTTGGTTAAATGCACTTTAATGCATACAAAGTGGGCCATAATCAAATGTAATGAAAATGTTGACAATAACAATACCAATAATAAATAGATTTGAAGAAAAAAAAAAAGAAGTTGGAGAACGATCGGTGTGCGACAATTGTACGATTATGCAGCTACTAGGGTGGGTTACAATTTTTTTTTTACTTTAAATCGGGGTAAAATTTGTACGAGTGCTTCATAACAAAACAATAGTTTAATTGAATTTAAAGAATTTTTTACTAGACATTTTGGGGTAATTTTTTTTTTTTGATGATGGAGAAACCAATTTTCGGTTGGTAAAACTAATATTTATTAATTTAAATAACCAGCAAGCAACTTTTCAAAATAAAATAAAATTTTCTCATGTTACAAAATAAAAATATTTCAGCCAAAAGATTTTTTTCAACCCACCTTAATGTATACCTCCATGCATACGCTATATACATAACTAAAAATGGATGGTCGTAAAAAATGCGGAAAATCTATAAAATAATTACTATAAATTTTAGCAGTAAAAGTAAGTGAAAGAAAAGGTGTAAAAATTATCTTTAGGAATCCAAAATTATGAATATTCAAAAAAAAAAAAATAATAATTGAAAATAAATTTAAAATAAATTGTTTAAGTTAATAAAAGAAATAAAACAAAAATACCGATAAAAAAAAGTTTTCTTTTTTCAAATAAAAACAAAACTTCAAAACAAAAAAAAAATAGTTTTTCGGGATAACCGAAAATTAAATGTTCAAAAAAAAATTCAAACAGAACAGATAAGAAAAAAATGTTGTTTTTTTTTTCAAATAACAAAAAACCGAAATACAAACAAAGAAAAATAGGTTTTTGGGATAACCGAAAATTAAATATTAAAAAAAAAAATTAAGAGAAATCAAAAATATTTAGATAAGAAAAAAAAACAAATTAATTGAAATAAAAAAAATCAGATAAGGAAAATTTTTTATTTTTTTTTTTTCAAATAAAAAACAAAAACTCCAAAAAAGGTAAGATAGTAATACATTGACTTAGAATTTTTTCCGATCATTAAAAGTTTTTAAAATACGATAAGTACTACCCTACAAAAAAATCTTACAAATTCGTTTATTTTCCAAGAATTATGATTTCCTCAATTTTCAAAGAACTCTTAAAATGTAAATTTTGTTTTTGTTGTACAACTCATTTACATGCATGCTGGCATTTAATCTCATATCGTTAAGGCCAAATGACAATAAAAAGTAACGTTTTAACTACAAAACGCGCGTGCTGTGCCACAAAAGCGGTAATACGAGCCAACTTAAACGCTAGAAAAAGGGCCACCAAAGGTGTTGTGGAATATTATACAAATACAAAATCAGTTATGATTTGATTATTTTTTTTGTTGATTATAGAAATTGTGCGTGACTTTGTCAAAGAAGCGGTCACATTCTTATTCCACACATACAAACAAAGAAGCGCACTCGCACGCATGCGCAGTTCCAATTTGAATGAGAGCAAGTATTTTCGGTGGCGCCAATTGTTTTTCCTAAGCGTTGGCGAGCTCATAAAAAACTCTTAAACATGCATTTATGTTGTGCATTTGAATAGATATAACCTTTAAAAATAACTGCACTTTGATGAGCATTCTCACCTATGCAACTCGTTAATGTCAAATGAAAGTTGTACCACATTTTATTACCAACTAGAAAATCTAATAAAAAATATGAAATTCTTAGAATCGAACACACAAGTTTGGATTCAAAACTTCATGTCATGCATATGCTATAGAAAATAGCCGATTTAAAAGCCATTAAATTGCTCAGCTCAAGCACAAGTGTCATTGGATTTAGCTATGAATAGCATTATATTTTATGAGGTCGCCTATTTTTTTTTAGAACTTTTAATAGGCTCTATCGGTATTTCTTTTCTAACACGCGACATTGTTGGTTTTGTTGACATTTTGAATTCTATACATTTTCACCTAAAAATAATTCACATAGTTGATATCCAAGTTTAAGGCGAGTGAGGGAAACTTATGTTGGCAATACCATAGAAAGGGTAAAGATTATCCAAGAACGAAGTGGATGAAATATGAAGAAAATTTAAAATATGTCCAATTTTTAATGGGAGTATTGAAAAACGTTTTTGAAATATTAAATTTCGTTGTTTATCGACCTTCGATGGTCAATTATTTGAAACAAAAACTTATGAACCTTTACAAAAAATAACGAAATTTCACATAAAACTTCTTCAAAACAAGTTTTTTTAGTTTTTTGAGTATTCAGTTGTAAAAAAAATTTACAGTGTTTCAATAATCAAAACAAAAAACAATTTCAAAACTTTTTCAAAAATATTTTTTAAATTTATAATTTTGGTTCTAATACTTACTTTTATTTTTAAAAAATTTCAAAACTTTTTCAAATATATTTTTGAAATGTATAATTTTTCTGTTATAATATTTTGAGTGTACAAATTTTCTTCTACAATACTCACATTATTAACATTATCAAAACAAAAAAAATTTCAAAAATTTTCAAAAATATTTTTGAAATTGATAATTTTTCTGTTATAATATTTTGCATGCACAAATTTTCTGTTATAATATCTACTTACAGTATTAACATTACCAAAACAAAAAAAAATTTCAAAACTTTTTCGAAAATATTTTCAAAGTATATAATTTTTGTAATAATACTTACTTAAATTTTCAAAGCAAACAAAATTTTAAAAATGTTTCAAAACTATTTTTCTGTTTTTATTACAATTACAGTACATATTTCAAACTTTTTCAAAACAATTCTTATTGTAGAAATAAGCTCTAATACTATTTCTACTCGACAAGTAAACCTTTTTTATAGGTTTAGAGATGTTATGTTCGATAAAGTAAAATTGGAAGTTTCAAAAATAAAATACACTATTTCAAAGTACAAAAAAAAAAAAAAAGAAATTGGGGGAAAAAATAAAAAGTAAAAAAAAAACTTTGTGTTATATTCGAAAAAGTAAAAAAAGAAAGTTGCGAAAATGTTCAATACTTCGAAAATCCAAAAAAGAAGAGAAAAATAAAATTTTCCCAAAAAAAAAAACAAACAAAAACAAATTTTAAAGTTGTGAATTTGCACGAAGTCTGGCCCTTCCGAGAAATGTGACTCTTGTCTCTGTTTCTTGAAATTACTCTATTATTTATATGCATCTCACTAGAAAAACTGACTTCTTGGCGATCATTTTGAAGTCGTTTACTTACTTTGTATTCTATTCACCACAATCACGCTAGGCCAAGGATTGCTAGATTCTTGTATTCTCATGAACTTACATTCTCTTCCGACTTCTACTTTTCTGCAATTCATTTCAATGAATCACTGCATGCCACGGTCAAACTCCCATGACACCACTCAACTATTTATAACGCCCATTTGAGTTAGTTAACAAGTTGAATTAAGTGAGTAACTAACAGAGTTGGAATGCTTGGGAGTTCGCGCAAACGCGTTTGGCGATTCTATGGTCAACCAACCGTACAAACTCAAATGCTGTTCATATGAATGGCGAGAATTTTTGTTTTCTCTTTTTATATATAATTTCTATTTCAATTTACATGAAATAAATTGTCTGAGAAAGCATTTAGATATGTATGTATGTATGCATGATATGTGTGATCGCTAAGTATGAGATTTCAGCAACAAATAAATAGACGAATATGAGCATTTCAAGACGAACGAGTGAGCGCTGCTCACATAGAATTTCCCACGCGAACCACTCAAGCAATCAAATGTTGAAATACGAACAAATAATGAAGACGATGAAGAGCTAAACCAAGTCAACGTTAGCGGCTTCCTGCTGACCCATACCAAAAGTGGACGTCACTTAGAAGAAGAAGAAAGAAAAAAACTCGCTACGCCATTTTTAAACTCGCTTTACTTAGTTGCTTTTGGAGTTGCTAAGAGAGCTGATTTAGTGGTTCAGTGGTGAAGTGAGTGAAAATACGAGTAGTGACCGCGCTCATGTTCGAAATTAATGGTTTTGGAGTTTTTACTTTTCTTTGCATTGCTTGCTTAGTTAGGGAGTTTGGTTATTTTTGCTTAGAATTTTGTTGCCTTTTCATCATTGGAGTTTTTGTAGTATTGTCTCGGCTGTGTAGTGACATGGAACGGGCATACAACAGGCCGGTCTGACCTGTACAGGGTGACACCAAACATTCTGGATGTAGGAATTCTTCAGGGTTTGAGCCAAAAAATGCCGACTATTTCTCTATAACAGCTAGAAATGATAGTTAGTTCTTGAAAAAAAAAAAAAAAATTATTTGCTAATAGAATTTTTCAAAATCCTGGGTTTTGAAAAGCAAAAAAATTTTAAACTTCCACCTCTTGCTGCACCTTGTCCTCGTCCGCTCTGTTTCGCTGCACCGCGTGACATGTGAGTGATTTGTGTGCGAAAATAAATAACGTCAGTCATGCTTGCCGCTGCACGGTGGTGTATTTTAATGAAACCTGATTCAATATAAAAGAGTGCAGCGAAGGCGAGAGCTAGGGAAGGTGACTAAAATAACTGTTTAAAGCTCAAATACTTGTCAAGAAGAAAAAGGTATAATTTTTTTCTAGCGTTTTTTGAGATGCTAAATTTGTAAAAATTCCGAATTTTTCCAATATCATAAACTTGCATGTCCTTTAGTTTTAGCTAGGTTCAAATTTTTTACTTGAAATAAAAAATTAATAAAAAAATTTTTTTTTTAATATATTTTGTAACTTTAAAATATCGTTAGGTAATTAGTATTGAAAATATATAAGAAATTGGTCCTAAATATCCTCTTCAAAATTTAAAAATTTTATGATATAAAGGATAAGTTAATATTAAAAAATTAGTTTTGAAAATTTTACTACAAAAAGGAAAATTTTTAATTTTCGAAAAATTTGTTTCTGAAGAAGTTAGGATAGAACGGAAAAATTTAATTTTTCAAAAGGGTTTTTCAAACATTTTTCTCTAAAATTTTACTATAGAGATCAAAAATTTTGTTTTTCTAAAAAATTTTTTTTTTTAAAAATTAGCCTTGGAAATTTTACAACGCGAAACAAACATTTTATTTTTGAAACACCTTTATCAAAAAAATAATTTTGAAAATTCTACATAGAAAGGAAAATTTTTATTTTTCTAAAATGTTTCTAACAAACATAAGTTTATTTTGAAAATTTTAGGACAACAAGGAAAAATTTTGTTTTCCACAAATTTTAAAATTCTACTAAGTCAACTAAGTTGTCATGCTAAGCCACTGTGCCTCGCTCGTTTAATATTGTGCTCTACTGACATTCCACTCATTTCTTTGCTACTCCCCATTGCATTTATTTGCTATTTATTTTCCAAGTTGAATGCATTTTTGCTTTTTTCGCTTGTGTTGCCCTTCTTGAGAACCAAGCTATTCTCCCTCAAAATGCTACATTTTTATTTCCCATTAATTTTTTCACACAAATCAACTCATCATTTTCAATTCCCCTTACCAACCAATCCATCAATCATCTCTTGTTTTCTGAGCCATCATACGCCCTCCACTTTGGTATTTGTTGCATGCTTTTAAGTATTCCCCTTTTTCCAATTTATTTCTCTTCCTGTCTCATTCTTATTGCTCATTTAAAAATCGTTTAAATACTTACTTACTTAGTTTCCCTTCTTTATTTACTGCTATTAAGTTTATCTCTTAGTTCTTGGATGTCTATCGCTTCATCATGCCACTCCCACATTTCATTAACCCTTGCTGTCTTAAGAGTTTGCTGTCCTCCCTCGCTATAACAGCGGATGCTTCACTCCTTCCACAATTTAAGTTTGAAATATTTATTTATTTTGATTTGTTTATGTTTTTATGTTGTATATGGTATTGTTGTTGCTGTTGACAATTGACGCTGATGGATGTTGGTGTATTTAAAAAAAAAAAAAAATATTTCTATTTCACACGACAGCTGTGTTTGACCCTAAACCTCGTTAACAGTCCTCTTGGGAAAAAAATTTCATCGTGAAGAAGTATTTAACTTTTTTTACAAAAGCATTGCATTTTTAGAAAACTGAGCTAAGTCAAACGTGGTGTTGGATTTGTGCTCCATTATTTGGTTCCAGAGTTGTACACGGAGAGCAATTTCAAATCGATACTTTTTTCTATAGACATCGATACCTTTTCTACTCGATAATTTTGGTGATGAATTTTTCTCCTCGATACTCTTTTAGAAATGTTTTTGCATCTATAAATCGATATTTTCTGTTCGATATTTTTTCTTCTCGATACTGATAAGTATTTTCTAATCAATACCTTTCAACAAAATTTTTCCAACAAGCAATTTTAGCAATTTTTTTACTTCTCGATAACGATATTTTCCACTCGATGGTTGATGTTTTGTCTCTAGATATCCGCAATTTCTACTCGATAGTTTCTTTACAATATTTCTCGATATCGATATTTATTATCCGATCAACTTGTAAACGTCGAATATCAGTTCTTTTCTACGTTTTACGAGCATCCTTAGGTCGTTCTTTGTTTTTATATTTTTTATGTTTGAGCATTACCCATATTTCGTTTGTTTTTTTAGTTCATTAAAATCCTCTTAACGGCATGCATCTCTTATTATTTATTAATCGGTAAGAAAAAGCCGCCCATTTTTATCGCATATATGTTGCGCTCAACCATTATCGTTGACACCATCACCTTATCAAGAGTGATGATGGAGGTGAGATTTTGTGATAAACTTGTGTGTGTACAGGGTGCCGAGGTGAATAAAAAAAAGTGACTTAAAATACGTACACTCAAAATTATGATAGTCATAACCGTAACCATAGCAGGAACCGTAACTAGAAATGTAAAAGTTACCAAAACAGTAATTGGAACCATAACCTTAGCTGTAGACGTACATACATAACTCAAAACGTAGCTGCAGCCGTAACGGTACACGAAAACATAACCGTAACCGTCTTTGACACCATAGGCACAACTTAAGCCATAACCGTCACTAAAACCAAAGCCAGTAAGTGAAACCATAATCGTACCTGTAGACGTAAATATAGTCGTAACTGAACACCCTAACCAGAATAAAAAACCATAGCTGTAGTGGAATCGTAACTGTAAATATAACCGTAGCTGTACACGTAAATATAACCGAAGCAGAAAACTTAACCTTAACCTTCAACGAGATCATATGTAAATAATGGTAGCCATATCCGTAGCCATAAGCGTAATTCATTTATATAGTTTAAAATTTTTATTCCAATTCCTATGATTCAGAATTAAAGTTTTGGATTTCAAAATTTATTAATTTACCAATTTTCGAAAACTCTGATGCACCCTGTATAATATGATCCCATTTGCATTGCAATCGCCTAAACAACAATATTACTGGACTTTGCAGCAAAGTATTCTTCAGAAAATTTTGACTTGGCTCACTCGATACCAACGTGCTAAGAGGAATTATGTTTCATATCACTTTCACCCTTTAAGCGCATATTTACAGTGGTTGGTGATTAAATAGCAGAGAAAATATTTTTGTTCGTGAATTAATAATTTTAAAGGAAATTTTTATTTGGGCTAAGCATTAAATATAAAAATGAAAATAATAAAGAGTACAAGAATTAAAATCGCAAAACTTCAAAATATTTTAAAATTTTTTTTTAACTTTTTATGCAAATTTTTTTTTTAACATAAACTATCGTAAAAATTTCGTATTGAAAAAAATTCTAAAAATGCTTTGTAGTAAGTTTGAAATTTTCTTAAAAATTAGTTGAATTAGTAAAATATTCAAAACTTTTTTGAAAAATTTAATTTTTTGTTCCTATGATAAACTAACAAAATAAATTTTTGAATATTACATTTTTCCTTCCTATCCTAAATTTTTCAAATTAAATTTTCCGAAAACCTTTAGAAAAATAAATGTTGTTCTTCCTATCGTGAAATTAAAAAAAAAAGTTTTTAGTAAATTAAAAAAAGTTAGTTTTTTTTGCGAAGTTTATTTACTTTTAATGGTTTCTGTTTTAAAAATCATAAATTTAAAAAAATGGGTAAAATAAATAATCTTAATTTACTATGTTTAATTTCGCTACTATTTTTTCGCTCACTACTGTAGCTGTTCATATGGGTTTCGTCTCTGTTTTGCTGTTTCTTATTTTTAGCACATTTAGTATTATCTGCCTCTTATGAAACCCATTTGCTCATAATTGTGTTAATAAATGCAAAAACGAAAAAAAAAAACTGAAAAATCTTTTGAATATGAAAAATGATGCCTTCGCTACACTTTGGTGTAATATTTCTTCGTTATCGTAGGCTGGCTTGCATGCAGCGTGAAAAATTGCAAACTGAATCAGTGCATCCGCCAAAAGCTGCAGCGTTCTGTGTCACGGTCGATTTCGATGATGTTGGAGTTCAGGCAACAGATGTTTCATTTGCGTAGATCAATTTTGGAATACTTTTTTTTTTTGATTTTCTTTTTCGAACGCATTTGTATGGCAAAATATCAGCAATTAGTTGAGGTTGCAGCTTTTGGGATTTTACGTAAATTTTTTATTTTTTTTGGACTGCTGTCGATTATGTGTTGAGACGCCGCCCTTGACTTTCCTTTTCGAGTTGTTGTAAGCGTTATTTCACGCAAATTAACTGGTACTTACGCATATTTTATATGATTTTTATTGACACGAAATTCGAGATATTGAGATGGTAATTATGAAATAAAATTCGTAAGGGATGCTTGTGATATTAATAAATAATTTTTAATATCATTTATCGCACATGTTAATGTAATTTAAAACGCGATCACGCTGAGAGAAATGTTGACAGGATGGGCTTTTCTGTGCATACTTAACTTGCAATCATATTTTGCATAATTAATCGATAAACATGTACAATCCGATTGCGTTGAAGCTCAATTGCAAATGTGTAAAAAATATTTTTTATTTCAAACTAACGATTTGCTTATTCATAAATATTGATCGGAATAATAAAAAATCGATAGTAAATAAAAAAAGTCTTAAGCAATACGCAGATATCGATAACTCCAGAAAATACAAAACTAAGATTTGTAAAAAATTCTATTAGTGGAGATAAATATCTAACTAAAGTCTGAATTAAAGCACTCAATAAGAATTGCTAGAAGTTGGAAAAAAAAAACGGTAAACAAGCGAAATGCCTTTTTATAAGCTAAAATCGAATTCCGATAACAAAACAAACAAGGTTTCGAATCTTGAAATAATAAAAAATGGTGGTAAAACGATTGCCTGAAAAATACTTAGCTGATCAGCGCCGCTACGAAGATAGTCGAACCCTGTTTGAAATAAAGCGATTAACAATTTATCGATAAAAATCGATTTAAAACAAGTCGGTGGAATTTTTAAATTTCCGTTTGAGTGGGTAATCTTATACAAAAAGAATCAATAATTCAAATACTATCGATAGCAAATTAAAAATTTATAAAATTTAAAATCGATAAAGTATTTGTTGAAATAAAAACAAATCGGCAAAAACGACGAAAATCGATAAACAGCTAAACAATTTGTAGAAAAAAAATGATTGTAATAAAGAACAATAAAAATATCTTTGAGAAAGAAATAAAAGAAATCAAAATATTTGCTAAAAAAAAAATGGACAAAAATGAAGAAAATCGATAAATAGCTACATAATTTGTTAAAAATCGATATCGTGGTAAAAGAAGCCAAATAGTAATAAAATAAAATAAATCGGCAAAAATTAAAAAAATCGATAAACAACTACATAATTTGTAGAAAAAAATCGATATCAATGTCAAAATAATTGATGAAAATAAAATAAATCGCCAAAAAAATATATACCAAAAAAGTTCTAAAATCGATAAGGATTTAAAATGTGCTATAGAATTTATCCCGACTGACACACTAAAAGTCCTGAAAATCGGTGAGTATCGATAACTGATAAAAAACTAAAAAAATCGATTATTCCACGAAGCTGCAATAAAGTGCGAGCTGAGTATAAAAAGTTCAGCATGGAAAATTTCAAACTCGACTCATTCAACAACATTCCAATAATAACACAATAAATTTGATTATACTAGCAAAACCAATGAATATAAAAGCGAAAGCGCGCAACAACAACTACTTGCCATTACCAAAGCCGCCTCAATGCAACGTATCCGGGATGAGTGATGCGTCGACGCATTGAACGAGCAATTAAAAGTAACAAATTTGAAATCGACCAAAAGTGTTGGCCATAATTGCAATAACGATGCAAAAACAAAAAAAAAAAACAAGAGAGAAGCAGCACAAACGAAACTGCATACGTCAATGGAAAAGTGACGATAAAAGCATTTAAAAGTTAAATAAAAATTGCATTCAAAACAAGGCTGGCAAGCGCATGCGCAAATGTTGGAGATAAACAAAACTAAGCGAAAACGTCATAGAAATATATAACCAGTTGCTGTTTGCATTTTATAAATGTTTGTCTGTTTGTGCGGCTTTGTTGTTTTGTGGCGTTGTTTGCGATTGCAATGAGCCAATGAGGCAATAGAAAACCCGGCATTTATTTTAATTTTTATTGTTTGCTCGTTTACGAAATGGCAAATGGCACATAAAAATTGTGCGCTGCACTTGGCACTACTGCCCCGCATAAAAGCTCACAAAACGGACAAACCGATGGGCTATTAATATTGGCTAAATACGCACAGACATAGAGACATACATATAAGCGATGATATTCATAAACATACATACATATGTGTGTGTGTGTGTATTGGTATTTGAATACGAGCACCTGTGTATTTGATTTGACTCCTTGCAAATCCAGTTATGCGCCAAACGTTAGACAACAACAAAAATTGCAAGGAAAAGTAAAACAAACGCACGGAAAAGTGAAAAAGAAAAACAATTTGAAATCAGGCAAAAAGTCAGTTGGTCGTTAGACGCGCTTGTTTGGCCGGTTAGTCGGCGTAAAACTGGTAATAATTGCCGGCTTTCCTTTCATTCGGCGCAGTAAAGTAATAAAGAGAGCTTCACAATCACACCACACTCTGGGGCAGTTAAGAGAGATGGGGGGATGGTAAAAAATATCAATATCGTAATCAAAAAGCATTGTCTAATCATGCAATAATTGCAGTAAACGCCGCACTGTGGGCTATTTTGGTGTGAAGAGAAAGAAAAAAAATAAGCTTTGGATGAGAAAACCTTTTTCATGGTTGAGTAAGATGCTCTGTCCTAGCTGATACATTAAATGATTATTTTTTGATTCTGAGCAGTTTCTATAAAACAACGTTTTTTGGAAGTTATTGCAATTTTTTTGTAACCGGTGACATTTTTTTTAACACGTGACTTTTAGGTACAAGTGACTTTTTGGAACAAGTGATTTTTTGGCACAGTGATTTTCCTGGAGACAGTGACTTTCTATACCAGCGAATTTTTTTTATTGCGTGCTTTTAATGGAGCAGGCGACTCTTTATTCCCGCTGACTTTTTCCACCGCTGATTCAACATCAGTGATTATTTTGGAACCGTGAAACTTGCTATTCTCGGAAACATTGACTTTTTTAATCCAGTTTTTGATGAACATGTGATTTTTTTGTAACTAGTGACTTTTTGAAACAGTGATTTTTTTAAAATGCAGTTTTTATTAAAATTCTTTAATTTTGTTATATAAGTGATTTTTCTAGAACCGGTTTCTCTTTCTAAACTTTTACTGTTTGGTTTTATTTTTTAACGGATAGGGTGACTTTTTTCAAACGAGCTCTTTTGTAAGTAGTGATCTTTTTGGCCTCCCTTTTTTTGCCTAGGTGCCATTTTTTCTATGGAAGCGGCACTTTTTAGCACCAGTGATTTTTTTTAAACAGCGTTTTTTTAAGCCGAAATGTTTGTTGGAATAAGCACCTTTGAAATCATGAACTTTTAAGCGACATTGATCTTTGTTCAGCCAGTGAGTTTTTTGTATCTAGTGACTTTTTGCAGACAGTGATTTTTCTGGCTAGTTTTTTGTATCAGTGACTTTTGTTTGAACCAATTTTTTTCGACACCAATTCTTTTTTTGTGGAAATTTTTAAGTTTTTACAGTTGGTTTTGAGACCTGTGATTTTTTAGGAAGCTGTGATTTTTTGGAACCGGTAATTTTTTGAGTCACCATTTTTGACAGGACGCTTTAAGCACTCTTGGTTATTATTGTCCTATTGTTTTTTGCATCCGTACTACTTAGTAACTTCTTTGAAAAAAGTTACTTCTTTAGACCAGTGACTGTCGAGTTTTCTGGAGTCAGCGACTTTTTTTGGGAGCTAGTGCATACTTTTGGCAGTAGTGAATTGTTTGTACCCGTAAAAAATTTTAAAGGTTTCTTTTGGGCACCAGTTATTCTTTTGACCTGTGATTTTTTGGAAATAGTGATTTCTTTTAAACCAGTACCTTGTAATTAACCCAATATATGTCAGCTGTTTCCAAAGACAATTAATTTTGACAAACTTCACCTCAAACTCGACCACAGTGCGATGCGTCTAATGCAAGTCATGATTGCCGGTAAAACGAGCGAGTGTGTGTGTGTGTGTGTGAGTGGTGTGATGCACGCCATGCGTCGCATATTAATACGAGTCCGCAATAAATAATGCCACTCGGTGTATGCAGCAAACTAGGCAAAGACAGCTATTAATTGGCCAAACGAATCGGCCGGCTAGCTGGACAGCTAGCTGACTGAACGGCAGCAGTGGCATGGTAGCTATAAGCGCCAGCGTCTATGTTGCAAAACTTCACCGCCACCAGTCACCACCGATACCGCCATCACCGTAGATATAAAGCGCTAAATAAAATTCCAATAGAAAATACTTCGCTTTTTGCGTGAAAGCGTTTGAATGGCTTGAATGGTTTGTACGGGTGTGGATAGAAGGCGGGATGGGATGACACCGAACGAAAGTTTGCAATAAACGTACGATTTCAAGTGTCTGCAATATCTTCAGGTGCCAGCGATAAGAGATCTCATCTCAGATCTTTGTTGGATAGGCTTCCATCCAAGTGGCAGTCGGTAAATAGCGATTAAATTTTGGTCATTTGCGTTGCCGGAGAAAAATTGTATTTTATTGATGAAATTGCGCAAATACTTACAAACATACATACATACATATATGCTAGTCGTAGTTGTTGTTGTTTTTGTTTGCATGAATTTCTAACAATTTTATTTAGATATTTAACAAAATTGATGTTTGAATTGCTAGAGATATGTTGGAAGAGCTGAGCTGCGGGTGTTGAAATTATTTAATTACCTGAAATGAAAAGAGAGTAAAAAGTTTATTAATTTTTTGTTTTATGTAGATACATTAAAATTTATTAGTTTGTGATTGTTATATGATTGAATTAAACAAGGATAGCTGAAGGAAAAATTTCCGAGAACATAAGAGAAAATCCTCACAAATTAATATACAGTTGTGTTCAAAATTTTTATTAGTAGTGAAATTAAATTTTATATCGGTCGACGCAATTAGAAGCTGTGCTTTTAATAATCATTTAAAAATCAAAGAATTATGTAGCAGAACTTTGATAACCTCAAAGGTTTTCGTATAATTTTTTAGAAAAAGGAAAAATTTAAAATGTCTGATTGAACTAAATTTTTAATTTTTCAATAAAAAATTGTCTTATTTAAAAAACTTTTCAAATTTTTCAACATCGAAAAAATTAAGTTCACCATTAGAAAAACAAAAAACCAAATTTTAATTTAAAATTTTTCATAATCGAAAAAAGTTGTGTTTAATTATGGAACTTGACTAAAAAATTAAAAAAAAACTTCAAACAAAATTTTTGGCCAAAATTAAAAAATTCGAAGTTTTGAAAAAAAATCTCTTGAGAATTTCGGATATCTTTTTTCAATTTTCCTGCAACTACTGCATTGAAGGTATAGAAAAAATTAATTTGGAAAAATATTATAATGCCTAATTCAGAAAAATTTAATATTTTTCATAATCTAAACAAATTAAAGTTCTCCCTTATACACATTTAAAAAATTTGTTTGTCCAAAAAAAATTTATATTGCTCACAAAAAACCACTACATATAAATGTTAAAAAAAAATTTAGTTTAAAATTTTTCAAATTTAAGGTTAGCATTTGCAAAAATGCAAAAAATCATTAATTTTTTTTGTGTTTATAACTGAACAACTTTGGGTTTAACTAATTGAACTTAACAAAAAAGTTAAAACAAAATAAAATAAAAAAATTGTTGCCCAAAATTGAAATATTTTTAGTGCAAAAAAAAAACGTCAGAAAAATTTCAGGACCCTATCATGGGTATAATAGAAAAAGTTTTGAGTGTAAAATGTAATTTTTTTTATACAAATTATTTTGTAAAAAAAAAAAATTCAAATTTACAAAAATTTAAAATTATTGTAAATCGAAAAAATAGTGTTTACCATTATATAAAAAAAAAACAATAATGTTTAAAGTTATTATGACTAACAAGTAAAACAAATTAAAAAAAAAAATACCATAAAATTTTTAGAAATATACCGACCACAGCACCATCTACTAGCAATTTCAGATTTGGCCGTTTTAAAAATTTGTTTCCCAAAACCTTGATCATTTTTGATCTTCTGGGATTGTCATCTCGGTATGTAATAAATAATAATGATAAACTTACAACAATTAAAAAGCATTTAATAAAATAAGAAACAGCAGAAAAAAAGAGAAGCATACAAAGAAAGCCGAACTATTTGATGTCTCCAGGGACACATTTTATCTTCCTGATCTTGACGGTAAATTTAATGTCGGCCTGATGCAAAGTACCTACAGACCTTTCTTTAATTCTACGACGCTCATTATAAGAGAAACAATGTCATGAAAAGTAAATAAATAAGCTTGAAATATAAGAATAGATAAATGAGCTGAGATAACGTTATTGCTACTGCTTTATTCTTAGTCACAAAAGAAAAAGAAGAAAACAAGAAAGCTGTCTGTAAATAAGAGACTTGTCACTTGTCAGATTTGAAGATAAAACCCGTTTGAATTTAAAACAAAGTACCTACAAAATCATTTTGCTAATGAAGTTATAATTAAATATGATATACATTGGATGAATACATTTGCAGTTACAGCGGCATTAAGGTAACGGCAAAGTAAAAAAGAAAGAAAAAAAAATAAAAATAAATAAAAAGTATGGAATTGCAATTTTTTATAAAGAAAAAAAAAAAAAAACACTGGAAGTCGTAGTCAATGCCAAAGTTAAATGACATGGCAAGTAGTAAGTGAAGTTCATCACTCAAGTTGCGGTTTATGTGATAAATATGCATACGAAACAAGTAATTAAGTATTGTTTGACGCAAATGAATCATTTGGGGGGAGGGGGGTGCGAAGTGAGTCAACTGATGTGGCAGCAAAGGTTTTTTGTTGAATTTTGCTAATACTTATTAGAAATGAAGTAATAAAACTATTTTAGAAAAATTTTCATAGTAAATAATGCAAATAATAATAAGCACGCAGTTCAAATCAAATTAAATAAAATTGAAACATTTTGAAAGAAAGGAGGGAAAAAAATGAAAAAATTACTAAAAAATTGATTTGAAAGAAAAAAAAAAAAAAAAAAAAAAAATTGACTAATGAAACTAACAAATGAAACTATTTAGAAAAAAAAAAAAACAGAAAATTTTAAGCTTACAGAGGTCAAACAGCCACGTAAAATAGGGATGCAGTTTTCCATTTCGAATCGTTAAATATGTAGTTGAAATCGACCCCATCTACATAAATTGAATGAAATTTGGTGGGGAGTTTAATTTTATTACAAAAAAAGTTCTTAGAAAGAAAACAAATTTAATTTAAAAAAATTAATTATAATATTAATTTGAAAAAAATATTTTTTTTGTTTTTCAATTTAAAAAAAAAATTCAAATTTTAAATTATGGAAATTTTTTTCTTTTGTTTTATTGAAGAAAGTTAATTATAATATTTAAGAAATATATTTATTAATACTGCTTAGAGTTTTTAAAAAAAAATTTTTTTAATTTTTTCAAATTTTTAAATTTCTTTTTATTCTTTAAAAATTCTATAAATTCTGAATTTAAATTTTTTAAACGTTTTTTAAAGTGAATTTTCTTTAATATTTCGAAAAAAAAAACCTTTGGCACTTTCACAAGTGGGTCCTTATAGAGAACGAAAATATTTTCAAAATAAATTTTAAAATTTCTAATTTTAGAAAATTTGTAAATTCTTAAAAGCGAAAAAATTTAAGTTAGATAAAATTTTTTTTAAAAATTTAAAACTTAAAATTTTTAAAAATCCAAAAAATTAAAGTTTGTATATATGTAAAAAAAAATTACAATTGTGTAATTTTGTGTTTTATTATGACTAGAAAGTAAAGAAATTAAAAAGTGAAGTTTGTGATGAAAATTTAAAAATTCGAATTTTTTTTAGAAATATCTCCACCACAGGGCCACCTATTGGCAATTTTCGCTCCCTCAAAATAAAACTCCGAGATATATGACAAAAAATCAACCAATATCCTTTGAATAAACGGCGAATGAACCAAAATAATTTTTATAACTACGGCGTTTCAAAGCCAAATCGGATTAAAATTTTCTGAAATAATGCGTTCGTTCTTCATCCAAGTAGATGGTATGAAAAAATCCTGAGATGGAAACTAGAAAAATATTGTAAGCTTAGCTCCATTTATAAATTTTTGGTTTATTTTTTTACCTTTGATTTAGTTCTTTAAATTACACTAAAATAGAGCAAGTTCTTATTCAAAATATTAAACTTTCACATACATACATAAACAAAAGAGAAGATTTATTGATTCAATGATTCGCAACTTTCTGTCACCCCATTTGACTTTTATATGTAGCTCATAAAATCTGATCTAAATGGGCAACACCTTATTTACAACCCATTCAAAAGACGATATTGGGCAATTTCACTAAACTTCAAATGGCAATAGAAAACTCGCGTAAACAAAGTGCTCATAGAAAGTGGCAAGAAAAAAAATGCAAACAAAAGGCTAAAAAGTTTGACAAGAATTTGCATACCAAATTTAGAAGCTCATTCACAAAAATGAAGAAAAAATGCTTTACTTTCAAAGCAAAAAATACCAAAAAAAAAAAAACAAAGAAAAAAAAACTAAGAAAATAAATTTTGGAGCAGACAAAAGATGGCAAATGAAAAAGTAGAGTACTGAAGTGCCAACAAAAGAGAGAGACGGTAACCAATAAAAGCGAGTATTGTTGCAGTTTTTGGCAAGCTATTTAACAATTTGGAAGACGAGATGTGTAAAACCACAAACGAATGGGCCAAGAGGAGACATACATACATACGTGGGGGGCAGCAGGCGATAGAGCGTGAACTTTAACTGAATTTCCCTTCACTCCAGGCACTGAGAAAACTAGTATTGAGGCAGCGACTGGACCAACTGACATTAGCAGCGCACAAAAAAAAAAAAAAACAACAAAAAAAAAAACAACAAAAAAAAAACAACAAAAAACCTCCACAGTGACCGCAGTAGAAACAGGGTTGGGTTGAATTTTTTTTTCTTGTTTTTTTTTTTGAAACTCAGCTTGTGCTCCTCTCGAATTTTCACTTTTCACTACTCGCTGACAAGCGCCAGCAATGTTCCTGACAGCGTGACACACTTTTGATGCGCTGACTTGACAGTATTTGTTTTTGTATTTTGTGCACTCTTTTTTGTTGGATTGTTGTATTTCCCTTGCTGCCATTCAAATGGCTGGAGAACCGCAATGTGGAATGAAGAAGGCATTCCTTTTTCTATATAAAGCTCTTTTTGTGTTTAGAAACATAAACCAAGTAGCGAGTGGGCAACAGGCGAAGAGTAAAAAAAGTTCAAAGCAAGGTGGTTGGGAGTGTTAAGGTAGTAAACTGTAAGCCTAACTAAAGCAGGGACAGCAAAGTTTTGCAAACAAAACAAAAAAAAAAGCTCAGGAAAAAGCTCTCCTCTTCATTGCAAATCAGGAAATTTTTCATTTCCTTTTTGCACAGCAACGCCTGCTGCTACTGATGATATGAACTGAAAATAGGTCAACGGGAACTGTGTGATTGCCAGCGGAAATACAACATATTTGCACCACGAGTGGGCGAGCCCTGGCTGTGGCTCGGGGTAAATCGCAATTGCGCACTACATTCTTCACACTATTCGTGTTGTTTGTGTTGTTTGTTGGACGTGGGTGGGTGTGCGCCTGCTTCGCGTTATTTTTTTTTCCGATGACACTTCAATTTCTGCCTTTTTTTGCTCGCAGCTCTCCTTTGCAAATGCTGCATGTTGACAGTGCGAGATTGCATTTCACTTTCGTGCTTGCAAGCGATTTGTTGAAACTTTGGTATGCAACGAAAAATAAAAGAAAAACAAAACAAATAAATGAATTTTTCGAAATTGAAAACCGAGCAGCAAGCGCTTGAAATGGAAAAAGTTTTTTGCGCGCAGGAAAATGTGCGAAAGTGATAGCAAAAGTTTTAAGCAGTTTAACTATGGAAATTAAATATACTTTGGGGGCCAACAGGAAAGAATTAAAAGTTGTTGTTATTAAGAGTTTGTTCAATTTTTAAACAAGTGGCAACCCTGTAAAATAGGTATATGGGCAACACTCAAGCAGGGTAGCTTGAAATTTAGCATGCTACCTACATATATCCAAAGGAACACAAGGGTCAAGTCGTTTTCGAGTCTATAATTAAGATATATGTATACCGAAAAAGCAAACAATGGAATTAGGTGGCAACCCAGCTAAGTTTTTTAATTTTTTTTTGCCAAATACGATATAAATTACCTTTCGTTTGACACCCATTTTGGCACATTTCATTTCATTACAAAAAAAAAATCAGGAAGCTGGCAACGCCATAAAAGCATAATGAGTGGCAACATCTAGGTAGAAGTTATTAGAACGTATCACACTTCTATATACGAAATTTCTTACAAATCAAGTAAACTTATGTTCAAGTAAATCCCATTTACTTTTTATCAGTTTTATTTCCTCAACTTCTCATCTCTCGCTTCTTCTTCCACTTCATCGTTCATCTCAATCTCCCTTTTTATTTTTCTTTTACCCCTTATTCTTTTACTTTCCTATTTCTCTTCTTAATTTTGCCTCTTATCGTTAATACTTCTTCTCTCCCCTCAAAGTTTCTCTTCTTCCCAACCCATCCCTACTTTTTCAGATTTCAAAGTATTTCAAAATAAACCCATGAGGAATGTTAAATATTCTCGTCCTTATGGCGGATGCAGTGAAATAACAAGAAGCTTTGAGCTTTGTTTTATCCACTTCTGTTGATTTTGTTGTTATAATGGTTCTTGTTGTACTGTTTATATTGCCTTTTTATATTATTAGTTTTATTTGTTGTTGTTCTTCATGTTTTTGTGTTGTTTTTATGAATTATTTATTCTTGTTCTTACCTTTCATTACCGTTTTCAAAATTATTATCATTATCATCATAATTTTTCCTTCACCGTCATTATTATCATCTTACCTCATTTCTTTTCTTATTTCAATTATTCTTACTTCAGGTCTTGCTTTTTCAATTATGCTTTGATTACAAGTATTCATTGTTCCCTCGTTCCAAAAACGGAACAGCAGAATCAAAATAGCTCAAGATCAGCTGTAAGGCCCAAGGGTTCTCTCTTTATCAAAGAATCGTATTGTTCCCCTGGCAAACCATTGATTAACTTTGGGAAGCTTGTTAAGCTCCCGCAACTAAAACCACACTAAACAACTGTAAGCAAAAAAAAATAAAAATTTCATCCAACTCTCTGAGCGCCATAAATTTAAATAGAAATAATCGCAATACCAAAATACAACATACTTAAACTGTCACCAAAACTTCGCCGTAATAAAAAATAAAAATAAAAAACTAAACTAAATATGGCCAACAACAATAAAAATGTCACCGCCTGAGTAGCAAAAACGAATTTTAAGCGTCAAGAAATGTAATAAAATCGCCAAAGCGAAATAACAAGCTCAACAAGAAATTGACACCCACATAAAATTAAAGTACGAAAACTAACAACAACAACAACTGCAGCTAAGGAGAAGACAAAAGTTTTGAGAAAACTTGATTTCAGACATTGTTCAGAAGCAATTGAAAAAAAAAACAAAAATCGACAATATAAAAATGGGAAATCCAGCTTAATTTTGACAATGTCCAGTTGATGCGTGGGAGCTGATACTGATATCGAGAAGTTGTCAAAAAAAAAAAAACCAAATGCGTAAAAGTAATGAATTACGTAATGTTAAAGAGTAGACGAATGGTTGAGTGCAAAGAAATACATTTCAGGTGGATGGGAGAACACAGCAACTTGGGTGTTATATCGAAAAAGCGCTATCTGAGTAAAAACTTTTAAGGGACTCGATGTTCAGATTTCTGCTAAAAATTATCTATCAAAATATTTTTGGTAAGGAAACAGAAGCTCAACTTGCATCACTGAGATTTGCTGGCAGTCTTTAAAACACTTTGGGAGCACAAATCTACAAACGTAGTCTTAATTTTTTGTTTGACTTTTTTAAGAATAAGTGGAAGGAGAGGGTTAAAATTCATATCGGAGAGAAATATATAATTGGGTTTCATAAAATAAAATTTCACGAGACATATTCTTGTACAGCATTTTGAGACAAACGCTGTTATTAACATTTTTGATAACTAGTCCAAAAATGATATTTTGGCGGTTGACAAAAGATTTTAACCCACAAGGAACCTTTTTTTTTTTCATTATTTTTCTGTGTTTTTACGTTTTTTGCAAAAGATTTTCCTCTTAAAAAAATAACAAGGTTTAGGAAAATATTTTTCCAAAACATTTTAAGCCTAAAGTCGTCAGACGATTTTAACCCGCAATGGGCTAAATCCAAACTGTTTATGTTACTTTTGTTGCAGAAGCATTTCGCTTCATAAGAGCCTTTGTGAAATGTTTCCCGAAATATTTTTCTACACCATTTTAACCCTCTTGTGGCTTTGGGGACATAAAGGGGAAACGTTATAAATACCAACTACTGCACAAATTTACTCCCCATCAATTATCACTGTATGCACCCTTACAATGTTTAAAGTAATATAGGTCGCAAGCGTGTTTTAACCCTCAATGAGCCAAATTAAATTTTTTTGCAATATTTTTGCCATTTCATGTCTTTCTCAAAAGAATTTCGTCGCTAGCGAAAAGATTTTTCTAGGACAATTTAACCCTTTTAAGACCCAAATTTATTTCTCTTGAAATTTCATAACACATAAACAAAAAATGCTTGATCTTTTCCTTTTTTTTAACTCTGGTTCTTAACGTTCTTCGAAAATAATTTCATGCAGAAAAAAATTTCGGGATAATATTTAACTATAACTATATAAACTATTAACCCTCTTGCGCCTTCGAAATATTATTTTACTAGGATCAAAACATGAATAGTTCGATTGCTCCATTTCATTAGTTGCATACAGAGTTTGATTTTTTATAGCTCGAAAGAAATTTTAACCTCCAATCAGCCAAATTTCCTGTTTTATCGTTTTTGGTTTTTTAAGTTTTTCGAAAAAAAATTTATTCAGAGAAGACTCTCATGCGAATTTTTAAAAAAAATATTTTTGTGGTATATTTTAAACCTCTTCATGTACAGATTTTAACCCACAGTTTAACCCTCATTGAGCCAAATTAACTCTTTTTAGACTCTCAGGTATTTGTTCTGGAAAATAATTTGTAGATCTTGCGAAACCTTAAGCGAAAATTACACATTCCTGATAGACATGCAGGGCTTTTCATCAAGAATTGGAACTATTCCGTCCCCAAACAATGAGCCCTTAATTGGTGTTCCCATTAAGAATTACTACCCATTAAGAGTTCGTGCAATTTTCATAGACACTGTATGTAGGTAGTCAAATCTTAAGTTGTTCAGGCATTGCTTCAATTGATTTTCTCCCCTTTCAACAAAGTTTGGAGCAGCAAAGAACATAGAACAAGCAAACCCCATAAACAGACAAATGTGAAGTGCGTGTGCGAATGAGGTGGGCAGCGCGTGCAAAGCTTACAAGCGGCTGGCTGGCTGGCTGGATGGTGGGGAACAAATGGTATGTTGCTACAAAAATGTCTTTCATTCATGCCTTCATTCATTTATTCATTCATTCATACATACAAACATTTATTATGCAGCCAATTTATGAATGAATCAACGAAATTCGATGTGAAAAGAATAAATGAAGAAAATTTCAATTATACTATGAAGACATGCCTACAAACATAAATCTCAATTGTAATATGAATGGAGAGTACTGTGCGTTTGGGGCAGTAAAATAGCAATAACAACAACAACAAGAAAATCCAAATATAGCTATAAAATAAAGAGAAAAAGCAAATTGTAAACAAAACAAAAATAATACACACAAATTACAATAACAAAACGTGCTCGATTGAGTCAAAACGTAGGTAGTCAACCGCTATGCACTGGCTTGGCCGGCTACTGTGGCAGTTACACGAGATCAATAAGAGTGGCGTATGGAGTGGTGTGTGGAGCTTGCAACAAATGCAACAATGTACGCATTTTATATGCCCCTATCAACATTGTTGTTGTGTATTTTTATAGTTTGTATCTTTGTTTATTGCATTTGTTTTTTTTTCATTTTTTTTTGTATTCGGTTGTTGTTGTTTTTGTCTGCTTTGAGCTTGATTTGCATAAAATAAAATTTCGATTTCCTCTTTTTTTTCTCAACGCAGCTTTGGTTTTGAATTGAATTCAATGCGGAATGTAAGCAAATGGCAGATATGTGCTGAGATGAGTGAAGGGTGCTATTGACCTTATGCCACATATGAAGATACATAATTGCTTCGCGTTTCGAAGTTGTATGTGGCAATTAACAAGAGGTTTTTAGAATGCGGGAAAAATTCCTCAATTTTACTGTCAAAACCGGGATTTCTTAGAAAAAATGGTTCATAATGGGTTAAGGATTTTTGTCCACTATGTCGTCTTAATTTGTTTTTTGTAGAATGTGGGAAAACATTTCTTACTTTTATTATCAAAACTCGGATTTCATATAAAAAAATGGGCCATAATGGGTTAAGGATATTAATGTATCATGTCGTCTTAATTTATTTGTTTGTAGAATGCGAGAAAAATACCTAATTTTTTATTATTAAAACTGTAATTTCTTAAAAAAAAATGGATCATAATGGGTTAAGGTTATTTTTCTATCATTCTTCTTAATTTGTTGGTTTCAAAAAAGATACTTATTTAATATGCTGCACATTAGTTAAATTTAAAAAAACATGCATAACCGTATATATTGAACTAGTGGTAAGGAAAATCAAAGTTTTTAAAATTTTTGTTTTTTTGTCTGCACGTTTGTTCGCGCATCACTCAAAAACTATGGCTCATAACTGTGTGCAATTTGCTTTCATGTATTGCAAGAACATTCAGGATTCGTTTTAGTGTAAGGAGCTAATTATGTACAGCTCTATACAGTGGTGGCAATAAAAGTTGTGTCGAAATATTTTTTATAGAAACCGTGAAATTGGAACAGCACACTCACTGGTTATAATAAAGAGCACGAAAAAATGTTATGGGTAGTCTTAATGAGCTCAACAAGCTCAAGGAACACGTTTTTTTAATAACTGTCTGTCTATACATATGTATAAATGTTTGCGCGCGCATCACTAAATAGCCGCTACATAGAATTGGATGATTTCTTCTGTGATGTATGGCTGTAGCTCTATACTCAAATATAAAACATATTTTCCACAAAAAATATCACAAACTTCCAGCTCTTTTTTGCATCACCATTTGTCATTTCAAATCATCTGCTTTCGCTCGCTGATTTTAATTTTCTATTTTTGCAAATATTACGTTTGAACATTGATTACTCAGCGCGCTTGATTGCTTTCACACGAAACGTGTGCTTCCCTCGCACTTGCAGCGCCACACACATGCCCTCGAGCACATTTTTATTCTTCCATCAATGTCATTGCTATTGCAACTCTATGCCGCGCACATGAACCACATATCTACTCTATTCGTATTTGTCCATTTGCAAAGCATTGATGGATTAGTTTCAATACATTTCAAATCAAAAAAAAGGCGTAAAACGAAACAACGAAACGAGCAAAATAAATAAACGCCGGAAATTCAATTAAATCATGCGACTGTCTGCTGATTGCTTTGACGCTTAGAATATGGCGCGCTTAGTCGCATGAACTTGCAACAAACTCACGACGTCAATCAATATTTGGTTAAGGAGCGCGGACGTTCATCAAACTCGCTGCGGAGTGTCAACGAGCTCTGGCGCTGATGGTAAGCTGGGGTGTTGGTAGAAATTTTTTTTTTTTTTTTTTAATTTTTCATTAGTCAACTCCTGCGGCAGTCGCATCTCGTTCGGGGTCAGCTGCTGCATGAATAATTAACACGTTGTTTGCCGAAGTGCAACACTTTCCCACAAGCTCAAACTTTCTGATTTGGTTGTCAATCAGCATTTTCAATATGGCTTACCAAAGTGTTCACCCTTTTTAGTTTTGCTAAGTAGGCAAAAGGTGCGAGTAGATGGCTGGAGTGCTCATGGGTTGACATCGCACATCATTATGCTCTTGAGCAGCTTTCTTAGAAAGGACTACAAATAGAAGTTGGCCAATGATCAGCTAAAATTTCAACCATCGAAGGTGAAAATCGCTGAGCTACTGATCCTTTAGGAGCGACTTAAAGCCGTGGCTTGGCCGACTCTCTAGAATGACTAACCGGACTATTAGCTGTTGGTCCGAGAGCCCGAAAAGCCTCTTGCATATCAGTCCCTGAGAGCAGGTACTCTAATACCATCCTTAATGGGTTTTCATGGGTCGGTTATGGCACAAACTTCCGGGCTCAGATTACGTTGTATCTGTTCACGAATCATTTGACCATTTCTCCATTTTTCCCACGAAATTTCCAACTCATGGCAACTCTACAATTCTCAACAAAATTCATTTAGCCTGCAGCAAAAAATAAATCTCTGCCATTGGCATGCAGTCAGTTCGAAACGATAAGCTCTAGGATTACGAAGGAATTAACATAGTAACGACACAGAGAAAATTACAATTGACAAAATACAACAACAAGAACAATGCCTACAAGCATATGCACAACACACGGGTTAAACCAAAAAGGGTGATTGCGAAAAAGAAAAAAAAACCGACAACAACAAAAACTAGATCGGTAAATGGCAAACTAAATACGAAATTACAAAGTGTCGGATTAGTAATTGACTTGAAGAATGCCTCGTATGGCCACTAATGGCACTTCTGTGCGAAAGGGCGACTATGCAATCAGCAAACCCGGATGCAGTTCAACCTTTGACACTTAAGCTAGGGCGATGCATTGAACTACACACTTTGAGCATGCGGTTTGTGAGCGTGGTGAAATTAACAACTAGTGTGGAGAGATGGGCTAGTATGAAAAGGCTTAGAGTTGTATCAACTGAAATACGCAAAGTTTTGAGAAGCATCGGAGTGTCCACAGTCTGAGCAAACTTAATTTGGATCTCCGGTAGACTGAATTGCTATATGCCTCAAAGGTTCATCTGTAGAGTCACAGTCCTAGAAGTGCGAACAAATCAAGTCATCGTAAAAAATATCTCATTCCTCCCTCAAAGAAGCCTTTCTTCCGTCTGAAAAGTTCACAGCCTTCATTGTCCCGATTGGCTAACTAAATAAATTTGTGAACTTTCTGAGCGCATTGGCATTGGATAAGATCCCATCTGCGTGGAAGGAGTATCTTACGGAGTACGGCCCGCTTATACCCAACCTTCCTAAACAGCTTTGATAGATCATTGAAGAAGTTCACAAAAAAAAACTACACCTCATTCGAAGGTTCTCACTAATTCTGCTCTTGAGGATAAGAAGAAGAAGAGGTACTCCAAGCTCTAAAAAGGACACAAGCAGTACGCGCAAATTTGTCCTCCAGAGGAACACTTCTAGATGAGCCTAAGAGAAATCAATCAAGGTCCGGTTCCCAAAGATTTCTTTCAAGAGAATCATTAGATCATATGCTTAAGCAACTACTGGATAGGTACAGGGTTAGAGCTGCCGTAAACAAAAAAGTTACTCGAAAGGGTGCTGACATTGAACTCTATCGCGGTTCTATTCCTACCACCAATCTTCTACTTTCCTTAACTACGCACATCTTTTAGAGTGCACATCAGCAAGCTAAGAAGAACCGAAGGTCCTAGGATTCAGGAAACTCGTTTTCGCGACAGTCGCAGTACCAGAAGGTGCCACACTCATTCAGGCAAAAACTTCCCATATCTACAACAAACGCCTCTCTCTCGATAACTCTAGTCAAGCAATTATTTAACCCCTTCAATGACTAGAAAGGCGACTTAGGGGACCCTTTACTTGCTTTGCAATCGAAGGTAGATTTGATGAACTCGGTCGGAGGTTCATAGTAGCTTCCAACTAGTTGGTTCGACTGCGTGGATAGTAGGGATGGCCAAAAAAGATCGGTGTTTAAAAAAACCGGTTTTTTCTATTCGCGGTTTCGGTTTTTTCGATCTTTTTATCGCAACTGTCTTTAGTCGATCTTTTTTCAAAAAAACCGAAAACCGAACTATCGACTTCTATTCCATTGAATTGTAAATATTAAATTATTTTTCGCGATAAGTGATGGCCCCGCATCTAAAAAAAGCCCACTTTGGCAATATTTTAATGAAAAAGGGAATAGAGAAGTTTTATGCAAGCTGTGTGGGGCGGTAGTAAAACTGGGAGGTGGCACGTCCAACTTAAAAGGACACCTCCAGCACAATCATGCCGGTTGGGATAGAAATTATTTACCTTGTAACACCAACAAGAGCACCGATGATGTGTTGTGTTGTGATGATTCTAATTCGAATGAAGAAGTCAGAACTGTTGATAGGCAGCCACCAATTCCAGACAAGTTTTTGAAAACATGTTTACTGTGACTTTTTTGAATTCAAGCACCCACATTTATATGTATTAGTACATAAAAGTATTGTCTTTTTCAGAATTTTTCTCTTTTAAAAATTTGATTTAACTGTATTAACTTGAACTGAAAAATAAATATTTGTTGAATTAGAACTTCTTGAGTTCTTTTAAAAATTTAGAGAGAAGAACCCTATAGTAAGTATCTACATTGTTGTATTTCTATAAATTTTCTTTTCGAAGTTTAAAATTGTGCCGGTTTTTCGAAAAACCGGTTTCTTCGAGTCCGGTTTTAAAGGCGGTTTAAAACCGGAATAAAAAACCGCGATTAATCACAAACCGGTTTTTTTTCAACTTTGGCCATCCCTAGTGGATAGCTCCCGTCAGCGTATTGGTGTAAAGATAAAGGCAGAGCTTAAATGTGATTTGAGGCTTAAGGGTGTTCGCTCATTTGAACGAGCGCGAGTGTTGACAGCATTTAGTTAAGTGTCAAGTTGTGGTTACAACAACAAGAGTGGAAAAATATTAAACCGAAAATACAACAACAACAAAAAAATATAAATTAATGCAAAAATACAAAAAAAAAATAAAAGAAAGCTACGAATAAGAAATAAAAATCGCTGGCGGGCGTAAATGAATTACTGAAAATTAGCGCTGAGAGCTTGCGGATAGAGTTTTCATTTTCATTTGTGTTTTACGCTTGCTAAATTGCTTTATACCAGACTATAATTACATATATGTATGTACATGCGACGGTTATTCATACGAATTTGTTGGGGTGGGTGAGGTTAAGGGCATTGCAAAGCTTTGGTGCTACTCAAATGACACTTGGTGTTAATGAATTGACACTACGGGTATTTTGCGGTTTTGTGTTGTTCGTGTATGTATGTACAATGAGATAATATATAGGGATGTACGAATTATTAACTATGAAGGGAGTTGATATTAGAGATGGACGTGATGCATCGGGACGGACGGTAATAATTTGAAAATGACTGGAATAAGCGATACAAGGAAGGTCTTTAAAAGTGGAAGTCTTTTATTTTGCTATCGCTGCGACTCTGAATTCGAAGCATAGAGCAAAGTCAGGAGTATTAAACGTGAGAGCATATTTTTGGCTCTGCTATGAGCGAGAGCGCGTTGTAGCAGGGAGCAAAGAGCAGCATAAAAGGGACGAAATGCTGTTTAAAGTAAAACGAAAGCAAAAAAATATAATAAATAACTAAAAAAAATGTAAATAAATAAATAAACAAAAATGTAAATAAATAAAAAAATAAATAAGTACAACAAAAAAAATAAATAAAAAAGTAAAAAAAAAATATATATAAATAAAAAAAATAAATAAATAAATAAAGAAAAAAAAAAATAAGTAATAAAAAAGATAAATAAATAAATAAAAAAAATAATAAATAAATAAAAAAAAAAAAAAAAAAATAAATAAAAAAGAAATAAATAAAAAAAATACAAAATAAAAAAAATACAAAATAAAAAAAATCCAAAATAAAAAAAATACAAAAGAAAAACAGAAGCCACTTTAGAAATAATTGCTTAGAAATTCTTGAACACTTTACGAGCAGCGTAGCACATTCTTCGTATTTCGAATTCTGCTCTTTGCACCACAACTCGCAGCATAGTTGGCCGTATCAAAGCCAATTTTATGCTTTCACATTTCCTGCTCTCGGCTCTGCTTTATACACCACTCATGTTCAAAGCAAAAAACCCAGTTCGGTATTAAATATTTATTCACATCTCTATTTTACTTCAACAAGCAATCAATGCATTACTAATCATGCTTTTAATATTTCTTCTAAAATGAGTATTTTTTTATCAGCAAATCTAATAAATAAATTATTTGTATACAATGAAGTATGAATGAAACGTGGAATTGGCGTGCAAAAATTGTGATAAAGACAGATGAGAAGTACTTGAAAATGGAAGGTGAGAAAATTATAGAAAATTGGCGATCTAATCAGCAAAATTGAAGAGCTCAAATTTTACCTTGTTGCAGAAATAAGCAATAAGTTTTTATGGAAAAAAATTATGTACAAAAAAACCATTGTTAAAAATAAATATTTGAGGTAAAAATTTATGAAAATTACATTTTAAAAATTTTTTCTCCACATTTATTAAAAAGTTGTATGAAAAAGAAAAAAGTGTCAAGTGTTTGACACTGTCGGAGCCGCCATTATGAAACAGTCAAGAACACTATTCCGGTGACTACCTATTACAAGTGTGCTATTAATCGATTGAACAAATATTTTATTAGTCATATTTTATTTATTTTTATTCCTTATTCATCATAGCTGACTGTATACTTAAATTTTCTGTTTAATCAGGTTGTGATTAGTCAAAAGATTGTTACCAATCGGGAAATTAATCGCACTGATTAATAGATAATTATTCTTTTCTGCTTTATTGAATAATCAAATTTAGGTTAATTATTAGGATTATATTACAATTAATCAAGAAGTTAATCAAATTAATTGCATTATAATTAATCGAAAAATAATAATGCTTGTTAATCGAGAATGACTATGCAATGATTAATTAACTAATCAAGTTTAGGTTAATTGGGATGCTCAATTAGGTCATTAATCGCACTTCTATCATAATAAAGTAAATCATAATTAATCGGCAAAATAATATTTATGATCAATCGTTGAATATTCTTTGACTAATTAATTAATTAAATTTAAATTTTATTTTCTTTTTCTATAGAAAAAACTCCATGATATTGAAATATTTTTAGAAAATTAATATAAAAAAGTACTTTTAACTTGCTACACTTTTTTCAGTGCTGCCAAATCAACCAAATAAATTTATCATGCTCAATTTACCACCATCTTGGTGCGCTTCTGCCAATGTTAAGGTTCCGAAATATAATCTACACATTCAATAAAAATTTAATCGAAGCTAATGACGATAAACCCAAAGCAATAAAAAAAAATAGCAAAAAACAACAATGCGCTTATTAAGCTCATGCTTCAATGCTCCCTTGATTGACAGGCGATGGAAAATGTTGTAATCTTAGATGGGCGCTTCAAAAAGGTGAGAAACTATAAAATTAAAAAAGTACACAAAAATATTTCGAAAAAATAAAAATTACAACAAAAATACCTTTTCCAAACAGAAATGTATTAAATTTACTCAACGTTGATTAGCAATAAACATTTTGCGGTTTCGGGTGTTTAGTTAAGTGTCAATGTGCGGTTCACTTGGCAAATGAGCAAACGATAAAGGTTTCTGTAAGTTTTAGACGAAGTTGAGGAGGATGAAGTGCAGTGAAGGGAAGTGGAAAAAATTCCATTGTAAATATTGGCTTGGCATTGGAGTTAGCGATGAAGATAAGTTATGCGCTGTGTAGGTGTTGAACTGATTGATCGACTTACGATGGTTGATGCGAACGTAAAAACAAAAAAAAAAAAGATTGGATGACAGTTTGCGCTGTAGGCGATGAATGCCAGCGAAATAAAGCATGATTGGAAAAAATAAGGAAAAACATTAAGTAGCGAAATATAAAGCCAACAATGATGCGTGGCAGTGAAAAAAAAGAAAAAAAATTTAATAGCATATTCAAGGAAGTTGTAAGCTAAGCTGCGAGTCGCACTGTCTGTCGGTGCGATAATGCAAAGCAACAAAAACAATAATGCAGTGCACATCATATCTGTTGGCAAATGACTTAAGGTACCAGTAAAACTCGAGCAACCACGGAACCAAAGTCTATTGTCTTGCGCATGGCACAGTGGGCGGTTTTGAGAAATTTTTATTTTTTATTTTTTTAGAAAAACTGCAATCTGATAAATAAAGTGGCAATTGATGCTCAAATATTTCTTTATGCAGGAAAATTCGAAAGGAGTGGAAAAGAAAGCTGATATGGGAGAGAAGCGAAAGAGGCAAAACAATAAAAAATCAAAAACCAAAAAACATTTAAATTAACAAAAAAAAAATTTTTTTTAACTAAAAATTAGGAAGAAAATAAAAATTAAAAATTAAAAAATAAATTGAAAATTAAAAAAGAAATTGAAAATTAAAAATATGTGATTAAAAATTAAAAATCTTTAAATTATTGAAAAAAAATTATTCCAAAAAGTTCTTCTTAAAATTAAAAAGTAATATTTATTAATTGAGGTACAAATAAAATTTTTTAGCTATAAAATTTAAAATAAAATAAAAAAATATAATTAAAAAAAATTTTTTTATATTATAGCCCAAATTTTCCTCATTTTTACATTTTTAATTCTAAATTTAAAAAAATTAATTGCTATATTAAGATACTAAATCAAATTGAAAAAAAAAAAAAAAAATATTTTGCACCATGAATTTTTAAAAAGAAATTGTTAGTTTTTATTTTGTATTTTAAAACCAATTTTATTATGCATCAAAAAATTTAAAAAATAATTTTAATTTTTTTATTTTGTAGATAATATTTTTTTTAATTTGTAATTTTTTTTTTTTAATTTTACAAAAAAATGTTTGAAATTAAATACATTTTTTTTTTTTTTTTTTTTTTCAGAAAAAGTGAAATCAATTTCGTACTTACTACGCTTTGAATTTTTTTTTTAATCAAATACTAAAATCGTTCACTGTATTGCATTTTTCTACCAACAAATGCGGAAAAATTATATGCGCTCCATATTTTTTTATCACATATTGTGTGTTTAATGGCGTACTCTTTCCCACATCAAAAAATAATGAAAAACAAGCAGTAATTTTGTAAAGAGCAGCACCACATTTGTCAATTGCTGTCACTTTGAGTACACAATGTGCAAAGCAGAAGATATGAGTGCTTAAGCATTTCCATACGTGTCGTTTGAGCAAATGAAAAAATGAAAAATGATGAAAAAGTCACTCATACGCACTGTCTAACCACTCGCTGGTGTGTGACGTATCGCAAAAAGAGTTGCTGTCTATCTGTCGGGTAGTTAAATGACTGTTGTGCTATTGTACTTTTAGAAACGTGGCTGGCTGATTGACTGACGGTCTTAACGATGCACTCACTTGGCGCTTTGTCGGAAAATTTTGTTACAAAAACGCAATAACCAAAGACGAGTAAAGGCATTCAAAGTGTCTGGAAAAAGTCAGTTAAGAAGAAAATCGACACTTCTTTGTTTGTGAATTTGTTTTAATTTATGGAGCACACAGTTATTTCTTTTCGCAACTTTTTATGTTTATTTGGTATTCTTTTTTTTGTATTTTTTTTAATTTAGTTTTAACGACTTTTTTAACAACCATTTGCAAAGAATAGCACCGCAGACAATGCGGACAATGCAAAATAACAAACAAACAGGCAATTGTATGAGGTGTTAGAGCTAAAAAATATAATAAAACCAACAAAATCTATTTGTGTATGCTAATAAGGAAACGTGCTAAACATTAACGGTTCTTCGATACGCACGGTGAGTCGATTGTTGGAGACAATTAGCGAGTTTGTGTCGAAAGAAATATATTTCTACTAAAAAAAAAGCAAAACAAATTGTTTACTTCAATTTAAAAAATTAAACATGATGTTTTTTGGAAATCCTTTTTATTTATTTGAAAATCTAGAATTTTGAAAAAAAAAATTTTTCTTATTTTATTCACAAGTCGCTTATTTTATTCACAAGTCGCTTAGAGCCTACAAAATTTATTTTATACACAAGTCGCTGAGTACTTCCGAAAAAATAAGCAAGCAAAAAAACTTATAAGCGCTTACAATTTTGGTTGCTGTCTTTCAAGCAACAAGTTAACACTTAATTTTTAAAGAAAATCCAAAATATTGAAAAATATTTTTAGTACGTTATTTTATTCACAAGTCGCTTAGAGCTTACGAAAAAAATAAGCGACAAGTTGGCATTTAATTTTTAAAACATATTTCAAATTTAGAAAAAACTTTTATTTTTTGCAGTTTTTTTATCAGCAAGCGACTTATGCATAACAAAAAAAATTGAATTTTTTTGACTATTATAATATTTTCTGTGCATTTATTTATTAAATTTTTTATTTTTTTTGTAATTGTATGCATAAGTCGCTTAGAGCTTGTAAAAAACAATCGGAAATTGCACGAAACAGGAAAGCAATGCTATGGTTGGTATTGAAACCAGGGTTCGAATTTGCACGCACGCACACAGCACACACGCGCGTGCAAAAAAATGTTCACAAAACTTATTGCTCATGCACATGAGCTGTGCTTTCAAAAAAAAAATATTAAGCACACCGCACGCGTGTGTGCAATTTGAAATAAAGCACTTGCACGCGTGTGTGTTTTGAATTGAAAATATAAAAGCACATACTCATGCGTGTGTTTTTTTATTTTATTTGCTCTCAAATTTTTCTATTGATTTTTATATGGCAGTAAAAAATGTGTGTGTTTTGTTTTTGAAATAGAAACGTGCGTGTACAACTGAAAGTTTTTTCTACACTCAGCACGAGAGCTCGTGCATAAATATTTTATATAAAAGCACACACGTGTGCATGTGCCTAATTCGTATCAGCACACACGTGAGCTGTGTGCTACAAAATTTTTCTGGTAGCACATAGCACATGTGTAAGAGCGAAAAATATACAAATGTGCTGCACACGTGCGTGCGAATTCGAACCCTGATTGAAACTGTTCATATTGTTTCTGCCAACGTGTTTAACTTGAAACTCAAGTCAAAAAAATTAACGAAGAGGTGTTAAACCAAAATTAATTAAAAAACGAAGAACACCACTGAGATTACGAAATCTCAAGGCTGACGGCCTGATGCAACCAATGCTATCACAAACAAAATATACGAAATTCACAAAAAAAAAAACTGATAAAAGTTACAACACTTTACGGCTAAAAAATACAAGAAAATATTTAAAACTTCAAAACAAAATAAAAAACTAAAATAAAAAAATTCCAATCAAATTAAAAATGCAAAACAGATCCAGCCAAAACAAATTGCAAAATAAAAACTCATCAACTGCGTGCAGCATTCAAATAATTAGATATTTTTACGCCGGCTGCTCAGCAACAACAACACCAATCAGCAAGTATCAGCATGAAACCAATTTGTACCGCTTAAAAGGGTTAAAGCAAAAACGATGCAAATTGCTAACGCATATACATATACCCCCCCCCCCCCCTCGGCGCGTGTGCCAATGTGCATGCAAATTACTAGCAAAATTAAGCAACAAACCCCCCAGGGCGGTGTGAATGGCGGTAAGCGCTATTTGGCAGTTTTAGTAAAATTGGTCGAGTGTAAAAATTCGGCCATGGAATGTGGGGTATTTTAAAGATAATTATCGTAAAATCAAATATCTTGGGAACGATAAAAGCTATAGTAAAAATTGGACTCATATAAAGAAAAATTGCCAAAGAAATTAACTGTTGAACATTTTTAGAAAAAATATATTTTTGATTTCTCAGGTTCTATTAAAAAATAGAAAATTTTGAAAAATTGTGATATTCAAAAAGTAAAAAAAAAAAAAGTTTACTCAATTTTGAAAATTTGAATATTACGTAGTAAGTAATTAAAAAAAAGAGCTTTTCAAATTTTTTAACAAGTTTTTATAAACTCAGAAATCAGTAATTCAAGTTTAAAACTGGTTTTGATTTTGATGATTTTGAAATAATAATATTATTTTAATGATTCAAAAAAACTCAAAAGTATATTTTCCAATGAAAACTTTCGACAATTTTTTTACACTAAAAAATAAAAAAAAAATTACAAAATTAAAAAAATAAAAAAAAAATTTAAAAAAAAAAACAAAGAATTAATAAAATAATTTTTTTTTAAATATTTACAAAATAACAAGAACTATGTTTATAAAATTTAAAAATCATTAATTTTAAACTGGTAATGAAAAATAATTTTGAAAAGAAAGTAAAAAAAAAAATAAAATTAAAAAAATAAAAGAAAGTAAAAAAAAAAAATTTAAAAAAAAATAACAAAAAAATTAAAAATAAAAAAATGTATAAAAAGAATTTAAAAAAATAACAAAAAAAAGTTTATCAAATTCAAAAAGCAGTAATTTTAAACTGGTATTGAAAAATTATGTAGTATGTATGTATGTACATATATTGTCTTTATGCAAAAAAACTAACAAACTTCTTTTTAAATTTTGAAATATAATTTTAAGCTAGCATTGAGAAATAATTTAAAAAAATTATTTTCTTTTGATATTTCAAATCTTTTAAAAAAATATAACTCAAAAATTGTTTACACATATGTATTTGAATTTTTAAATTTAATTAAACAAAATACTCACAATACATATTTCAAAATGAACAAATAAAAAAAAATAAAAGAAATAAAAAAAATTATACAAAAAGTATCACAGTATGCAGTCGTATTACAACTATAAAATCGCTAGGAAATTCAAAAACAGTTTTAAAAAATTTATTAATTACTTTTTTTTTTTTTTCAAAGAGCAACGAACTTTTGTAGGGTTTTCAAACTTGCACTTCTAGTTACAGAAATGTTGCAAAATACGCTTTTTTTTATTTTGATAGCCGATACCCCTATCAAAATATTTTTTTTAAAAACTCTCCATCACAGAATTTTTTTCGGAGATGTACAATTGCACAATTTTTGCCTCCAAATCGTTAAGACTTTTCTGAACAAATGTATAGATAGTGACTTTTTCAAAAAAATTAAATTGACTTTTCCAGATTGACAAACAAAATTTCAAAATTGAAATAGTTTTTTTATTTTTCTTTTTAAAAATGAAAATTCTGAAAACAAAAAAAAAATTTTCAAAAGCATTTTTAAAGTTTCCGGTTTTATATTGTATTCAAGCTGTAAAACTGCATTTATAAACATTTCCGAGAATTAACAGTAAAAAAGTATAAGTAAGAGAAGAGGGTTTGAAAACAAAACCATACAAATTTAAACGAAGGAAAATATTCGAAAAATTCATAATTCTTTAACTTTTTTGTTATTTTTCTTATTTGCTTCTGCTTTGCATAAGGTTTTCATATGAATTGAACTAAGGCCCTTTGCAATTCATCTGAGAGCTCAAAACGCAATTTGTTAATTATGCTCATTTGATTTAAACATCCACAGGCGAATAGTGATTGTAATTACATAATCAAAAAGCTTTTCATTCCTCAAATAAGCTTAGATAATAATGTGCTGCTTGTGCTTATATAATTAAATAGTAATTACCACTTACATAGCTAATATCTCAAGAATAGAATAGAAGTAAATAAATTGGCGAGTAGTCGAGGTCTGTCAGCGCAGCATCACTTAAATCAAAAAAAATGCTAAAACTGGACACAGCACACGTTTGACTCCTCATTTACTTAGCAATGCCACTGTGAATGAATACGACTGAATGCAAAACTGTTGGACAGCCAAGGCGCGTGTTGATGGCTACTTGATTGCTTTGTCTGATTTATGTTTGCACTCAGTGCGGCAGTGAGATTGGCGCTTGTGCGGCACACTTAGAAGACACTGGCAAGGCAATGGGACAGGTTATAAGCCAGTTGTAGTGTTCGCAAACTATCGATACTTTTTGACGATGTTATCGATTTTGTCACTAACTTTCGATACCATTCATATTTTACTTTGATTCTAAATTTTTCTTAGAACATAAAGAACACAACAGATCACCTATTGTCGATTCAAGTGAATTTCTTTAAAGTGAGTTCCAATCAGTACAGTACAGCTTTTGCAGTTGACAGCTGTCAAGCAAAAAATTGATGTTTATAGCTTTGTAGCCAAGTCAAGTCTTTCTAAGCGAATTAGTTTTTCATTGAGTCTTCCTTCTCTATTATCATGTTAGGGATTTCTTGGTTTAAACGGTCCTAGCAGAAATAAAGTATCGATAGTATGTGAGCTACCTATCGTTAACTATCGATAACTAATTGGCGAACTCTAGCTCCATGCAACCTATTAGAGATCGTAAATAGAATAATAACAGCCAAGCAGAATTTAAAATGTAAATTGCGATGAGTGAGTGAAATAATAAATTAATTTTTGGAATAAAAAAACAAAAACAAAGCAAAGTACAGTGGGCTATTTAACAAAAAACCAAAGATTTTTTTTTTTTTTTTTTTTTTTTAAATCACATAAGAACTTAAGTCGGATAATGAATGATTTTATGATGGGTACAAATTCCCATAGGAATTGTAATAGCGACCTGGGAACTCAACTTATTTAAAATGAAAAGAGCATTTCTCCTTATTACTAAAAATCTAGGGAAATGATGAAGCTGATAAAAACTAGAAAACTTGAATTTTTGCGGAGAACGAGCTAATTGGTGTACAAACGCTATTCGCTTTCAATTAGTATTTTTGTTCAATTTTTAGTGTGAAAATCCCACGGTACATTGGGTGCCGAAGACAGTAAGCATCTTGGTAACCATTTAATAGTCAAGAATGACGTCTAAAGGCTGGCTGGATTGTCAATCTAGAAGTGTGAAAACGCTAGCTTGAGAACGAGTGACGAAAGACAGATTCTACAGTGGGACGTTCGTACACTAAAACATCACAATGAAAATTGAAGATGATGGACAACACAATTAAAAATGCAATAAATAGAACAATAACAGATTTGGTGTTCAATGCAAACGTCTTTTTTGCGGATTAAAGAAGATGTTTGTTTTTTTTTTCTTTTAAATAATAATTAATCCAAACTTAATTTAAAAAAAAATGGTCATCAAATATAGCTTTGTTGTTATTCTTCAGTTACAAATTCCTTTTACATTTTTACGAGGTTCTTGACATCAATAAATCAATGAAGCAACACTTAAAAAATCTTCCACAGCTGTTGGCATAATCCGTTATTGATGAAGATGTTTATATATGTTTTTCGTTTTTGTTGATTTTGTTGCTATTTCATTACAGCAAGGTGGGCCATTGATTAATCTACGTAATTTTTACTCGGTTTATAGCTTACAAATTCTTGTATATATGTATGTTTGTATGGAGTTGACTACTGGAGTTACCGCTAGTCGGCAATTACATTTTTAACGTATTCATGTTGTGCGTGTTTGTGTTTCTTCTTTTTTTGTTTTCTTTTTTTTTAACTCTGCTGCTGTTGTAAAAGAAGTCAACTGCAAATGGTCTTCTGAAAATTTATGGCGTGTTGTTAAAAAAATGCGCATTTCGATTTAATTTATATTTTTTAACTTTTTTTTTAATTTTTTGAGCTTGCGCTAAAGCTCGAAAACTTCTGCGTTGACACATTCTTGGTTTTTTAGTTTTAGTTTGATTTTTTAGAATTGTTTTTATTTTTTTCTTTTAACTTTTTTAATTTTTTTTAATATTTCTTTTAATTTTTTTTTAATATTTCTTTTAATTTTTTTTTTTAATACTTCTTTAAAATTTTTTTAATAGTTCTTTTACATTTTTTTATTAATATTTCTTTTATTTTTTTTTTAATATTTCTTTTAATTATGTTGTTTTAATATTTATTTAAATTTTTTTTAATATTCTTTTGAATTTTTTTTTAACATTTCATTCACATTTCTTTTTAAATATTTCTCTTAAATTTTTTTTCACTATTTCTTTTAAATTTTTTTGTAAACATTTCTCTAAAAAATTTTTTTTCAATTTCTCATTTAAATTTTTTTTTTTAATATTACTTTAAAATTTATTTTTTAATATTTCTTTTAAATTTTTTTTAATATTTCTTTTAATTTTTTTTTAATATTTCTTTTAAATTTTTTTTCTTAATTTTTTTTGTTAATATTTTAATTTTAAGTTTTTAAAATTTTTTTTTAATGTTTCTTATGATTTTTTTTTTTTAATATTTCTTTTTGATTTTTTTAATCTTTTTTAATATTGTTTTTAAATTTCGTTTAAAAAATCGTTGATATAAGTACCAATGCCTACAAAGAACATAGGTTAAAAAGAAAACAAACAAAGACAAAACAAAAGTAGAAGTACAGTAGTTCTATCTGCCATTAATTTCCCCACTTCTTCTACACCTTAAATTATCTTACACGTTTTGGTGATCACTTTTCAAAGTTTTTCTTCTTTGTATTATTTTGTTATTTTTCACAATTTCATTGCTTTCTATAGTTCTGTTTATTGTTGTTGTAATGCATTGTTATTTTAGTGTATATATGAGTATATATGTGTATATGTAGTTACTTCCGCCTACCGGAAGTTGTAGTTAGCATTCGTGCAGCAAACCGTGCTTCTTCATCAATTTAATATTCTGTGAGTGAATGCTTTGATTTGTGACTTTTTACGATTGTATTGATAAATTGATTGATAAATTGAAATGTGTTGATAAATAATTTAATTAATTTAATTTTTATGTTTAAGTGCAATAACAACAAAAGAGTAAGTAAGTTTTTGGAGTAGTTAATCCTCATTTTGTATTTTGTGAAATTTTTTCTTGAATCTTAAAATAATTTTAAATTCCCAGTCACAAAAATTATTTAAAGAGAATTTATTACGAAATTATAAATAAACCTTTCAAGATCTCATAAAACCGCCACCCATTCTTGACACCTCTTTTCACGCTCAATTTGTTGCATTAAATTGTATGTTACTCAATAATCTTTCACATTTGCTTGTCATTGAGCGCCTGAGGGAATCTGAAGAATTTACGTTGTTCTTGGCGCGAAAAATCATAGTTCAAGGATTTCAAAAATGCAGCAAACACACAATTTGAATGTGGTACAAACAAACGCTTACATTTCAATTTAAATTTAATATCAAATTATTTGCTATTTAGTTTTGAAAAGGTGCCAAATTTATGTTGTGTGATATAATTTTGTCATAGCTGTAAATACTAAAAATAGGAATTTTAAATGAGTTCGTTGACTAATTTTATTCTTGAAATAATGCAGATGAACTGCTTTAGGAACAGAAACTGCCACAAATATATGTGCAGGGAATATCTGGGTTAATTGTTAACAAATTTAATGAACAAGAGGTCGCAAAAGTAATATTTTGATCTATACATGCAGCTACAGTGGGGGCATTGTAAATAGAAAAACATGAGTCCCGATATTAAACAATATGTTTTGATTTTATCCATTGAGATCATTATTGAGCAACAACAGATTTTAGAATTTTTGTTTGTCTGTCTGTATGTTTGTGCGCGTATCACGCAAACACTGTTGAATCAAATTGAATGCGAAGTCCATCGTCACATACCTAGCGATCCAACTCAAAGTTTAAGATATCTCTTATTTCGATAACTCGACCGATTTCTGAGTTATCGACCAATATATGAATCAGGGTGATCCAAACTTTGTAAGTACAATATGGGTATCAAATGAAAGGTGCTAATAAGAGCTACAATAACCGATGTGATTAAGTTCCATAACTCACCTGATTGGAGATATAATGATTAAAATCGAGTTCAAACTAAAAGGCAACCTACTCCGAAAAGGCTTGACCTATTTATATGAAATTTGTTATGTGATGATTGACGACTAGAGATATCGACCAAAGTCAAAACGAAATCAGTTCACAACAACCCAATCTAGTACAACACGTATAGCCACAAATGAAGTTCTCACGTACAAGTGCCAAAGTTCAAGCTTCCAACACACAGAGGAATGCACAAAATATTTCATTTCTAAAATTTTACTAGGACTTGAAAATCCAACGAAAATTCAAACAATTAGCACAAAACGTCTAAGCAAACCAATTAATGCGAACATGCTAAAAGTTTTCACTAAGAAAATTATAGCATTTGTATGCATTTACAAGGGTTAATGGCTCGTCAACGTTAGTCCACACCTCAAACAATTTGTAGTTGCACTTCTGTGTTTGCTTGTTGTTGTTAATTTATTTATTTACTTAGACAAGTTTTTTTTTATTTATTTATTGCTTCTGGGTTTATTTACAAATTCATTGCTTCAATTAGCTATTTAATTTTGCATATTATTTAGCTAAATTAGCTACGATTTACTTGTATGTAGTAAGTTTTTGAGTAACCCGATACTCAGGCTTGTGTTATGCAATTTAAGTATGTAACGTGGAAGCTCTTTTGTCAAAGTCGTTAATGTTCACACTTTTCAATTTTGAGTTAAATTTGTTATTTTAATTAGGCATCAATGAGCGTCGATAAGAATTACATTTTTATTTTAAGCATAGTCGTAGTTCAAACAATAATGATTACTGTAATTATAAGTAAACTTTGAAATTACCATTACTGTAATCGTAATCATTACAGCAATCGTAATCATTACTGCTCTTGAATTTAAATGTAATTCAATGTAACTCATTCAATAAACTGTAATTGCAAGTACCTAAATCCAGGTTTAGTAGTTGTACTTAAAACTCTATTACGGGAATTACAGTAATCGTAATTGCAATTGCAGCCATTTTTATTTAAATTACGATTATATTAAGCGCAATCGAATTTAATTGCGATTGTACTGGTAGTAATTGTTCAAGTAATCATAGTCGCTTGAGACAAGTAATGTAATCATCAGCAATGTTATCATCAGTAATTTACTCACTATCCTCTTAACATTAATCCTGACCCCAGTTCTATGAAAAATCTTTTCATATAAAAACAAACTATTGAAAGAAATAATAATAATAAATTTTAAAAAATGTAAAAAAAAATTTTATAAAAATTAAGAAAAAAAAGAGTAAGAAATAATAAAAAGAAGTATTAAGAAAATAATCAAACGCTTTTTAAAAAAATTATTTTAGAATAAATTGTTTCAAAAACATAATAATTAAAGACAATTTTTAGAATAAAAAAATTTTAGAAACAAAAAAAAATTTTTTTTTGCAAATTTCACGAGCTCAAGTTGATAATAATTCTTAGTCAGTTATTAATTTTTTTTTAATCTTACGGAAAAATTGCAACGATAGTCACAGCAAAGTGTCCAGCTACTCATCAAAATTAAAAAAAAAAATTTAAATAGAATATTGAAAAAATTGTTAAATAGAATATTGTAAAAAATTGTTCAAAATATATATAAAAAAAACGAAAATAAATTTAAAAAAATTGTTCAAAAAAATAATAAACAAAAAAAAATTTAAATAAGTAAAAAAAAATTATTTTTTAATTCTTCATCGCTGAATATTTTCGTTTTCACACATCTCCGTTTTTTTTCAAAAGCGCCATGATATGCAAATGATTTTTTCGACTTAATCTACACTTACTTGCCGATTGATTGGTCACTCAACTCGGTCATAATTTATCGACCCGATTAAAAAACAATTTGTCAACGACAGCTACACGAGCACAACACATGCATCTACTGCATAAACATAAATTGATATTAAGAATTTGCAATCTAATGCAAATATAAGAATGTATAAAATAAATATGCCTGGGGTAAGTTATCAAGGACAGTGTGAATGTATGAGTTGATACTGAAAGCAAACTGAAAACAATGTAAACAATGAAAAGATGATAAAAAGTTTTGTAAGACTGCGTTTATATAAATGGATATGTTTAAAAAAATTAATTTTATTAAAAAAATATATTAAAAGGTTATGAAAACGTCTTTGTTCCAGAAAAAAATTGTTGCTGCCTTTTTGGTCCCTTTATATAGAGATATTTTTGGAACACTATATGTTATGCTTTTATTTTAAACTTTGTTCTCTTTGTTTTTTTTTTTTTGAGAATGAGCAAAGCCGGACATGTTCCAAGTTTCAAACCCTTATATTAACTGTCTGTTTAGATTTCTAGGCTTTGTTAAAAAAAAAAAATGCCGTCATTTCTGACGCGAAATCCGTTTTAAAAGGTTACGAAAGCCAGTTTTATAAAACACACTCAATATAAACTGTCTTCAGTTAATACCAACATTAAAAACATCAACTAAATTATTCGTGATTTAGTTGGAATCTCCAGAATAAAACGACAAACAAAATGATTCACAGCAACAAAGTAAAATTAAGAAAAAGGTGACTGATTTTTTACACCACAATATCCCACTGAAGTTGCAACAAAGTCAGCAAAAAAAAATAATAAAATACCTTAATGAAGCTATGCGAAGAACAATGCCCGGAAAGCACATAAGAATTAAATGAAAAAAAAAAACGGTAGCCAGCAAAAAAGAAGAAGAAGTGAATGCAGCATCAACACCTTTTCAAACTTCCCTACGTTTGAGGTCAAGCGAAAAAACACAAAGCACCGACGAAGGAACGCATATGCTGACCTGAAAGCAGAGCTCCTAGAAAACTCATAGAATAGATTTCATAACCAGTACCCTTGGTCCGGAGAGATTAAGGTGACTGACTTTCGTCAAGTAAAACCTTTTGAAATTGAATTTTTGAGAAATGAGGAAGAAAAAGAAATATGGAGGAGTGATAAAAAAAAGAAAATATATTTTAAGATGAAATGTTGAGATAAAATGAATCGAAATAGGAGTTTATCGGGCAATGGACCGTCGTTTTGATAGCCTATTGGTTAACAGAGCATGTCGAAAATTTCTCTGGTGAATCTAGCAGCTTCCGAATAGGATCCAAAAGAATATTTATGGAGATTATCTCTAAACTTTTCTGCTCTACTGTAATGAAAACTTTCTATTTTAACACTCATTATGGAGCCCTGCATGTTTATGGCAACGTAGCCAACGTTGGTAGCCCCTTGGATTCCAAATATCTCCACTGACACTGCCATTGTTGTTATAACAACAAAATACAAAGTAGATATTGTTGCTGTAATTATTATTATTGCTGTTTGCTACTTGTTTCCCCTGTTTGTAACATTAATGCTCATATAGCAAGTTATTGTTTTACTGCGTCCTTTTGTTGTTGCAGTGAAAATTTTGCTTTTTCAGTGGTAAATTATGTTGTTGCGCTTGCAGCTGTTGATTGCTTAATTGCATTTATTGTGTAATTTGTTCTTTCACTAATGCCGCCGTGCCACCAATCACTTGCCACTTGCCATCTCCCTCCTTCGGCGGCCTCCTTGACTTGGTGCCATGGCTGCAACAGCATACCACAACATTGAATCGCATCTTCTCACAAATTAATCTGTGAAATTTCAGAAAATTTATAAATATTTGTTTGCTTGCACAAGCAGCATAAACATTTTTTGTTATTAAATGTGTGGCATGCAAACATTATTTATAATTTTCTCACAATTTTCTGATTTTTTAATTTGTTCGCACCGTCATTCACTTAAGCAAATTGAATTTGTCTGTTGTAATTGCATAGCCGTCAACGGCATGCAGATCATTTTTATAAGAATTTTGGGGGAAAGAGAAGAGGGAATAATTGTTTCAAGTCCAAGAGAAAAGTGGTGAATTCATAATTTTGTTTGGAAAGGAGCTACAAATTAAAAAGAAAAAAAGTTAAAAAAAATTTCAAAAACTTGAAAAAAAATTTTTTTTATTAAATTAAAAAACAGAATTTAAGTAAATTTAAAATAAGTTTAAATTAATTAAAAAAAAAAAAAAAATATTAATTTAAAAAAAAATATGTAAATAAATTTAAAAAAAAATAGAAAATAAATTAAAAGAAACAACATTTTAAATAAATTTAAAAAAAATTGTTCAATAAATTAAAAATCAAAAAACAAAATAGAAAAAAAACAATAAAAAAAATAAAAGAAATAAAAATATAAAAAAAAACAAAAGAAAATAAAGAAACAATAAAAAAATAAACACAACAAAAAAAAAAAGAAATAAAAAAAAAACAAAAAAAAATACAAAAACAAAAAAATACAGAAACAAAAAAAAAATATAAAACAAAAAAAATACACAAAAAGAATAAAAAAAAGTAAAAAGCAATTTTTTTTTTAAATCTATATCTACTAAAACAAATTAAAGGTTAAAAAAATAGCAGATTATACAAAAGATTATTATAGAGATGATCTTAAAAACATATAGAGATATCTGCAGAAAAATCTATATTTTTTTAGAAAAAAAAGTTGGTATCGAACATTTTCACACCGCTAAAACAGTATATTCTATGACCTATATACCATCTAACTACCTGTGCTTGTTAAAATCATAAAACAAGAATTAACTATATGGCCGAAATATGCAATTATGTATGTGCAATGCAATATAAAGCTCGTTATCACAAATTTTAGTCAGAATACACAGAAGTCCGCACGTAATTCAGTTGAGTAGATAGAGATATGGAACAAATGAATGTGCATGCATACATATGTACATACATACATCTATTGTGCTCATGTACTTATGTTCTTGGCCCACTTTTGTTCTTTTATAAGTACATAAATGTAAACACGACAGCAATTACAACCACAAACTAACCATTATTTGATAACAACAAAACTGCAGATATTAAAAGAACATTAACAATAAAAAAATAAAGGCAAGCTGCTGGTCACAGACAAGCGCAAAACAAAGACAAAAGTTAGCATTTTCACATAAAAAGAGCAAACCTTACAGCTGTGCACATAAGAATAGAAACCCAAAAAAAAACTTTTTCTTACTGAATTGATTTTTATTAAAAAAAAAAAATTAAAAAACAATTTTAAAAATTTCATTTTATTTCATTTTAGTTTATTAATTTAATTTTTTTTTGGTCATATTTCTTTATATTTGTTTCCAATTTTCTTAATTTTTTTTTTAATTTTCTTCTATATTTTTTTAATTTTCTTCTATATTTTTTTAATTTTCTTCTATTTTTTTTAATTAGCTTTTTCATTTTTTTTTTAATCTTTTTTAAATTCTTTTCTTTTAATGCTCCTTCTTAATTTTTTTTTAATTCTTTTATTTCCTTATATTTTATTTTTTATTTTTTTAAATGTTTTTTTTTTATATTTTTTTTTTATATATTTTTAATTTTTTTAATCGGTTTTTAATTTTTTTATATATATTTTTAATTTTTTTAATCGGTTTTTAATTTTTTTTAAATCTTTTTTAATTATACTCTTTTAATTCTTTTATAATTTTTAAATTTCCCTCAAATTTTTTTAGTTTCTTAAAGTATTTCTTTAAATTTCGAAAAATTCTTTTAATTTTTTTTAATTTTTAATTTTCTTTACAACTTTTTCTCCTCCATTCTATAATCTTTGTTTTTCTATTTTTCTAACATATTTTTGTTTTATAATCTTTTATATAAAAATAAAAAAACATTTTCCAACGAGTTCAAGAATAGTTTTTCTTGGTTATAAAAAATTTTAAAAATTTTAAATAGTCATAAACATGAATCAACAAATATGAACCAAATAAGACAATACGAAAGTTTTTAATTATCAAAGAGAATAAGAACTTTCCCCCAACAAAAAACAAAATGCTAACAAACAAAAAGTCCGAAAGTGGCACCAAAAATTGCTTTGTATTTCATCAAAACGAGGTGCTTTCATTGTTTCTCATTATTGCACTTTAGCATAGTTCCAATTATGTATTGTAAAATAAAATAATTGACAAAACATGCCAAAGCCATTCATTCTTGTTCTACAAGTCTTTGTGCTTCTTCATATCGAACTGCCATTGACAGCTGAAAAAAAGAAAGTGGCTGCTGGCGAGACATGGCAGGCTTTCTTCATAGTCATCCTTTCACTTTGTTTTAAAGTATTATTTTTTGTTTTTAGAAATTCGAGGTGAAGGTGGTGGCAGACTGCAAAAGATCACCAAAGTTCAGTTGAAGTTGTAAAGCATGAAAGGGAAGCGTGAAGACATGACTGCTGTTGCTTCTGCTTCTTCTGCATGTTCTACTACTTTCCGTTCTTTTCCTTCGCTTATAATTACTGTACTTAAACCATTTCAATTATCGAGCATTTAAATTGTTAAGCATAGGAAGCAACAACAACAACACAGAGGAACAGCTACTTCGTACGTAGCCTCGACATTGCTCATTGACTTGCGCGTCGTCTTTGTCTTTTTTAGACTTAAGCGCGCATCGGCTTGCCTTTGGTCTCACATATGGCATGTTGGCAAAAGCGTGCAAAAATTAAAAAAAGAAAAAAGTTCTACATTTTAAATGGAATTTTTTTGTGTTTTAACTCCATAACATGTTGCGCTACATTGGTCACTTTGGCTTTCTTCTGCGGTTGAGAGATTGTGACAAAGTGATGTGCATACAAAAGTGATGAGTTGTTGTGTTTTTTATGACACTGCACAGTGGACTGGAGTTATGAGAAAGTTGGATGCATAGATCAGTGTGCATTATTCCATAATATTAAAGCACAGACATCGGCCTATTACAATTTTATTTTAGAATATACGACCGTGGTTGTGCAAGGTTTTGTCAGGCACCCAAATTCAGTTTATACAGCTAGATTTTTGTAAAAAAAATAATAATAATAAAATGTATCCTATGTTACTTCTAATATTTCCAGAAATATGTGTACAAGGTTTCATGACGATGGGTCCAGTAGTTTTCGTCTGAAAGTTGAACAAACAGACTTACTTAAATGGGCTCAAAACTGGTATATTCAAACTTCCTTCTATAAACTTTTATCTTCATTAATCAACTTCTACCCACAGTGCATCATTAACCTCATGTGTTGTGCGCTAAACCGCTGTGATGACTTTTTTGTTTGATTGTGGTCCACTTTATACCTTTTCTTGAAATGAGCACAGAACGTGTTTCACAATAAAATAAACTTTTATTTTATCGGCAAAAACAAAAGTCAGCAAATAAAAAGTTTATCTTTTGCTGATGATCTCTAGCTGTTGATAGGCGATCTCTTTGTCATCGTGTTAAAGTATTTATTTTCACTAGAACTGGACTGATAGTCTAAGCAATGTGTGTATACTGTTGGCAAGACTAAAACAACAAAACCAAAGGAAAAATTGAAGTGGGGATGAATGCATCGTGACGTCACAGGGCATCATAGCTGAGTTGTTAGATTTCTAACAGCGGCGTTGGTGCAGACACGGGTTCATATCCGTGTCCGAAAAGGGATCTGATGATAAGTGGGGACACTTTGAAACATGTAATCCTATCCATCGCTGTGATTAACTTTGTAATTTTTTCTCCAAATATCAATTTTTCCACAAAAATCGAATATAATAATTAAAACCAATTATTATTGTTCACTGGGTCTCAAGCTTGCAAATGTTACAAATAAGTAAATAGAAAGACCGTAAAAACCAAAAACAAAAGAAAACTTTTATTACTCGATTGTATTGACTATATGTATAATAGCCGGTTGACGAAACATTCATACTTTTAAAAGATTTAAGAAGTCTTAGGTTAGTAGATAATTCTTTAGGTTTAGGTCTGTCTCGACCACTATCTGATTAAGGTACAACACTTACTTCTCATATGAACTGAAGAAGGGTCAATAGATCCGTTCACTTTGGCTACCAAAAGAGTGTTCAAATTACATTGCAGGCAAATGTTTTTTTAACTTAAAAATAATTGCTTTAAGGAACTATTTATTCCAGAAACTTAAACATGTTCTCAAGAAAAAGCTTTCCCTGTTTTGAAAAATATCATTAAAAAAAATTAAACTTCAATTAAAATTAATTAAAGAAGAATTAAAAAGAAAGCAAAAAACTTAAAAAACAAAAAAATAAATCAAAAAGTCAATAAATTTAAAAAAATATATAAAAAAAAAATTTTAGAATGGAAAAAATTAAAAAAGATTTTTAGAATGGAAAAATTTTAAAACAAAAGAAAGAAATAAAAATTAAAGAAAAATTAAACATAATTGAAAAAAATTAAACATAAAAATAAAACACAATTAAAAATAAAACAAAATTAAAAATAAAACATAATTAAAAATAAAAATAAAACAAAATTAAAAATAAAAATAATACAAAATTTTGAAGGAAAAAAAATTAAAATAGAAAAAAAATTTTGGCGAAAAATCTTTCCTGTTTTCCTTCTAAGTCTTCTTTGAGCGTCTATGTTTTTCAATTTGATTTTCCAGGGACTTGTTACCATCATCCTGGTTGGACTCATACTATTGCCTTCGATTTTATGTGGATCAAATAAGTGCAAAGAATATATATTAAATAGAATTTTCTTTGGTGATTTCCATACATAAAAATAATTTTTTTTTTTTAGATAAAATCTACCTCTGCATCTTACTAACACTATAATAGTTCATATGTATTCCTCGACACTTTGACCGAATCATTGGCTTACCTGAAAAGATAAGAATAGAAAAGAAAATATTAAAAATATGCTCAGAAATATTTTTTTTCAATACTAATATTATGAAAATTATTTTTTTTTTACTAACTAGTTGATCTGTAAAGCTCATAAAGAAAACTTATAGACTAATTACTTCTTCAATGCTCATCGCATTTCGAAACATATCATCGACGAGAAGTAAAAATATTGAAACAAGAAATTCTTTCAGGGGAGATTAGAGGCCTTAAATCTTTAATCTTTATAGAGGACATTTCCTACCGCTCTATTCAGGACTTCAGGGCCCTTGCTCTATTGCAAAGAATGTCCGTTTCGCTTTAGGGACCACACTCGTTTTCGTTGATTTTATTTTTTTCAAATTATGACGATTCCCTCAATTTAACCTCTTATATTGAGGAAGATATTGTGGGATATCCCAATTAAATATATGGAATATGTAAGTTCCAATCCCCACACTTTATAGACCAACAAAAAAATATAAAGTAGTACAAAGGCAAAGACAACACAACGATAGCAAAATAAAGATAAGAGCAAAAAAAAAAAAAAATATTACAAAAAGCCTGCACAAATGCGGCCTCAATTTGTCTGCGAAAAGATAGTAGTAAATAGAGTAAATACAAACTGGCATAGAAACCAGCAAATAAACAAAAATAAAGTGAGCACTCTTATCGCGCGTGGTATGTCAGAGCAGACCCGGCTGCGCCAAGCTGGCCATACAAAAAATAGCAAAAACAAAAAAATGGCAAGGGAAAATGTCAAACATATCAGTACTTGAGACGCAGAAATTCGTTGACATAAAGGAGAACGTTGGAAGATTGCATGGCAGCTGAGTAGAACAGTGGCGACAATGATAACAGAACAATTCCAAAGTAGCGGCGACTTTGTTGATACAAAATTTTTTGCAAAAGCAAGAATAATTTCTGGTTATCGCTGTGGTGTCAGGCTAACACAATGCACTCGAAAACAACAACGAACGTCTGCATTTTAAAAGAGAAATAAAAAGATGATAACAAACATAGAAGGAGTCATTTGAATGTGAAATATCAGACAGAGTTCAATGAGGTGAGGGGAGCAAAGTCAAAATGCAACACTGCAATAGAAATGATTGCTGCAAACACTCACGAACATTAGCGGGGTAGCTGCGAGCGCGCCAATTTGTGTGGGAGTTGTAAATGTGATAATAAGCGAAGTCAAGCCGCGACAATAAAACGAACGCAAAGCGACTATGTAGTGAGTGGTGGCTACGCAATGGCGTCTTATAGCTGCCGCTGTAATACATTTTTTATAAATTTTTGGTTTTGTTTTATTTTTGCGTAGTTAAATTTGCATTTACAACAACGCAGTATGCGCTTACAGTCGCCACACAAACGCGTGCACCCTGCACGATACCATCGGCTTCAAACTATTAGGCGCACAACTACACTGGTGGTGAAGAAAAATGCAACAACTTTCTTTTATTGCAAGTCGTGTATTTTCTAGTAAAAGATAAGGCATTAAAAACAAAAATAGTAAATGAAATAAGTACTTTTTTAATAACACAAACTAAGGTTTATGTCTGATTAGGACTTAATTTTTTTTTTACTTGACTTTTCTTAAAATGAATTACAATAAAAAAAAAACTATTTTAAGTATATATTATTTCTTGATACATTTTTTTTTTTTTTCAATATATGTAATTAACTCTTTTACATATTTAGAACAACAAAAATTAGACAAAAAGAAAACAAATCATACTAAAAAAATAAAAAAGTATACTAACAAAATAAAAATAGGGCTACAAAATAACCAGTACGTGTACTTAAAAAACATAAACATATAAAAAGTTATACTCAAAAAAAAGGTGGCGCGAACTAAAGTCAACGGAATTAACGTCAGTGACGTTAATTCGCACCTCAAAAGCGAATTAATGTCAGTGACATTAAGACGCATGCCAAAAGCGAACTAAGGTCAATATTTTTAGCGAACTAACGTCATTGACATTAATTCGCATTAAGAAAGCGAACTAAAGTCAGTACATTTTTTTTATATTCCAAATTTTCATTTTTCATTATCACCTTCGACTTATGATCATTATATCATGAATCTGGGATTGACTTAGGTCAGATCCCCAATTCGGGGTGTGATCCATGGTATTTATGTGCAGAACTCCTTTTCTCATGAAAATGACAGAAAATTCTTAACTTCAACTGCAAATATCTCGGAAACTACTAAAAATATTGGTTCAGCGGAGTTATATTCATGCTTCTGGGACCAAAGCGCGTCTCCTGATACATATCTCAACATTTTTGGCTGTGTATTAGCGCTCGGTACCCCACGTAAACGATTACCCACGTCTAGATTTAGAATCTGAAATGAGATTTCTTTCAACCGTTCAAAAGTTATTTGCAGTTAAAGTTCTGTCATTTTCATGTGGTTGTTGTAATGGCACATTAGGCTGAGCCAAAAAAGTGAAAAAGTGATAAACGTGGCACGCGGAAGGACATCACCGTGGCGGTAGCCACGGCTATGGCACACACCCGGAGTTGGAATGGCGTAGTCCAGGGTTATTTTTTGAAGCGCGGCCGAAGGCCGCCTACTCGGAAAGCTGTTCTGCACATAAATACCATGGATCACGCCCCGAATTGGGGATCTGACCTAAGTCAAATTTTCGCCTGCGGCGCTACTTCGTCGAATCTCAAACCCAAATGCCTCAATGACATTAATTCGCATGTCCAAAGCGAACTAAAGTCAAAATACTATACGAATTAACGGCACTGACTTTAATTCGTTTTTGGTCATGCGTCTTAATGTCACTGACATTAATTCGCTTTTTGGGTGCGAATTAACGTCACTGACGTTAATTCCACTGACGTTAGTTCGCGCCACCAAAAAAAAACACAAAAGTCATACTAAAAAAAATAAAACCATACTAAGAAAATATTTTTAATAAAATTTAACTAAAATACAAATAAAAAAATTCGAATAAAATTTTTTTTCGAAAATCATATTAAGAAAATTAAAAATTTATTGAAAAAACTAAAAAAAAATATAAAAGCGCGAGCAAAATTATACGAAAACAATTAAAAATCATAATAAAGAAATTACATTATTAAATTGAAAAATCTTTAAACAAATGTAAATCAAAAGTCATACTGAAAATTTTTCTGATACTAGAAAAAAAATTTTAATCAGAAATCATACAAAATTAAAAAAAACTATACCAAAAAAACTAAAAATTATACCAAAAAAACTAAACATTATACCAAAAAAATCAAAAATCATAAAAAACCAAAATTTAAATCAAAATTTAACTGAAAATTTATAAAACCAAAACCTCAAAATCCAAGCAAAAAAATATTTTGTAAAATTTTTTAACTTAATTTTTTTTTTCTAAAAATTTTAAACAAAAATCATACTAAATTAAAAAAAAAAATTATACCTAATAAAACCAAAAATTAAACTGAAAATTTTTAAAAACAAAACTTCAAAATTCAAGCAAAAAAATAAATATTATTTTGAAAGCAAAATATACAAACAAAACAAAAACAAATATTTTCTTTTTGATTCAATCAATGATGAAAAAAGTAAATGTTTCACATACTCATAAAATTTTTAAATGTCTTTTTTAACTACCAAAACTATTTAAATTTAATATATCCAACAAGTAAGGATATTGTAATAGATTAAAAAAAAACAATAACTTTCAAAGAAAATTAAATAATAAAATTTTTAGAAAATTGTTTTCCTTGTCTCTTGACTCGGCATATTATTTTTACCACCACTGTACATACATACATAGATATGCAAATAAGTACACGCGCAAAGCGGCAAAACATCAAAGCTCATAACGATTTGTTTTTCATTTTAATTTTCTTACTGCATTTTATTGTTGTTGTTGTTAATTTAAACATGCAAGCGCGTTTTATGGAAAAACACGAGTTTCTAAGTAACGAATGAGTGTGTGCTATGGAAATACACAAAATACAACAACAAGAATCAAGCGCAACAGAGCAAAAACACCAAAGTGTTGCAACAACAAATTGGCCAACAGATGTCAGCAACAGTTGCCAGTTGCCGGGGTGAATGCTTAAGAAATATTCGTTCAGTGCTAAGCATGCCAGCGGCGTATTGAGTTTTAAACTGAATTAATGAGCGTGACTTCTATCTAACAGAACGCTTATCGCTTCGGTTACAGGTCAGCTATGCGGTGCTAGTTACATACATATGTACTTATATGCGGAAATTTGAATTACGCAAAATAAACTTATTTGTTTACTTGATTGTAGTTGAATTGAATTGAAGTTTTATGAATTTTTCCTATATACATACATTCTAACCACGTACATTTTTAATCGAAAATTTATTTTGAGAAAAACTAAAATTTAAAAAAAATAAAAATTAAATTTTTTTCGGAATTCTGAACATTCGATTTGCTTTTTACTACTTACATAAGTCTAACTGTCGGTTTCACGAACGAAATTTAAATTTCGAAAATTTTAAAAATTTTTGTAGATTCTGAAAGCATAGAATTTCTTTCTTGATTTTTTCTAATTGTACACTGTAAAAAATTTTTTTTTTTTGGAAAATCTGTATCTTTATATTTTTTTGTATCAACTTTTATTTAGTCTCTTAACAATAAATTTTTTCCTAGGTTTTGAAAATTTTTTATTTTTTTCGAAATTTGTTTCATAATCTATTTCCAGATACTGAACATTAAAAAAAAATTTTGAGTTTAAAAAAATAAGCTTTTCTAAGTTCTGAAACTTTTTAATTTTTTTTGTGCATTCTGAAAATTTCCAAATTCTTTTTCATTTTTGATTATGCTATAAATATTAAGAAACAAATTTTTAACCTTTTAATTCAGATTCTATACACCTAAATTTTTCTAGATTCTGAAAAATTTAAAGAATTTTAGAAACAAATTATTTTTTTATATTCCGGACAACATTTTTTACTAATTATTTATTTTCGAACCCAGTTTTTTTTCATTATTCTGAACATTTAAAATTTATTATTAAATTAGAATATTGAAGATAAAAATTATTAATTTCTAGTTGCTGAACTTTCTTAAAATTTAATTTAATTTTTTTTGTTTGTTGTGAATTAGCTTTCAAAGGCGTCATTTTTTTACTTTTTTTCTAGATACTGAACATCTTTATCTACTACGTTGTGAATATTAAAAAAAAAATTTACAGTTACATGCATACATGTTTACAAATCAAGCTTCATGAATATTTCGAATTGGCTGATTTTTTTTTAACTTTTTTTTTATTAAAACTAAGATCTCAGAATTTATCTCAGCCTTTCAAATTTTATATTTAAACACCAAAATTATTAATTTCAGTTTGCAGTTACATTTTTTAAGGACACAATTTTTTTAAAGTAAACCATACAATTAAAAATTATAATCGCCAATTTTATTGTCTTATTTTGTTTATTTTTTTACTCAAATTATTTTATTTTTAATTAGAATACTTGAACGACTATTTAACATTTGACTTAATTACAATTACGACCAACTCATGACAAGACAATTTGTTTCTGTTTTAATATTGTTGTTGTTGTGCATGATTAATGTACACAAAATCGCAAATCAAAAAAGCAAAAAAAAAAAACTGAAATGCAAATTTGTTTTGTAAACAATGTCGATGCCATAACAAATCAAACTCATTTAAGTATAGCATTATATATCATTTTCAATTCGTTATGCTTAATGCATTTTATAGTCAATTTAAATTATAAAAAAAAAACATTTAAGTGGTGCTTGCAATTAGAATACGCGGGCGGTTATGGAGTGCGGATATACATACAACAAATATTTATGTATATACTTGGAGAAATCTGAATGTGCATATGTACAGTTACAGTGAAAATGTTAGTGAGGATTTTTGTGTTATATTTTGCGGCACGAAAATTATAAAGTGTTTGTTGACGAAGTGTTACTTTAAATATAACGCTCTATCCTTCTGGAAAATAATTATTTTTGGGTGTATACTGACTGTTTAGCTATTAGCTATTACAAAACCTTGATTTTTTTATTTGTTTCCTTTTTTAAATCTATTGTTTTTTTTTTGTTAATTTTTTTAATATTTTTTTCATTTTTAATTTCATTTCCTTATTTTATTTTAATTTTTTTATTTTATTTTTATTTTTTTTTATTTTTTTATTTTATTTTTATTTTTTTGTTTTACTTCTTTTTTTTATTGTACTTCTTTTTTTTATTTTACCTTTTTTTATTTTACTTCCTTTTTTATTTTATTTTTCTTTTTTAAATTTTTATTGTTTTTTTAGTTCTTATTTTGTAACATTTTTTACTTGGTAATATTTTTAATTTTGTAATATTTTTTATTTTTTTTTATTTTGTTTTATTTTTTATTTTACTTTTTATTTTATTTTTATTTTATTTTTATTTAATTTTTTTTTTTTTCATATTTGATTTCCTTCGTGAAAGCGACTATCGTTCTTCTTTCAAAGTTCTTTTTCTACGGTTGAACACTCCTAAAATTTAGAGCGCTACTATTTTTTTGTTAACAGCTGTACAAAATTTAACGCACAACAACATATGTATGTACGTAGTTGAATTTAGATTGCAAAACGTTTTTAGTTTTCCGTATTTTTTACGTTATATTTTTAATTTTTATCGCAAGTGTTAATAGCCAACTTAGTTAGCTAGATTTCTTGTATACATTTTTTTATTGCACGTTTAATTTTAGCTACATATTCTAATGTTCTCTTTTGTCGCTCAAATGTTGCCATTAATGGTTATGCCGTTGTAGCAATTATTGTTGTTTTAAATTAAATATACATACAAACAACAAGTATTGTGTTGCAAAATTACAAGCATTTAATTGCGGGTGGCCACATACATATGATAAGATTTCTTCAGACAACTTTTTTTCATAATTTTAAAAATATTTTTTTTTTTCTTTATTTCTTTTTTAATATTTTTTGAGTTTACTTTTTAATATTTTTTAATTTTATTTCTTAAAAATTATTTTTTTTTTAGATTTCGTTTTTAATTGTTTGTAAAATTTTTTTATTGTTATTATTTTAAATTTTTTATTATTATCATTTTAAGTTTTTTATTATTATCATTTTAAGTTTTTTATTATTATCATTTTAAGTTATTTATTATTATCATTTTAAGTTTTTTTTTAATTTTTAATTTTAATGAAAGCAATAAATTCAACTGTTATAATTTATATTTCTGTATTATTGCAATAATTTATTTACATATTTATCAATTCTAATTTTGCTTGACTCATATTTCCTTGCTTTGTCACATGCAAATCGGTTAATGAAAAATTGTTTTACAAGCGTTAGCGATTGCGAGTTAGAATGGTTTTTAGTAGCCATTCGTCTACCGTTTTGTGGCACCTAAAATGGCAATTTTTTGTGTTTTTCTTTCTTGTTCTAAAACAAATAATTGCTTGATTGCTCGTTTACCCAACGGGAGCTACATAGAAGCATGTTCTTTTGTTGTTGAGTGAAGTATGTGTGGGTGTTTCAAGTACTTTTAGATTATAGAAATAAATATATTGGCTAAGTATCGGACACGCCTTTATACTTAGAAGTGATTTTGAGCAATTATAAATTTGTTTAAACAATAAACAAAGCAATTTCAAATCAAGTAATCATGATTCGGCGTTTTTGAGGTTTGCACTAGGAATACTCATAAGTTTACAGATATGGTCTACATATTTAGTTTGAAATTTTCGTGGAAAGAAAACAAACTACTGAGCTGTTTTTGTTATTCAAACTTTAAAATGATACTTTCTTTCCACACAAGAATATAGGGATATTTTTAAAGTGAAGTTCCAAATTTCAGAACGAATTCGGATCTTTCAAATCTACTTCCCATCATTCCCGTACTACTTAACCTTTTTAAGAGCGTACAATCCCATACAAATCACAAATAAATTATCCTAAAAATGTCAGTAAATACTTAATTTAACACAAAATCAAAGTCAAGCGAAATTTGATGCCAACAAAAACAAACAATTGAGCTGCTGCAATGATTTATGGCCACGGGCCATAGCAATGGCAGAAGCTCAAATTACAGTCGTGCTTAAAATTTATAACTTTATCTGTGAATTTTCACAACTTTCAAGATTTTCACAAAAAAAATATTAAATTACAAAAAACTGAAAGCTTGAGATTTGTGAAAAATGCAAGGCAGGCAAATAAATATTGTGCGGCAAAGCGCAACAGAAGTGCACGTTTTGGCAGTCAATCATTGCAAAAGGACGCATTCACACATTTTTCATTTTTGAATTTTTATTTTGTATTTTGCGAGTTGTTTTTATTTTTATTTTACTATTTCCCTGGTGTTTCTTTTTTGTGGAAGTAAAACGCTAATTTCTTTTGCCACGAATATATTTTGTTTTAACTAAGCTTTGCCGAGTTTAGGTCAGCGTATTGCCATTGGGCTGTTAGCACTTTGAAATGTGAATTCATGCCTGGTATACAGGGTGGTGCATTAGGCTTGAAGATATGAAAATTTCCATGTAAAAAAGAAATTTCAATGAAATTTCTTATTGACTAATCTTATTAACAAATTGCAAAGAACAAATTTCAGTGCTACTGCAATAATTCAAAAAATGAAAAAAAAAATTTCAAAAATCTTAAAAAAAAAAATTTAAAAAAACAAAAAAATTTAAACATTAAAAAAAAAATTTCAAAAATTAAACAAAAATTAAAAAAAAATTTAACAAAATTAAAAAAAATTAAACAAATTAAAAAAAAAATTAAACAAGAATTTTAAAAAATTAAAAAACAATTTAAAGAAAAAAATTTGTCAAATTATAACAAAAAATTTTTAAAATTTAAAAAAAATTAACACATTAAAAAAAAAATTTTAAATTAAAAAAAAATGTATATAAATCTCCAAGTATCAAACTACTCTAAATTTTTTTATTAAATTTGAATCGCTCTAAAAAATGCGCCCCTTAACAGTCACCCTGTATTATTATAATATAGTATTTACGGCACAAAACATTTTCATTGCAATTTCGCAGCTCATTTTCGATAACTTCGATACCAACGTCGCGCATGCTCACCAGACGTTTTCATTTTCATTGAAAGGCACACTAACAACGCGCCATGCTACCAATCAACCTGGACATGGAAAACTAATTTTTTTGGTTCGAGTTATGACGGCAGTATTTTTCAACTTGAATTTCACATCCAGCCAGACAACCAGTCACAGTTAAACAATCATTCATTTTTGCCGCCACGACAGATACGACAGTCAGTGAGTCAGTAGTGAAATTTTAGCTGCCAAATAAATAAAACAAAAAATGTGGAAAATACAACTCCAACCAGTTATGTATGAATGTACTTCAATTGATCTACCATCAATTCAGTTGCAACATCCATCTCTAACGATCGCCACCGTCATTTATGCTGTTTGTTTGGCCCGCCATGGCCACGTCATTCACCGCTGCTTATCTTGATTGTTGCAGTTTTCACAAAAATTGTCTGCAAAACAAATACCCAACATCAAATCAATGCGAAAATTGGCGTGAATTTCGTGGCAGCGAAATGTGAAATATAAAAATATTTGATGATTGCTGCTGGGCAAAAATTTATGTTAAACTGGCTTGCGATTGCTTCTCTGCTCGTTTGGTGGAGTTTGATTTCTAATAAAATCGAATGCGCATTCAAACGTGTAAACTTCATTTTGGTTGATAGCATAACCCAGTAAACAATTTGTGTGGGTATCCGAGAGCAAAAGTAAGCCAGAGCCCGTAATCAATGACAGAGAGTAGACCACCGATTTTCAAGTGATATGAAGTAAATTTTTGTAAGCACTACTTTTACAATAATTTTCTTGGTATTTACAAACAAGTACAGGTAGTGCTTACACAATTTTGAAACTGCTTACAAGTTTTCCAGCTGCAAAATTTTGTAAGCACTTTTTTAAAATAATATCCAGGCTTTTATAAACAGATACAGATGATGCTTACAAAATTGTACAAGTGCTTACAATTTTTCAAGTAAGCTGCAGATAAGTTTTGTAAGCGCTTGTTTTAAAATAATTTTATGGGTATTTACAAACAGAAACAGGTGATGCTTACAAAATTTAACGAGTGCTTACAAATTTTCAAATAACCTTCATCTAATTTTTGTAAGCACTCGATATAAAATGCTTATCTGAATATTTGGGAGTGAATTAAGCCAATGCTTACAAGTTTTTTCAAGCGCTTACAAATTTTTCAAGAAAAAAAGTTGATGCCTATAACATGTTTAGTGTAAGTCCTCTAAAATAAAAATGTTCTACATACCTAGAACAAGAAAAATTTTGAAACCAGCTGGCACATAGAAGGGGGATTTAAATACGCTGACTGCTTGCTGGGTATATTTTGAACAAAAAAACTTAGAAGGAGACTGATTAGCAGCAAGCGGAAAGAGATTGAGATGTGCTGACTGAAGGCTACTCACATTACAAAGCAATCGTATTCAGCAAAAAATATCCCCAAACCAAAGGAAAAAAAGCACATGTTCAATGATGCGAAAATCGATTAAAAAAAAATTCAAATAAGAAAATGAATCAGCAAAAACAAAAAAAACACATTCGCAAATCACAAATTATTTGTAATGAAAGCAAAATTGTCGATTTAACAGAGCGAAAAACGTTTTCCGCGTGTTGCATGCAGTTCAGCAATCACTTCATATTAAAATTTTTGGCTAAATTTTTTTTTATTTTTTTCCCTCTCACTCTCTAATTGTCTATGAGGTAGTATAGCACAATTTCTGTAGCGCTTTTAATTTCGAAATTTATTGCATATAAAATTGCACACAAATAAAGAAAACAAAAAAAAGATCGTGTAATATGGGCCAAGCATGCAACAAAAACAAAGCCAGCAACAACAAAAACTTAGCAACAAAACTGCAATGGACCTTCATGCCAAATACCGTTAACATGAAAATGAAATTAAAAGAGTCGAAATAAACCAACTCGCACCAAGATAATTAAGCGAGTTATATTTCGCTGGCTACACCATTTGTTTTCGTGCACAAATTTGTCTTTCTATTTTTCGAATGGTCTTTTGAATGTTAAATTTATTGCTAAACCAAACAATATTGTCTGCTGTTATAGACTTATTTACAGTTGTACGAGCATTGTTAAATGGTTAATTTACAATTAGAGTAAATAAATATTCATGGCAGACAGTTTGGAGTAGTTTGTGTATATTATTATTGAGTGGGATATTTTATGGACATTTACAATTTTTACAAGTACTAAATTTAACTATGTTCAATTTTATGTTTACACAGACATTTCTGATACAATTTTTTTTTTCTCACGAGTTGGCTAAAAAAATCATATTAAATTTATAACAAACATTTGGCAAGATGCTAATAAAGCAATTTTAATTTTGTAAGCGCTGATTGTAACAGACACTTGAGGGTGTAGCGAAGTGTGTAAACTTGGTGCTTACAATTTTTGTGGCATGCTTACAAATTTTAAATATTGTTAAAGTGTAAAAATAGGGTTATGTTGAAAATAATTAATTAGGTGTATGATTAAGCATCTTTAAAAGCCTTGAATGACAGTGCGTACAATTTTTTCTGTAAAAACATAGTACTAAGTTAATAAACTGATTTACAACTAATAAAGCATTACTTATTTTGTAAGCGTCGTTTGAAACAAGCACTTGAGCATGCAGAAAAGTGTGTGGACACGGTGCTTACAACTAACGGGGCGTGTTTACAATTTTTGAAAACCATTTTTTTTTTTAATTTTTTTTTTAATTAAAATGGTATATATAAGCAACAGGTGCCATTAAGCAGCATTTTAAGGCTCTAACAACTAATTTTTGTGGTAGCAGATAGTTATAGACTAATAATATGCTACTAAAACAACTAAAGCAGCTTTAATTTTGTAAGCAATTCTTGATGCAAGTACCTGAGCATCTAGTGAAGCTAAAAAGTATAATGCTTACAACCTAGAATGAGTGCTTACAAATTTTCAACATTGTCAAAGTGCTAAAATTAGATTAAGCAAAAAAAAACGCGGCTGGCTGTATGGTTTAACAATTTTCAATGCTTTAAATAGCAATGCTTACAAATTTTGGCGTTAATTCAAAGTGCTTGGTAACAAACTAATATTTAAATTAATCAATCAATGTTAATTTTGTAAGCGCTGTTTGAAACATGTACCTGAGGGTTTAGAGAAGTTAAAAAATACAGCGCTTACAACGTAGAACATGTGCTTACAAATTTTATACACTGTTAGAGTGGGGAAAAAAGAGTTGAGCAGAAAATAATTTAGTGAGCTGTATGAATTAGCATTTTCTAAAGCTTTAAGTGATAGTGCGTACAAATTTTTGTGATACTAAATAATAATAAGGCAACACAATCATGTTAAAACCAATAAAGCTTATTTAAAATTGTAAGCATTGCTGGAAACAGACACTTACGGGTGTAGAACAGTGTATAAGCATAGTGCTTACAACCTAAGAAGTGTGCTTACATTTTTTTAAACTTACTAGTTCATTGAAAAAATAGTGCTAAATTGTGAATAATATCACTTGTTTAGCAGCAAATGCTTCCTTGCTGGTGATATTTTTTACCAAAACTCCGATACATCGTCACCACAATACTAAGAAAGCAAAAAACAAAAATTAAAAAATTGCTTTAAAATAAAATCGCCTACATTCATGGAATTGGTTATAAAAGCCAACAATTACAACAATTTGAACATTTCTATGCTTTTAGACCAAGTTCTAAAAAGGTCACGCTTTGACATGAGCAAACTAAAAATAGATTTTATCTCCAATATGAATCACAACAAATCAAACCAAATTCAATCAATAAATAGATACGTAATTATTTACAAAACTGCAACACACAAAAAAAAAAGAGACAAGTCGTTTTGGTGATTTTGACCAAAATTCGAGTAACGCATGTGTCGTATTAGTCATCATTACGCACACTAAATTGGTTAAAACGACTGGCGTCCAAACACTCAGCATGCTCAACTCAACCACCTGGCTGCATATTTAGTTGATTTCATTGTTGTTGTTTTAGTGCGAGTCTGCTATTCGAACACCAAATCAGTGATCAGCAGCGATCGTCAATTGTTGATCGCATCTTGACCCCCGAAGGTCATTCAAGGCAGTCCAGTACATTAAAAAAATTTTAAATTAATACAATCGACGTATAAATAACGATAAAATGTACATATGTACATATGTATGTATGTAGATATTTACATAGTTTATATTGTTGTAGATTCGTATTGCTTAACTCTCGAATGATATTTTTAGTGCGCAAGATCGCCCACTAGCCGTACTAAGGTATGCGTAATTGAGCGCTGGCTTTTCCAAAAATGTTTTGTAAAATTTTGTTTGTTTGTTAAATTCAAAGATTTGTGTAAACTCAGCAATGGTGAGTAATCTATTTGTTAATGGCAGTAAAGTAGTTAAGCTGATTCAGTTGTATTCTATAAAAAATACGTAAAAGCGAGACTTGTCAACAAGAGCTTTTTTCAAATTCTTTATACATAGTAAAACTGCAAGAGGATGATATCTGAACATTTAAAATTTAGAAGAAAAATGCATACTAAGTCCTTCACCAGAGTAATAGAGTCGAAAACAACAGTTTTTCGAATTCTTGTTTGTATGTCTATATGTTTGTTCGCGCATCACTCAAAAACTGTTGTATAGAATTGAAAGAAAATTTCACTGAGCTATTGCTAGATGTTCAACTTATAGTTTAGAACCCATTTCACCGCGCCGAAATGTTTTATTTCAGCTATAGAGTGGTGGCAAAAAAAAAGTTGGCGCAAAATATCTATTTTATACATATAGTGCCTTAAGAAGTGACCGATGTCTATATAAATAGATACCTTTACATAAAAATGTTTAGACGTAGTATTAGTAGGATCAACTGAGGCAAAAGCGACAAATATTTAAAATTTTCGCTTGTCTGTCTATATGTTTGTACGTTCATAAAAATATGACTACTCTATGGAATTGAAAGGTTTCTTCACCGCCTCCATTCTATAGTTCTATATTAAAATATAGGAACAATTTTCCATCTTTGCTACATATATTGATTTTCTTTAGGTGAGTGGCGTTGTCTTATACATCAAGCCTTATCAATCAACCAACTTACCATGAGCGTTATCCGAGATTTTTTCTTTCCCAATACATACATTTTTTTTATTCATTTTTAGTATATTTTTTTCTTGTTCAAATTTATAATAAATTCATATAAATTATGCAAAATATTATAACCAATCCAAAGAAAACTTGTTGACGTCGTTACTAATATGCGGCTTTCAACGATACGGCGCCATAACAAAATATCGTAGGCCATCAACAACAACACTGGCGACACTTGCACTGGCAACATTTCTTGTTGTTGGTGTTAGTATATTGGTATTACAAGCATGGTCGTTTGTGTGTAGGTTTGTAACATTGCACTTTGCGCTGCTATCAATTTCCATGCCATCAAAGCAACTAGTTGCAAACTACTTCAAAACTAGTATGAACACAATGCATAACTAGTCCGCCATTATTTTTTATTATTATTTTTTTTTTTTTTCAAATAAGCAAAGATTATTTTTACGAAATTTGTCAAATTTTGTGCAGGAATATACTAGTCTCAAACTAGTTTAAAACTGCCACAAAAAAGTACTTTTCGTACTTGAGGGAAAATAATTTAAATGACTTCGGAAAGAATTGGAAGTGCTGAAGCCACATGTGACAAAAAAAAAAAAACATTTTTCACAAAACTAAACCAGAAAAAAAAATTCTAAAAAAAAATTAAAGAATTAATTTCAAAAAAAAATTAGTTTCAAAAAAAGATTTAAAAATCAATTTCACAAAAATTTAAAAATTAATTTAAAAAAAAATACTTAAAAATTAAATTCAAAAAAAAAATTAAAAAATTTATTTCAAAAAAAAAATTTTTTAAAAAAATTGTGCTAGCATTTTTCCAACTTAAGGCAGTGCAAAATTCTCCACACCGAATTTAATATTTCCTGCTACACATATATTTGGTATTTTTTGGACTAGTTGGAGATGACTTTGTTGGTGCACCGCAGCGTTGCTGATATTTGTTGTTGTATTTTTGTTGCTATCTTGCAAGTGCTTATGAAAACCATGCAAATGTTGTCACACTTTTGTTGTAAAAATGTTCTTTTTTGTCCCTCTGGCTGCTGCCGACAGTAGAGTGCCAAGTGCTGAGTGCTGAGTGCCGAGTGTGGTGTGTGTGTGGGCGCAATTATTACGCTGCCCTGCCCTCATTGTTTTATTTTTCGTTTTCCTTTTTGTTCGCTTATTTTTTATTACAACTTGTCACTTCGCTGCTGTTGGCGAATTTTATACAGCAATCTGACGCCTGCACGCATGCGCAGCAAACGCCTCAACTCAGCTGCAAGCGACTTGAATCGCGGCGTAAGAGCGAGCAAAGTGCGGCATATTTAAGGGCGAAGAAAATTTATTTTTTAATTTAATAAAACAAAAATTTTAATTTTCAACAAGCAAAAAAAACTTGTAAAAAAGAGGGAGCTGACATTTTCCTTTGCCATTTTCCAGTTGGAAAGTAGCCAAGCATTGATTTGCCTGCACAAGCGCTAGCTGACATCGGAGGTTAGTGGGGTTGACAGGACGCTTAAGAAATATTGCCAAAAATGTGCTACATGGGAATGCTTCATAGGGTGAGCATTGTGCATGAGTGATATCGATATTTAATTAAATTTAAGTACTTCTTGGCTAGAATTTTATTTATGGCGCTATAATAGAATTTTCCACATTTTCGAAATATTTTTTATATTTGACGCAAATTATTGCCAAATTTAGTGGAAATGCTGCCTCATTTCATTTACAACTATTTAGATAGCCTTGGCGATGTGTATGAGGTTCAAGGCTATTTGGAAAACGACTATAAATTTTAATATACATACATATGTACATACATACATACATATTTGTTGGGTTGCTATTTTTCATTTTCAAAAGACTTCAATGGGCGAATGCAAGTACATACGTAGTGAATATGTAAATGTTTCAAGTTTTAAGTGAGCTAACAATATCAAATTTGTAATTTTTTTTTTTTTTTGTAAGCGCGTTCTAAATTTTGTAAGCACCACTTTAGCACGTTTTTTGAAGACACGAGGCATCTCAACATTGCACTTTTTCATTTATCATACAACTGCTTACAACAATTTTAGATGTTTTAAGTTAGAAGCAAATGTACAATTTTGAAAGCGCTAGTCCATAAAGCTTATACAAGCCCACTAGAACTGTGAAAACCACTTAATTTTTATTTTTCTGTAGCGCTTACAATATTCAGCTGGTTCTCTCAGCTCCCTAAATCTTTGAAAAAAATTTAAAGCTCATGCAAACTATTGTAAGCACTACAGTAGGGTACTTGCTGAAGACAAATTGAGTCTCAAAACATGCTTTAGTATTTTAGGGCTCTACTGCTTATAAAAATGTATAGCGTTTTTATATATAAGCAAGCGAAGAATTTTGTAAGCGCTAGTATACAAAGCTCGTGGAAGGCTATTAGGTCTATAAAAATCAAACTCCTTTATTTTAACTGCAGCGCTTACAAGTTTAAAGCATTTAAAGCATTAAGTTAGTAAAAATACAAGAAATTTTTGTAAGCACCACTATAGAGTGCTTTCTAAAGACACAAAAATCCTCAAAATCACATTTATCAACTAAGCACGATAGCGCTTACAAAAAGATATAGCGTTTTTAGTAAGAAACGGTTGTGCAATTTTGTGAGCGCTGGTTTATACAAGTGTTAGAAGCCTGTGAGAGCTATAACAATTGAATGCTTTTAATTTTTATGCAGTGCTTACAAGTTTTAAGCATGTTTTACTAGCAAAAAGTTATATTACCTTACAAAATTTTAAGCTTCTGTAGTTTGTAAGCTGACTTATATTTTTGTAAGCGCTTATTTCTAATGCTTTTTACACTGCAGTTTATCAATGACACTACTGGTTGATGTCAAAACTTCAAAAAAAACTTGTAAGCAATCACAAAAATTTGTAAGCATCAGCGACACGTGTTTATAATTGAGGATTCGAATATCTACAAATGAATGCTTACAAAAGTTTAGCATATTTAAAAAAGAAATCGATTATTATACCTTTCACCACCATATAAGGAAGCAGTTGAAAAAAATTTTTATTTAGGCCTACACACGCACACTTACACATGCTAGTCTATATAAGCCCTAAACACATTTAGCTATCTTCCTCAAAGCGGTATAATTGCGCTGCCAATTGCTGTAGCAGGTAAATGTCAAATTAAATCTAATTACTTTTCGTAATGAAAGCCATGTTAATTCAGCGTTGTAAGCCGACAGTCAAACGAGTGCTGTTGTTGTTACAAATATGGTGAGCAACTTTGCATAGCAGTGTTGAGCATGCCACCGTTTTGCGAAAAAGGAGGAGGCGGCAACTAAAATCTATTGATTATTAAAATGGCAATAATAATAAATCAAAATCGTATGAGTCAGTTGACAGTTGAACAGAAAAAAAAAGGTGAAATAATTTTTTTTTTTTTTTTTTTTTTAAATAAATCACTATTCATTTCGCTGTTCTCTGGGCAAACGCGGGTGCAACGCGCGCGCATGCGCTCTTTAAGAATCAATTCCATTTCTAACGCATTCATGTCACAGCAGCAATCAAGGCATATCGTAGTTGTTGTTGTGGGCATCGTTCGATCGTCAGCTGTCGATTGTCACAAATGTAGCAACACGCCTTATTTAACGCTTCAAACGAAATGTACTTTTGCACACGATCATGTTCTCATGTACTTATAAGTAAGTGCGGGTGATACTTTTATTGTTTGCCGCCAACTAGAAAAATTATCAACTCGCCTGAATGAAAGCAAACGTAAGAAGAGTGCGCACTACACCACCACCATCACCACTACCTCTCTCTACCAACAACATACCGTACTACACAAGTGTTCCGCATTAGATATGCCCATTTGGGTAATTGTACGATTGTTGAATTGTGCGATTTCATTTCGATTTGTTCGTTCTTTTTGGTTTGTTGAACTCGATACAAATCGTTTGCTAATCCCACAACTTGCGAAGTTAGCCGTTAAGGCCGTTTGTCAGTGATACCTTTCGTGGTGTTTGGCTCACGTTATATGGCTAGCTAATGTGCTGGTGGTGGGTGTTTTTTGTTATTGATATATTGGCAAAATATGCAAAAAGCTATTAAAATCATGACAACTATTTATTTGATTGATTTTAACATAATTGTAATTTGCAAACGTAAGCTCTAATGGCATATTGAATGCCTTGTTTTTTTTTGTAAGCAAATGTTTGATTTTGTATGTGGCGCATTCCACTGTGACGGGTATGTGGAGAGTATTGTTTAGATTTATATTCATTAGGGTGGGTAAACATTTTTTTTTTTTTGAGCTCAGCTAAGGGTTATTTATAAAAATAAAAGAACCTTTGGGAAAATAATATTTAATAAAAAATTATATAGATACACATTAAAAAAAAATTAAAAAAATATTATAAAAAAAATATAAACAAAAATAAAAAAAATAAATTATAAAAAAAATATTATAAAAAAAAAATATTATAAAAAAAAATTATAAAAAAAAAATTATAAAAAAAAAATATTAAAAAAAATATATAAAAAATTAAGAAACCCAAAAACAACAATAAAAAAAATATAAAAAAAATATAAACAAAAATTTTAAAAACAAATTATAAAAAAAGTTTCAAGAATTTTTTTTTTAAATTGTAAAAAACAAGTTTTACAAAATTTTAAAACTGTGCTCTTTCTCTGCTTTTTGATACTATAATTTCTTTTAGACTTTAAATAAGAAACTTTTACAAAATTTAGAAAAAACAATTTAAAAATTTAAAAACCTAAAAAACAAAGATCAGTAAATTAATTAGTTTTAAAAAACGAATATAAAATAGAATTTCAAAAAGAAAAAATTTAAAACAGAATTGAAAATGGCAGATCAGATTTTTCAGTAAATAATCATAAAAACAATAAAGCAGTTTTAAAAATATATAAAAAAAAATATTAATTAAAATTAAATAAAAAACAAAAGAAAAATGGGGAAAAAATAATATTTTGAACAAAAAATTTATTAAATTTTTTAATACATAAATATTTTTTTTGGATTTGTAAAGGTGTTCCAGGATTTGACGAAAGTTGATAACATCTCTGGAGCAGTACTTTGAAAACAAATTTTTGAATAAAATCAAAAAATTCATTTTATTTTAAGTTAGCAGGAAATAAAATTTAAAAACATTGCCAAAAAAAATTTCTACTTAAATCTTTTTTTTTTTATTTATTCATTATTATTGAAAATCGACCCACCCCGAATGTTGAATAAAAATTGTTTTTAACTATTTTACCTATTTTATACACTTTTTCGTAAAATTTTTTTGTTTTTAATTTCTATTTGTTTTTATTTATGACTTTATTGTTTCACTACTTTACCATTTTTTTATTTTAAAATTTTTTAATTTCTTTTTCAAACATTTTTTTTTCTTTTATTTTCTGTCTTTTTTTATTCCTTTATTATTTTTTTACGTATTTCATTAATTTTTTTTTATTTCAAATTAAAATTTTGAGTAATTTTTTCTTATTATTCTTATTTAAGACTCAACATTATTTATCACGTAAATTTTTTGTTTTTTATAAAATGAAATTTTGTTAATAAAGTATTTTTTTTATATATTCCACCTGTTTTTCCTTTCTTTAAAACCTTTTGGAATTTTCCACCTTTTTTTTTCTAAGTGAAACAATTGAGTAACATTTTTTTTGTTATAAAGTGGAACTATTAAGAATTTAATTTGAACTTCACGGAGCTGCCTCAAAATGTTGAATAAAATTTTTTTTTTTTTCATTCACTCAACCTTCAATGCGACAAAACAAAACTCATTAAGTCGTGAACGAAAGAGCAAAAAAAATCAAAATTTAATTGCAAAACGTTATGGCAACAAATAGAAAAGTTTAGTAAACATTTAATTAACAATTATAAGTGAGCGACTGTCACGCTTCTCCGACTTCGTTGCCACCTACTTTTCAAAAGTTTGAACACAGCGCCGGTTGAGCAAAACAAAACTTGTCAAATGTTAGCACTTCAATAAGAATAATTGCGGAATAAAACTTTAGCTAGAATTTCCAGAGAATGGAAAAGGATGGAAGAAAGGTGTGAAAATAAGAAGAGTGTCATTTAGAAAAGAGAAAAAAGTTTAGTTCCAGATGCTGTAAGAGTATGTAGTATGGAGATACAGATTCACTAGAACTTAAATAAACCCAGCAAATAAATAAAAATATTTAAAGAAATATTTGAGGCATTTTTTTCATTGAAAAAAAAAAAACAAAAACAATAATATAAAAAAAATCATTCAGTAAACATGCATCATTGCTAAGCTAAACCGTTAATGAATGTTTGATTAAAACGCCATAATAGACAGCATTAAATATCACGATGAACTTGACAGTGACAATATTGCGCGTCTGAGATATCACAAATGTACACTCGAGCACGCAAAAGTGTTCGTTCGCAAATTCAAAAAAAAAATTACTAAAAATCGAATACAAATTGTAAACACAAAATAATGAAACTTTACAAATGTATACAAATAAAAGAAAATCATATTTTGTGAGCATATTCAAATGTGCTGGAAGTGCAAACGAACAAATAAATAGACAAAAAACTTCAAGATGAGACATTTGACTTTGACTTTGGCTCGTGCTTGACAGCTGAATGTAAAGTGTTGAGAAGCATTATGAAAAAAAGGCAAACAGGCGTAAAAAATAATGCTAATGAGAATTGCAATTTGTTATGCGTTTGTAATTTTCTTGTTTTTTTTTTTTTGTTTTTGCTCTCTTACTTATTGTGTTAGCAATAAATCGCAATCAAAAAGTGAATCTACTTAATTTTGAAAATTAACGTTTGTTGACAGGTTTGCAAAAGATATGTGTCTATAAATAAACATACAGCGAAGTATATTAATTATTGCGTATATTTGTTTATAATTTATTAAAGCTAACCTAAGAAATGTAGCACGAATAATAGAACTTGATTAACTTGTTTAAGAAGCTGATGAGCAGTCAATGAGAGCAAAAAACTCAATAACCTTCTATGTGATTTTGATTGATTTTGTGTGTTTTTGTGCTTTGATCTACTTCGTGATACGATGTGATTGACCCAATATTGTTGGGATGTGATGTATTGATGTACTAACAAGTAAACGTCACATGATGCGCTGTATGACTGCACATACTATGTAATCTGTATTTAGGATGTGCTGATATTTAAGCCAATATCGTTTATGATGTGACATCACGATACCATATAAATGTAAATCACATTATTAAGTGAAGTATATGACCACTCAAAATCTAATATTTTGTCAAATAGTTAGTACATGTATACAATATTTAAGACATGTGATCTATGTATTTCGTAATGTGATGATATTCAAATCAATCAAAGTGATGCGATATCATGATATGACAAAAAATTTAAATCACATAGCGGTCTTACCACGCATCATATGACGTGATGTTACATAGTTAGTATGTACAATACAATATGCGATATATTTTTGATTTGATCAATATGATATGTGATGTGATGTCATGGTGAGTGGAAATCACATGATTCAACTTTTGTGTGATACTTTTATGAAGTGATATGAACGAAATTTTTTTAAGTTTTACGTGCAGATTTGAATAAGATAATACGATATACTCATATGACACATTTTAATTGCACGATTTGCAATAGAACTCATGCCTTAGAATATCACATGAGGTTAATATGATGTCACATTGTTGCAAATCATGCCTTGCGATATAATACAGGACAAAGTGAGTTGATTTCTTAATTATTGTGGGCATATACTACAGCTTTCGAAATTCCGGAAGATGTCAGAATTTGATTCAAAAATGTACCATCTCAGATATCAATGGAAATTAAATACTACTTTAGCTAAGATAGAGCGTTTAGGAATCAATCGACTTAAGAGTTGAATAAACCTAAGATTTTACAAAAAAGACTCTAACTATTGTGAGCATTAACAAGTATAAAGAGATTTATAACTTACTTAATTATTCCGGGGTCAATTAAAGGATAACAAATTTTTTTTACGTACCTGAAAAGATAAAAAAAAAAAATTAGTTGAAGCTTTTAATAATAATAAATAAACTATCCAAAAGAAAGACATAATTTGAAATGTAGAGAAAATAAATATATTTTCTTTTCGAAAAAAAATCTTAGAGTGGGTGGTATTGCACGGCAGCTAAGGTGATGATGTTTGGATGTAAGCAAGATTTCTAGAATAACTTAATATTCATCTATTATTAATATGTACTGTTTATATTTTATATTGTATCTCTTTGCTTATTACGCCCTCTCCAATTTACTGTTTATTATTTTTCATTTTTTATGTTTTGTTTATCGATATCTTTTTATTTAACTTCATCATATCGTCATCTTCACCCAAACCTCTATCTTGATCATTATCATGATTTTTATAGTCAATGTCTCTTTAGCTGTACCTCTTTTTCATTGTTTAGGTTTACCCTTACCTTTGTCTCCATATACATATTTATTGCCCATTTTTCTTCATGTTTATTTATCTTTATCTCTATCTGAAACTTTATGTGCCTCTGTATTTTTATTTTCGTAATCATCCTATACCTCTATTTTTTCTGTTTTTATATACTAAATTTTTGCTCCTATCTTCGTCTTTATTTGTATTTTTATTTTAATGTTTAACGTTATCTTTATCTCCATATTCATACTTTTTTCTTCTTTTCTTTTTCGTGGTCTTCATCTTTCGTATTTCATCATCGTATTTATCTTTATTTTTATCTGCATATTCATTGTTTTATCTTGGCCTTTCACTTGATCCTATTCTGTATCTTGATTTTTTTGTATTTATCTTAACCTTATTTTAATACTTATCTTTATCTGTATCTTACCCCCTGATTCTGTGTTCTTGATAAATTTTCAATCTTGATAAAAAATCAAGAATCAAATATTTGTATCATGTTTTTTGAATTTTACGCCAAAACGAACAAAATTAATTAATTTTTTGAAGCAGAGTTCAGAACACTTGATTAAAATATTTTTTTCTTGATTGTTTATCAAGATTGACAATTTGTCAAGAACACAGAATCGGGGAGTAGATCTATCTTAACATATCTTCATCTTCATCTTATTTTTCTTTATCTTTAGCCTCTTCATAACTTAGTTCTTAACTCTATATTTATCTCTACATTTATCTTCAATATTACCTTTACCTCAACTTAAATAATTTAAATCAAATAAAAAATAAATATTTATAAATTACTTTAATGAATATTCACAGACATTTTAATTAGTACCAATTGTTGGCAAAAAATGCAAATTTCTCTGTAGGTGGCAACATTGTACGCCATACAAGTAAGCACAGCTCTAATTGCTGTTTCTGCGCCATGAAGGAGGTAGACAATTATAAGCTTGCCGGATTAACTGTCGCTTGCTACTAAGCTTATTTGCTTGTTTCGCAGCTTAGTGTTGGGCTGTGAGAGACAATGTGCGGTTGTTTTTTGTTGTAATTGCTGTCTGTATGCATGTTTTGTTGTTGTAATTACAAATTATTATTGATGTTTGCGTGCTTAAACAAGTGACAACAACAATAACCATAAGAATTAGCAAATATTACCAACAAAAAGGGATCGAACGAACATTAACGATCAACAGTCAAGATATGCCAATTTGTGAATTCGTTGCGCTTTACAGAGGATTAAAATTATTTAAACTTTTGAATGATTACAAAAGATAGAGAAAATACAAAAAAGGAAGTTTTAAGCACAATTTCATTACACAAGTTGAGAACTTGAAAGCTTATTTGAGGAAATTGTGAGAGAATCTGTGGGCTAAACGAACTCAAACAGTGGCGATCAATAGATTTACGTTTGTGTTCTGACATCACTTTTCTGATGTGAGACGAAATAAAAGTAAAGCTTCATTATCCACACAACCTCAGAGCTCCCGAGTACGTAAATAAGCTCTGCAGCTTGCCTGCAATCCGTGCTGTGTCAGAACTGCCTCCTCTTTTATCCAACCGTAAGCCAGTTCACTACCCCAAATCAGCCGTATTACTCTATCCACCATTCCCACTACTAACATTTTGCGCACAGCTGTATAGTTTAGAATTTTGCTGTCTAAAAGTGAAATGTCAAAAGATGTAAGATAAGCTATTTCCTGCTTAGAATTTGATTTCTTAATAATACTTTTTTGTCGGCAAAATATGCCTTGAGGTGGGTGGGCACTTCACCACGAACTTTTTTCACCTACAACAAAAGCACAAAAGCACAAAAAGCTTTAGAAAAAAATTAAAAAAAAAAAAATCAAAATCAAACCCTTTTATTATGAGCAACCGCTCTAAGCAAATAACGATTTTCAAAAGAAATATTTGCGCCAACCTAAATTGAACTTATTGTACTCGTTTTGACAACCCGGATTCGGTCGTATTTACCTTTAATCTTTGGCTGATATTTATGTAGCTACAAGCAACGAGTTAATAAATATTTATAAAAAAAAAAAAAAAAAAAATGCAGCAAAGCAATATACAACAACGTTTAGCAAATATTGAGATAATAAATTGTTTACAATTACAGCAAGCAAGCAGAACAAGCAACAACAACAACCACAACAACTAACGCCATCGTTTAAGCCAAATGAGCATTGATATCATGGATGTCGATCATTGAGTGAGTGAGTTTTGCCGCTGCAAATTATTGGCGCCGTCTGCGTATTTTTACTGATACGAACGATAACTTTGCAGCATTGCCGACGGGGCATTCAGGTCGCTGTTGCATTGATATGTACAAACGAACGTGCAAGTACGAAAGCGGATTTCGTTACTACACAGTCCCCGTTGTGATGTCTGTTGAGCTCATTTTCTACAAACGCCCAACCACCCATTGTGGCATGTGAACTATTTGCGTTACGATGTGCGCCTCTTGATTGACATGAGAAATTGTAGAATTTAAGCGCCACTATCAGCGACGAGTAGTGCAAACACAACAAGCGAGTCGAACGACTGATAAGCAATGGCACGTGAAGCGTGCAATAATCTAGGTGCGGGTTCGTGTACGTTCAGGTGTGCATTGTGCAAGCATTGGGCGGTGCATTTTAAAAGGGAAACAACGGTGTGGCGTAAGTGGAGTGAAGAAAAAAGCGAAATGATCGTCGCGACTTCGGTATGCAATGAGAGAGAATCCATTAGTCTTGGTATGCATCAATCAAATAAGCGCTCAAGATGAACGATGAACTGCAATCTATGTCCGACTAGAGTAGAAGAAGAAGAAAGGGAAAATGGGTACTAAAGGACGCCAAGCTGTTTGGGTGATTGCGTGGGAGGTTTTTTTGGGGGAAATTAAAGTTTTTTTCAAAATAAGATTGGAAGATTCTTTGCAAGCAGCAGTTTCAAGCGTGGACTCACTCCTAAACCAAGTTTTTTTCTTCAGAGGAGGAAGCATCGCACACTAAACCTCCTACCGTCACATACCGATCCCCCGGTACTACCGTTAAGTATTCCGTCGGGAGGTGGTTTGAGCACAAGTCTCAACGTCAGTTGGTCAGCGTTACTGTACTAATTCAGTTCTTAGCTGGGAACCAAGTTGTAGTAACACATTTGCCAAAATTTTGCCAACTAACTCTCAAAGTCCATCGAGAGGGCCTCAAAGTCTATTGAGAGGAGTTCCTGAAGAAAATAAAGTTGGTTGGTACGACTATCCTTCTAAGAGGCTGTTAGTCACTTCACTGGTGGGGAAATACACAATGTTGGTTGGATATTCTACAAAGGTTTCGAAATAACTGTAAACTAAATTTGGGCCTTTTGAATACCACTGTTGTTTATTCTAGCTGTTGAGTACCACTGTTGTTAACAATACCTTTTGAATACCACTGTTGTTAACTCTACGCTTTTAATACAACTATTGTTAATTCTATATTTTTATAACACTGTTATTAATTATATACTTTTAATACCACTGTTGTTATTTCTATATTTTGAGTACCACTGTTCTTAATTCTGTATTTTTAATATCACTGTAGTTAATTGTATGGTTTTACTAGCACTGTGACTTCTACACTTTTAATACCACTGTTGTTAATTCTAAGCCTGTTTTTTTTTTTAATTCCACAAGTCCAAATATACAAGAAATCTTTACATAGAACATGAAGCATGTCTCGTAAACAACCAATGTCATAGAAAAATGCATACAACAATGCTATGAACATAGTACAACAGGTAATAGGTACAGCATTCGAATTGCTTGCCGCCCTATACCACACGCGCCTTGCTCTGCGAACGTGCATGTAACAAACGAAAAATTTATGAAAGGACGGAGTTCAATAAACTTGACGGAATTCCGCTTCAATGCTTTGAAAAAAGAAAAAAAACCAACAAAACGAATGCGAATGAGACAAATATCGATATTGGCGTTGACGACGTACCAAATCTACACTCATACAAACATACAGCCGTACATAGATTGTATAGATCGCAATACGAACTGACATAATAAATTTCAATAATCAATAATCGCACGAGCGCACAATAAAGAAAAAAAAGAAGCAACAACAAATACAAAATAAAAAAATTAACAAAAAAAAAACGTGTGTCCAAAAAAAAAAACTATGCTACGTGTGCGCCCGACTGGGAATTTATGGTTTTACATTATTCTCCTCGGTATTTTTGTTGGTGTACAAGTGGACCACCAAGCTAAAACTCCCCCAAAAAATGCGAGTCGAAAACGTTGGCAACCAAACAAATGGACAAATGAGCAAATGATATTGAAATGCAATGAATTCATAATAATATACAAATGTGTTGCCAAAGCAAACAACCGGTGAAACAACGAACTCACCCAAAAGCAATAATCAAACATAATCGATCGTTGGTGCTCTATCGTGCACAAATGATCTCTTGATCATTTGGACGCGCTTTCGATGCGATCGTTGTAGCATATAACGTAAATTAGGTAGTAGCTGCTATTGTGGGGTCGGCGAAGTGACGTATCGGTGAATGCGTGAACGACTGGTGAACTTGCTGTAGGTGATATTCATTTGGAAAGAAGCGATCGAGCACGTGTGATCAGTTGAAAGAATTGAACATTGACATATGACGGAGGGAGTGATAAAAGTTTGGATGCTTCAATATTTAGGAAATGAGGTGTGTCGAGATGGGCATAGTGAGATCTAGACGGTTTCTGAATTCAATAAAAATTGTTTAAGTCAAATCTGCATTATCCCAAAAGAAGTCTAATAGGTAAAAGGCGTCTAATAACCACTAAAGATGAGGTCATTACTTTGTTAGTTGATCTACGGATACGATGCCTGCCACCCTTCATTACCAACCTGCTTCTTCTTTACGGAAGGAGGGGAGTAAGATGACCTAGAAGGTTCGGCTGGTCATACCAAATCGTTTCAGCGCTAGTAAGGCATGTACCAAAAAGATGAACCAGGTTCATATTCAGCAAAGGGCTGACACAGTGCAAAAATGCATCCGAGGGATTTGGTTGTGACCTGATTCGAGACCATCATTTGCTGGGTTTAGCTACCTAGACGATTTTAAAAAGTCGTCACCTACCTGGTCTTCAATTTCAGTCGGGACCTCTCCTCTTTCTCTTACTCTCCTACCGAGATCCGGAATTTATTCCTTCATTCTCACAACATGTCCCAGTCAGCAGAGTGATGGACTTAAGATCCCGTAACAATGCTCACATTTGCTTAAACCGCGTAGGCTTATCTTTAAACTTCTTCCTTTGGCATCACTGAAAAGACTCAAATCTTCCGCAGAAATTTTGTAATCTGCGAGGAATACGGCCACGGAAACGACTCTTCCACCATATCTGGAAACTTTTCTACGTGCCGTGGTCTCCAATTTACCGACTTTTCTTAGTCTTCTTACTTCGAGGTCTATCTTCCGCTTTCAGTGAGTTTCTACAATATCTTCTCGCTTCCACTTGCTTACCGATCTAATATATTCCACATTTTCTCGTTTTTCCTTTAAAGACGCTTCTGCAGAGGACGAGTTTTTGGTTCCTACAGTTTCCCTCTCTAGATTCTATTTGCCCTTCGCTGTACCGAACTTTTAGCACTCCCCAGACATCTCAATCTATACAACATCTTTGTCTGCAGCAGACACCTTTTTGGCGCTCCTAACGGCATATTGTAGGTCAAAGACAAAAGCCAACATTGAGCATAAGTCATTCTCAAACAAACATATCAAATCAAGATAAGATAATTATATGCTGGCAGACGTATGACGTAAATTAGGTCATTGCGATCGATAAAGAAAATCAAGGGAACGGTACCAGCATAATGAGCTCAGCTGACCGCCCGCAAGCACCTGATTTGCCGGCCAGCACGCTATGTCACGCCTTCTTTGTTTAATTTATTTGCTTCTTTTTTTTGTAAAGAGGATATTGAACTTGATGTGGACTCGAAATTAAAATTCAAATGGTTTGTACAACTTTTGTTATGCTAATTTTGATCATGTCACCCGATCATGTCACAAAAAAGGTTTATCAATAAAGAACTAAACTAATTCTGCGCTCATTCTTTTCTAACATCTTTATTTAATTTGCTTTTGAAAAGAATAATATAAACGCTGAGCACCATCATGCTATTGACAATATCAATCGAAAGCCAGCTTATTTGATGAGACAAAGAAAATAACAGATCATAGAGATCAGTTTGTAGAATTCTTTCACCCATTTGGTATTGTTTTTCTCAGTTCTAATAACTGTGTCAATTAACGGTTCTTTGTTTACAAAATTCCACGCTGTCGGCAGTTTGAATAGCATGAGAAATTCCATAGTTTTAAATAAGGAATGTATAATGAGTAGGTACTTCAAATACTCAGTTATGTTGCGCTTGCGGAATAAGAGTTGCATCAACAACGTCAATCAAATGTACGAGAAGCGCGGGATAAGTGCTTAGGTGTGCAGTGGTAGAAAGCTCTATCTGTTTATCTAGGAAAGTATCGTGCATTGTCCAATTATTTTGCATACTTTTTTTTCGACCTATTAAGGTACAATTCTAATCCAGTGACTACGAAACTGTCCACTGCATATCAAACTGTGCTGTCAGCATAACACTGTTATTCAAACTATTTTCCGTAGTACAAAGCAACTCAAACTTTTTATGATAGAATAACTTACATAAAATCTTTTGGGATGACAGAAAGAGCAATTGATCTAAAAAGCAGTTCGAAGTCGATCTATTCTCGCTATTTAGGACAGCTGGAAAAGGTTTTTTGGGGGTTGGGAAAGCGCTTCCAATAGCAAGCTCTTAAGAGTATAAATCTACAATATCAGCAAAAATCTGTTGTCGTAGTAGCTGTAATTCGCCCTGCTCAGTCGCCACATCCATTCAAGGAATGGGACCTGGCTATCCAAGCAAAGCTAAACTAATATCGGCACGCTCCGCTACTGCCAACTGTCTTGGGAACGATTTCGTTGACACTGGAATGGGAGGTAGTCGCCTCTACCATTATAAACCCTGGTGTGAGTAACTTTTGCCCTAAGCCTTTGATTGTGAAGTCTTAAAGTCCCCATCAGTTTTTTTTTTTAGTTTGAATAGACCCCAAACTGAAAGTCATGGCCTACAGGTTTAGCCGTCCTTCCTCGTTTCTACAAAAACAAATACTACTTCATTCTCTTTAGTTCAATCATTTTCTTTTGCATTATTGCAGCTCATTTGCATTCCTCCCGCAAATTGTGTACGTAGTCTTACATTGACAACGGCTCCAAACAACGTGCGCGCGGCTTGTACGATTCTTGGTACTTGAATCTTGAATCTTGCAACCGACCATGCTACATATTTGCGCACAGTCAATAGAAATGTCAATGTAGCTAGATATATTCACAAGTTGCACACGTACCCGCGCTAAAGAGAGTGTAGAGTACATGACTCAGAAGTTAGATATGCTGGTGGCTAAGCAATCAGTTGCGCATGCCTGCCAAGCTCGAGTAGCATAACAACCAAAGAATGAACCAAAGTACTCAAATGTGCATAGACAGAGACCACACTGTACATTGTACGAGTAGTATGTACGATTGGCCCTGACGGAGAGGCACATGCCACACAAAGAACTCGTACTTCATCCGACTGTACAAATAAATATTGTTGTAATGGGACACACACACACTCGCTCACTCACGGAACTTGGCAAAGCAGCTGAGGAATTCGTACAAGTTATCAAACGTAAATATTGTCATATGCGCGAACAATTGTCACATACTTGGGGCGGTATGTAGGTATGTAATCTACCCACAATGTTTGAAGCACCAGCATTCTTGTGTACGCTTAGCGGTTTCTAGCCATCGAACGGGCTAGTGATCGTGGTAGCATGTGTGGTTTGCTGCGGTATGAATTTATAAACTATTTGATTAAACTTTTGTAAGAACAGCTTAAGAATCGAGGGGAGCGAGGAAATAAGCAGACACGAGATCTATGGTGATCCCGTAAGCTCAGTCGACCACCTCACCTCAGCCCAGTCATTTAAATGCGGCGCGATCACCTTAGCCCAACACGATCACTTGCTTACCCAAACTAGTGGTAGCCGTGACGATATCTGCCAGCTCTAGCTCCTAAGCTCTTCACATCTCTAAGCTCATCCTCCGAAAAAAAAAACAGTCACAAATGTGAACGCATTTTGGTTCGTGTCACGATCGCAAAACGCGATCAGAATCATCAACGCCATACGTCAATTACGACAGCTATAACCAAGTCAGCACCAACATCATTATCAGCGATGTCGTTATTGGCATTGGTGTTCTTTTGTTTTATGAAGCTTTCGTGCTGTTGTCATCGCCCGCATAGCGTACGCTAACAAACAAAAGCAGAGGACAAAAAGCCTAGTGCCAACACCGATCGCCCCTATGGGATGATATATTGCGGATTTACGCATATAACGCCGTATTGATTTGAGCACACAGCACAGCTGAAGTCACAGCTCAACCAAGTTTGGCACAACAATATATTTGATGAGTTGTTGTTTATCCAATATGGCATGGCATGGCAGTTGTGGGGCGCATATTGTAGGGCGATTTCGTTGAATTGTAGGCATGGAATTTTTTGCTGACCAATTAGCATGTGAATGAAAAAAGTGGAGACGGGGGGGACAAAATCACATTTTGACTTGTTGCACGTTTCATGACAACAGCCACATGTGGAATGTTAATGTGCTAAATGATTTTTATTTTTGTTGACTATTTTGTAATAAGCTAGAGAATTGCTTACGAAATGTGATTGTTACTTTTATAAAGTGCGACATGTGGACGACTTGTGTAATCGTCGTGTCTAACGTTAGTGACCTTGGAGAGGAACAAGACTTTGAAAAGAAACTTTATAATTCGCTTTTCTTGTGAGACTTTCTCTAATCCTACTCAGCGATGCTATACACCTAAGACTCTTTCCAGCTTCAAACGATCCAAAGTCGAAGAAGTTATCTCTCAGCTTGAGCTCAAGTGGACCACTTGGTCACACTTAGTTGGGTCTTTCTTTCAATGAAAGATGTTGCCTTGTTTGAGACTTTTCGGCCAATCTACACATTCGGAAGCCGAATATAGATGTCTAGAGCTTGCCATTTCTTCCTCAGATGTCTTCATAGGTACCCTACCCCAGCTAAGAAGATTAGCTTACATTGGCTAATGGACAGCATTCCATCCCCTTATGTTTTCATCTATCCCTGAAAAAAAAAACGCTGACTGAACAAGCTCAATCTTTGAAGCGAATTCCTAAAGCCTTGTCTTTGGTCACTAACCATTGCTGACTCATAAGGTAGAATCACTTTATCTCATTTCCTTCGATTCCCATTCACAAAAGCAAAGGGTTTTAGAAAGCTACTGGGGTGCTAGCGTCCTTTTTTGCTAAGCATTAACTGTCCCGCCAAGGTTGCAAACGTTTTTTTGTGATGTAGTTCCATTTGACCCCAACATATGCTAATATAGTGGTTTGATTGATTTTGCGCCTCGGATTCTATGATACGGATCGTCCTACTAATCAAGGAACATTGAGAACGAGTGAAAATGGAAGCATCAACTTTAGAGTTTAGAACAAATTATTGTAGCCCCATCAGCTCTGAGTCAGAAATGTACTCAAGAAACGAGTAGTGAAGGCGTAGAAAATCTCGCCCTACGCGCTAATTTCAATAATAAAGCACGCGCACAATTTAGCAACCAGCCAACTGCGACTCATCATGACCTATTTTGGTATCATTGCTGATCTACTTCCGCAATCAAAACTCGATAAGATGGGCAATGAATGTATCACGAAAAATAATTCATTATCTATGTTTGTGTGAGCGTTGTAGATCGTCGGCTAAGATAAGAAGCAAGAAAAAAAAACATTAAAAAATATTTAGCAAAATTAGCACAAGCGCTGCCCTCCAACAAACATTTACGCATTTATTCTTTATTCTACGAGAAAAAAAAAAAAATTTTAAATCGCTCAACCATTAAGCTGCGTTTTCAAAGGCGCGCGCACAAAACCACAAACACCTTTTTTAATGGACTTTTCAGTGAAACCTATTACGCAATTTAAAACGAATAAAGCGACCACAACGTTAAGAAAAATTATAGAAGAACGAAAAATTAAAATATACAAAACAAAGCGCAGAAAACATTGGCATTGAATATAAATCAACAGCAAAATGTACAACAACGTCAAAGATTAAAACCAACAACGCACAATTGAGCCAAGTATCTAAGCAAACCAATGAAGAATCAGCAAACAACATAACCAACAAATGGTTTCATGCTTTAATACAGATTACACAAAATTATGCTGGTATTTTACCCGCATTCGCATACAATATTTGGATTTCCTTGGCAGCAAACATTCATAAATGTGGTCGAAATGTTGTTTAAACAATAGCAACAACAAAAATGTAAATAGCAAATGCGGTGGCTGTTTGAAACATCATAGCCCAAACCAAGTAATTATGGGCAATATAAACTGAAACCATAGAAATCATTGAAACTAAGCAGAAATTCAAAGCCGAACACCTCGAAAATTGAGAATGTCTTAATAAAGCCACAGAGAGAACAAGTGTGAAAAATAAAATGGTTAAAAAAAGTACATGAAATTAAATGAAATCAAGAAACGAGAACAAAGGCAAAAAGTTCTAGACCGAATGCGTTTTCGAGCAGTACGGTCAATTATATAAGATTTAATGTAATGAGTTGAGTTTATGAAGAATTTGCGAGTGGGACTAAGGGAACACCAGCGATTGGAGAGAAAATGAAGTCAGCTCTTTCGGTCTCCAATAAATAACTAGACAGAGAATAAAACGAAAGAAGACTAAGGACTTTGTAATATGAAAGCCAATTCTTCCATTCTTTTAAATGTCGAACTCTGAAAGTATAGACGTTGTTAGACGAGTCAAATAAACCTCACGATTGGTTTCGTTTTACTGACGCCAACACCATACGACTTGACCTTTAAACCAATTGGGCGCTTAATGCAAGCCTACTGCAAATAATGAAAGTGAAACCAACATGAACCCTGCCATCTTCTAAATTAAATCAAGAAAGCATAACAAGTTCGCCTTCGAAACAAAGCACACCCTTGAGGAGCTCGCCTCCGGTTCAGAGTAAACGAGAGGCAGTCGGGAGACTACCAAGATTCCAATACTGGATTCATATCCTACAATTTACTGCTAATACTTGTACTACAGCAACAACATAACGGGCAACCAACATTCCAAAATCAGAGTGAAAAGGTCCAAAAAGTATGGATCACCTTGGCTTGGGAAAATTTTGACATGACTGAAGAAAAAAGTTTTCACTTCAGTGAACAACTTTTGAAAAGACCGTTGGTTCCGTTTAGCACTAGGACCATAGACTCTTTATATTTAAACCTTAGCGACCTTTATTCAGGTCAATGGTAAGTCTACGCCAATGAAGGTCACCTACTTCGCCTTTCTAATTTCGTTGCCCATACTCGTATGAAAACTTTCTGTTGGTTATGGCTAGTGAAGCGGTTAAACTTCAATTCGTTTTCTTCTCTGCCGGGGACCATTAGTCATATTTCTTTCTTGTATTTCTTTCGAATACAAGGGTCAACCCATTTTTTTCACACTGTCTATGATGACGTGTGTTCGACGAGAGATGTAGTTGCTTCCCTTTGATTACCTCATAAAAGGCTCCGACTCTAAGGACTTGGCCATCTCCAAAGTCACTTATCTTCTTTATCTGTTCTCCAGTGAGTTCTACTCCACTATCTGTGACATGCGTTTTCCAAACGAAACTTTAAAAACGGCTTCAGTAGCCCAAGTGAAGCCACAGGGAACCTACTTTTTAGCAATCTTTTCAAATTCCCAGCAAAGGGGTATACAAAACATAAACCTGCAAAAGGATAAATCTAAGCTCATCTCATCATCATGGCTACACATTCCAGAGAACCACTATAAAATAGTGGCACATTACAAGGGACAAATCATCTGCAAACGGCCAGATGTTTTTGCGCGCAACCACGCAACTGCAGCTTCTACAGCACAGCGAGTAGAGATTAAATCGTGAGATACATGACGGCATAAGTGCAGCTGCAGAGCTAGCGAAGACTTGTCAATTGCCAGATGAAATCACATAGAGGTACTACATGGTACCTATGGAATGGATATGGTGTATGTCTTTCAAATGAAGTACAACAACAACAAGAAACTGCATAAGCTCATGCGTTCATGGCTTTCAACCGCGACGAAGCGCGTCAAAGTAGCTGAACGAGTTTGTGCGCTTTGGTTTCATCTCTTAGCCGCATCATAGTATATTATTAGATATAACAGATTTTATTTATTTTTTTTCTTCATACACCTCAGCACAAACACACGCATGCGCCACAGCGAAGTAGTGAAAAAAAAAATAAAAAATCGAGCAATGAGAGCAACAACATTGAAATGTGGCGCACTCGTCTGAAACGACCTTTGAAAATATTTGCTGCTGCGGGCTAAGCTACATTTATCAAGTATTCCATAACATAACAGCGCACTACGGCAGCCAGTGTGGAAGTGGGGTAAGGACGTGGTAATACGTCGGTTGACTGACATGGTTTGTGGTTTCATTTTTTTTTTTCTTTTTCATTTCTTTTGTCTTTTGCTTACTTTGGTATTTGTTCAAATGAGAAAAATAAGGCGAAAAGTTGCATGGAAGCGCGGCGTTATAGATAGTAACTGCAGCGTTTAGGCTCTGCATATATGTAAGTTGGAAGTTACATATATAGCTCTATATATACATACATATATATCGCGCTGACAATAGCGCATGCGCACAGATTAGAGGTGAAAATGTAATGCAAGGAATTTGTATCTTTGCAGCTGCGTTTGCTTGTCGAGATAAATTTTGCGTCCATACAAACTTTTTTGTAGCCGGCAGTAAGTCTCTAGTGATTTGCACACGCATCCGCTTAATGTAAACGTAGCGTAAATGTATAAGTTCACATACATATCTAACTTTTGTATATCTTTTATTTTCTCTAAAGATTTAGATTGACATGAAAATGCGCTACACCAACTAATGAAAATCGTATGATAACCGTCTAATTGCCTTCTGATGTCATTTGGCAAGCGTGTAATAAACTTTGCAAGAATGCGACAGGCTTTCGTTGGTTCTTAAGATACAAGATTGAGTTGTACTTAAATAAAAGAATATATAAATCTTAAGCAAACAAAACTTTTGCATTAAAATATTCACCTCAATGTCTAAGTGGTTGAGAAAGAAAGGAATCTTGATTATAGAAATACGTTTGGTAGCGTGAGGGTGGGTATGGGACTAGGGTGGCATGAGTACGAGGTGTTTACCTATGGGTTAAGGGGACAGAATATACCCGAGGAGGATACGAAACTTGAAGGTTGATCCTCGGATATGATGCATCTCACCTCGCATTACCAAAATATGTTTTCCTTACAGAAGGAGGGAGTGTCATGAGCCAGAATAACTCGAGAGAAGTTTAGTATCCAGTTGCAAACGATAGAATCTTGTTGTTGTTGTAGCGTTACGTTCCACCGATCTAACGCAAAAGCTAAGCGCATTATTCCGTCTCAAAAAAAAAACGAGGCAGCGACATATTAAGGATAGCTCATCGAGAGCATGGGTCAGGAGGTCAGGAGTTGCTTTTCCTTACGATTTCTCTAACCAAAAGCTGGGAAAGTTAATTCATCTACTTGAGATTGGAGAATTACTCTGACCAACAAGCAATCGAGAAGGCAAGCTGCCTTTCTACGAGCAAGAACTCTATAAGTCTCTTATTGTAACTGTCCTAATGTGTGGTTTATGGAGAGTGTCGAAAGTAGTTGTGATGCCTTTTGTTACAATATTTTCACGATTGAGTCTTTGAGTTCCTGTATTTCTTCTTAACACGACCAAAGATATTTACGCATCGAAAAACTTTGCGAAATTATTAAAAACTACTTTTACTCTTACGAGGCAACACTCACTTTCACAGCTGCGCACATTTCGACTTTTACACCAACTACCGCTTCCACTATAACCTCACTGCACCACCACCTTACCCAAACGACCAATGACAATTCTATCTATACATATGTATGTACGAGTACACCTTTTACGGCAAGTCGTAATAACCCAATTATAACGCCAATGCATACGCCGTACACACACAAAACTTTTCAGCAATCAACAGACAAAGAGTAGAAAATCCCATAAGTTTTCAAAAAAGATCCATAAACTTTCACTGTGCTGCAATTCTTTTTAGCCAATATTGTTATTGAACAAGAAACGCGCAGAAGAGTGCGACGCAATACGCAAGGCCACGGCGAAAGATGATGATGATGATGCGCATGGCATGTGAATGTGCTTATTGCAACCACAGAGTTTATGTATATCTAAATATTGGCGTGTAAGTCTGAAGAAAAGTAAGTAGACAAATCTGATAGTAATAAACAGCAAAATATCAAACGCATTCCAATAGTTTCTTCTTTGCTTTTATTGGCGCGCCAAGGTAACGTCTTGTCGCAACTTTTCTCCATAGAAACTCTATAAATGGTAAAATTCCAATGTATAAACAGAAAAAGAAATTTATTTATTTATGAGAACTAAAGAAAAATGCAGACTGCACAATTAGAAAATAAAATAAATGGAAAGCTGGTGACAAGATCAGATACAGTGGAGTATTCAATGATTGCCGTTTGATGCAAAGGTGCAGCGGCAGGCACTCAAAAACATGCACACAGAGGCGGAAAGCTCCTTTGTCAGCTCGCGCCCTGTGAAAGCTGTTATTCAGGAACAAAAATGACCTCTTCCGGCAGGGGAACGTGAACTCCCTAGGGAGGCAAGACTCACTGTGACTGAACTTCGATCTAATGCTGTACTATTCTAAACTCTATTTATACTGAGCCCCAACATGGCGAATGTTTGCCTGGAATGTGATGCAACCCCTCGTCGCTAACCATTTATTTACCTGATTGAGGAAGTCGACTCTTCTAACCCCAACTCTATTCTGGCCAAAACCTATACAACCCGCCAGTTTTCTAGAATTTCTGTCAGAAGATACTGATCACAATGTTTGATGAAGAGAGTGACAACAGTATTCTCATTTAAAATTTTTATTTCAACATTTGTTTACGTACACAAGTTGAATGGCATGCGAAATTCTTCAACCCAAGAACAACCTAATGCGACATAAAACACCACCAATTGGCTGCTCAGAACTAAACTTTGAACCGTTCAAGATAACAGTACAACTCAGGTATGCGCGCACTCAGTCAAGCAATACGCCTACACTGGCGCACTCAACAACAACCTACTTGATCAATGAATGGAAAATTTTCACAAACAAAATTGTTGGTTGAAGAATTGAAAAAAAAAGAAAAAGTGCTGGAATTATTCTACATCTGGAGAACTTACAGTGAGCTGAAAAAAAAATTATTTAAAAGAAATAGTAAGAGACTTTTTATAAAGAATTAGTTTGTTCTGGCACAAAAACTGCAAGAAGAAGTCATCGAGGTAAAGCAGGAAGGTGGGGAGACGATTTAGAAAAAAGCAAAATAGGTACATACTCAAAAGGTTCGGCAGATGACGGAAGCTAACTATGGTGGAATTAGACTGCTTCTATAAGGTTGTAAATTAGTTACTTTTCATCGAAAAGCATATTAGGTAGACCTTATCAGTATAGTTTTAGACCAGCTTTCTATAGAACAGACCTTCACGATACGCTAAGTTATAGAGACTGTTCATTACAACAGAATTGATGAGCACCATCTCTTTGGAGATTTTAATGCAACTGAGGCTGACAAATTGGAAATTTACTGTCTTATAAAGATTCCAAATGATTCTTCAGACCAGGGACTACGCATATTGAGATTTTTTTGAACTGAAGTTGAACTCAATCACACAGGCACATTCTATTACAAGAGCCTGCAATCGCTCTAAGGATTGGTAACATTGGTATTACAGAAATAGCCGCAAAAACCACTGTATCATTTTGACTTTCAGCCACTGTTCATGCGTGCAAAGCAAGCAAACACTCAAAATGCCATAAAAGAGGAAAGTTCATAGCAAAAGCCAAAGAAAAGAAAAGTTTAGGTAACAAGCAAAAAAAAAGTATATTTCATCAAGATAGATTTCTTGACTTTTGTTCTTGGCTTTCGCTTGAGCACAAACTTCCTCATTCTAAGTTCTTTGTTGGCTTTTTTCCTTTGTTAAATAGTTTTCTACATTCCTTTATTGTGTTTGCAAGTTTCTGCTTTTTTTCTTGTTCTTAAGTGTCTACTGAATGCGGTAGCTTTTCAATCAGAAATTGACAGCCAGTTTGTACAGTAATTGAATTGAGTGTGATTGATGTGATTGGAAATTAATTTTGGTGAGTTGTACCGTTGGTATTTCTGCGCATAGCAGTTGAATTGTTGCGTAGTAGGCGTATTTTATGGTTAAAATATTTATGGCGAGAGTAGTACCTAAAATCGCATAGTTGTTTAGAATATAGGGTAAAATCCGACTAACTTGGTAGCTTAGGACTGTTGGTGGTAGCTTAGGACTGTTGGTGGCAATGAATTATTTAAAAGGAGGGGACGTTAAAGTATCTTGGCAGAATTCGAGAGAGTATGTTAGTTATTGGAGTTTTATTTCACTGATCGTGGAAGTTGTAAGGAAGGTACAGCTGAATATATCTAAACTCTTCTTAGGGGTATGCACCACATTTACCCAAGTGTCCTCGGGATTAAGTTCAATAAATGCTCGGAGAAGAAAGAAACATTGCCCTGGATATTAAAGCTCAACCCACGCAATATGTGACAAAGTCTTTATATGACTCACACCCCCTAAACAATTCTAACGGGAAAGTATTGAATCCAAGTTTCTCGGAACGTATTATTACGAGGGTGGATTGAAAAGTCTTTAGAATGAATAACTGGCCATTGGTTTTTTAGCAAAAAATTTATTTATTTTTCAACATAATCTCCTTTTAAGTCAATACATTCTTCCAACGCTTTTCTAACATATTTATTCCTTCTCTAAAATAAGTTTTTTCAAAACCTTCAAAATAAGCATTTGTTTCAGCTATAACTTCACTATTTGACACAAATCCTTTTCCGCCGAGCCATTTTATCATATTTGGAAAAAGGAAAAAGTCACTGGGAGCTAAATCTGGCGAATATGGCGAATGAGGGAGCAATTCATAGCTTAACTCATTTATTTTTTCCTGCTTTTTCCAAGATGAATGTGAAGGAGCGTTATCATGATGAAAGAGGATTTTCTTCTTAATCAAATGTGTCCGTTTTTGCTAAATATTTTGGTCCAATGTATCCAACAAAGATGAATAATATTCAGCTGTGATGGTTTTACCCTTTTCAAGATAATCTATGAAAATTATACCTTGTGCATCCCAAAAAACAGATGCCATAACCTTACCAGCTGATGCAACGACCTTTGCCTTCTTTGGAGCACTTGAGCCACGTTCTACGTTGTTTGGACTGTTCTTTAGACTCTGGTGTATAGTGATGGATCCACGTTTCATCCATCGTTATGAAACGACGCAAAAATTCCGATGGATGTCTGTTAAACTTGTCTAAACCAACTTTTGAAGTCGACATTCGGTTCATTTTTTGCAGAGGAGTTAGCAAACGCGGCACCCTTCTTGCTGAAAGCTTTTTCTTACCCAATTCATTATGTATTATGTTATGCACAAATTCATAACTAATGTTCACAATGTCAGCAATCTCCCTCAATTTAATTCTTCGATCTTGTGTAACAATTTTGTACACTTTTTCCACCGTTTCTGGAGTCGTTACCTCTTTTGGCCTCCGAGAGCGTGGCTCATCTTTGGTGCTTTTCCGACCACGTTTAAACTCGTTTACCCAATTATAAACTGTTGCATTTGAGGGTGCGTGTTCCCCTCATACTGTCTGCAACTCCTCAAGAATTTGTTTCTGGTTTAAACCTTTCAAATGAAAGTACTTTATAACAGCACGAAGTTCACTTTTTTCCATTTTTAATAAAAATACAATAGTGTTTTGCAAAAATAATTCTCAAAAAAGTACCGTTTGACCACATGTTATGAAATTTTGACAGCTCGCTTTTGCCAGTTCACTTTTAACACTTACAATGATTAAGTAAATTAATGACCGATAGATGTCGCAATTCTAAAGAATTTTCAATCCACCCTTGTATTATGAAAACAACACCCAAACTGCTTCATCGGGATAGAAAAATCTATACTATGAAATCAAATCATATTTTGCTCATGTCACTTTCGTTAGTTTGAGTGTCGTTATCAGTATTTTGTTGTCTTACGATTGCAGTCCTTGGCGTCCACATCATGGACGTGGTAGACGTGTTTGCCAAGTTTTTTGTCGCTGGTAATATTGTTACGTTGTTAACGTTAGAAACAAAAAACCAATGACAACGGCAGCAGTTCCGATGGCGGCAGTGGCCTTTGGAAAAATAAAACTCAACCACAACTACAAACAACGTCTTACCCTCCATACCCATATTTCTAGTTTGGGCGCCAAATACAACAACTAATTTATTGCGCTTAGAAAAATGCCGATACAACCTCGTTATCAATACATATACACAACACACGCATGTGCACACAAAAATAACAACCAACAACATTGTGTTTGTGGCTATTGGTATGAACGTCGCCACCACCGCCAATCAATGCAACACTGTTGCAATTACAAATCAAAGCCAAAACGCACAGAAGCCGCCCGGTACGACGGTTATTTGCTGCTTGCTTGTACACCGCATACATATTTTTGTTGTTGTTGGTTTGGCTTGTTGCCGTTTGCCGGCTTTGATTGTTTTTTTTTTTTTTCACTGTTGTTACATGTTCTTGTTGTCATTGAATGCCAATAAAATGGTGCGACATGTTGTTGCAATCGCACATAAAACATAAAACAAGGCAAGATAGCAACGTCAACAATAAGCCAAATCGTCAAACAATCGACGTATCGAATATGTTCTATTGTTTCTTTTTACATTGTTGTTGGGCGAGTTAACTGTCTACCTTTCCTGCCGCTGGCCTAAAAGTTGTACTATGTTTGTGTCGCTGGTAATTTTTGCGGGTGTGGCGCGTAACGAATTGTTCACTGCGTGACTGAATTGTTTGTTTGACTGATTGGGTGACCTGGCTTCGGTTGACCATCAGCGTTTCGTAGAGGTTGCTGCACAATGTCGATACATTAAAAACAAAAATAATAACTAAAAATCTCGTTAGTCATGTGAGGATAAACTTTCACATTCACCACGCACTTCCAGGAGCACTAGCAAACTGTCTAACGATATATATAGAAAATTGTGGATGTATATAGCTTCTTAGTATTTTAATATATTTGCATTTCGTTGCAGACTTGCCTTCCTTTGCGCAGCGATTCTTTTCGTAATACAATCGCCTAACCATCGGGGTGTACTTGCACAACAACAACTTAACATCTTTGAGTTAGAAAAATGCCCTATCGCCTCCCACAGTATCGGATCAACTTCATTAAGTTTAATAGATGCGGATCTTAATGTGATGACTCTCATTTCTTCAGAATATTCACAATTGAATTGTGTCCAGTCTCCGTATGAGATCAATAATTTTCTGAAATACTGCGTCACAGTGCGTACCATTAGGTGACATATCGTGAATAGCTGGCACGTTAAGAAACACCCCCAGCACAGTCACAAATGGGAAGGTCCTCTCCAAGTCGATCTAAGTTTCAGACAGAGTGCTCCCCTATCGTGAGATTTCCCGAATTTGATGTGGACCATATTGTTCGAATGAATGAAGATGCTTCGGTTCAGAATGTATTCTTATCGGCACCTGCCGGTGATAACAGCTCCCAAGGGAGATCACCGCTCCGATGACAGGACGAAATGGAGAGCAGTTCTTCACTTCTCCTATCAACTTTTGAAACACAATAAACTTCCAAACTGTTCTTTCAATTTTTTCTCCACTCAATTTTTGAAACACTATAAACTTCCAAACTGTACTTTCACTGCTCTTTTTAATTGTTTAAACACAATAAATTTCCAAACGGTATTTTTTGAATGTCCTAAAAAGAAAACATTAAAAAAGATTTCACTTCAATGGAGACTATGTTTTAATTACCATAATTTCGAATAGAAAAAAATCAGCATTTTATAAATATTATTAGGTACTTATTGAATATTTTTGGGGTACTTATAGTGATCTCCGAGTACAAATGTTCCGCTCGTTCATACTACACTACCAACAAGGAAAGTTCCCACAGTTCGATTGATTTACATACCTGCAATAACAAAATAGAAAAAAATAATTAGTCACGGATGAGGAAAAGTATATGATTGCTGTTTAAAAGCAGAGATAAAAAATTATTTAAGATATTTTTAAAATACAAAAGTATTATTATTAAGCTACTATCATTCCTAAATAATCTCCATTAACAAAAATATATTCCACATCTTATGCAAGCTATCACTATCCTTCAGCCTTGTGCTGTCAACCATTTTCAAGCAATAAATATTTTTCTCTTCCACGAAAAAAACAAGACAAAGTTTGTAGCGATTTGAAGGGCAAAGGGATCTTGAAACATCCCTGCTGGCATGGATTTGTTGATGTGTCGATTTAAAATGAAATTTATTTGGTATTCTAACAGCAATGGGCACACAAACACGTGGCACCAAAAAATTGGAAACGATGCACTAAAAGAATTTCGAATAGTTTTGTTGTATTAAGCTCATTGTAGAGTACCATGAAACGAACGCCAACGTAACCAAACATACAAACAACAAATAGGTGGTACATCGATAAAAGACGAGTTGTGCTATACGACACTAACACTTCAGGGCTACACACGTACGTGGATGACGTGCGAAGAATTTCGTGGAAGTGCAGAAAGGAATGCGCAATAAGAGGCTGGCTAGATGATCAGCACAACAATAAAAGCAATACAAATTAATCGAAATTAGATTAAATGGAATTTGTAATGTGATGACGATTTCATAGAATGTGGCAAAGTATTGATGCGAGCGCAATAAACAAATAGATATATACATATGTATATAGCGAATGAGCAGTGCTATCGAACAGTTGAGCAAAGAAAGGCTAACTCTATTGCGCTATCAAGATATATTTCTTAAATGAAGATTGCGCGCTTGTACTTGAACTCGAAATAAAATGCAATAAATTAGCGCTAGTCAATTTCTGACTTAATTTTTTGTTTACTTTTGTTCAATCAAACAAATGAAAAAACACAGAAAAGCACTTTTCGTATTTTTTATCTCTAATCAAGATATCTTTATTTATTACCACGCTAGCCATTTACGTTTTATAGCTTTCATGGCCTTGAACTGTTTTTGCATTTAATTTCAAAACAGGCATTCCTTTGTTTCGATAAATTATAATTCAATCAACCATGCAGAAAGCACATAATTTTTGGTGGAAATTTGTTTAAACAAATGCTTGTGCGGTATTCAAAATGCCTCTTTGCTTACAAAAGCTCGAATAAGTTAAAATATGCAAAATTTTTATGATTTTTATTTTTTTATCGCCACATTTAAAAAAGAGACTTGAATTTAATAATAAAACAATAGCATATAGAGAAAAGAAACTAAACTGTAAAATATAATAATATAAAATGAAATAAAATAATAAAATATAATAAAAAATGATATAAAAAAGATAAAATAAAAAATAACATAAAAAAATAAAATTAAATTAAATTAAATTAAAGGAAATAAAATAATAAAATTAAATAAAAAAAAACAAATAAAATAAAATAAAAAGCAAAACAAATAAAATAAAACAAAATAAAATAAAATAAAATAAGATAAAATAAAATAAAATAAAATAAAGTAAAATGAAATGGAATGAAATAAAATAAAATTAAATTAAATAAAATAGCAAAAATAAAATAAAATGATAAAAAATAAAATAATATAAAATAAAAAAAATAAACCAGAATAAACCAGAATAAAATAAAATAAAACAAAACAAAATAAATTTAAAAAAATAAAATGACAAAAAATAAAATAATATAAAATAAAAAAAAATAAACCAGAATAAAATAAAATAATTAAAAATAAAATAAAACAAAATAAATTTAAAAAAAATAACATTTAAAAAATATAATGAAATGAAATGAAATAAAATAAAATTGAAAAAAATTAACAAAAATATATAAAAGAAAGAGTAAAAATAAAAAAATAGAATGAAAAAATAAAAATAAATTAAATAAAATAAAATAAAACAAAATAAAGTAAAATAAATAAAATAAAGTAAAACAAATAAAATAAAATTTAATTTAATTTAAAAAAATATGTATAAAAGAAAGAGTATAAATATAAAAAAATATAAAAAATAGAATGAAAAATAAAATATAACAAAATAAGGTAAAAAAAATTAAAATAAAACTTAAAAAATTAAAATGATTATTATTTCACTTCCGATTTTTGAAAAATGTTTGCTAATTGATTAATGAATTCCATTTTACATAACTTCCCTTTTAGCTTAATTTTTAAATTAAATTTAAATTCATTTGAAACTTTATTTTTAGCTGCCTCTTTAATATCATTGAATTTCATTTTAAATATCCCTTTTTAAAATTTTCATCATACATCTTTTAGCATATCTACCCTCCATACAAAATCTACTTATATTCTTATTTAAATATGGATTTTGCATTTCATATTATTTGTCTGTAACTCATTTGTATTCATTTTCATTTAATTGCTTCCTCTTCATTCAAGTGCCTTCAACCGGAAATTTTTTTTCAGCGTTGCGAACTTTAAACTGTTTATTATTTTCGACGTAACAGTAGGTACGAAGATATTGAAAAAAAAAGGTCCATACATACATCTGTACATGGAAATATATTCTAAAAGCGCAATTGTCATGCAGTCACTCAACTAATAAACAAAAATAACAGTAGGAGAGTTTGAAATGAAAAAAGTAGAATATTATTTGACAGATAATTGATTATCAAGTGGCAATCTACGTTGATATGTTCATATAGTGAACGTAATTGTAAATTGAATATATATATATGTACAGACGCTTATAAATTAATTAATATACAACTAAAGAGGCGCAAATGAAAGCGACAAATTGGCGGTGTATGATAAATGTATGTAGCGATGTCTTTTTTTTTTTTTAATTTACGTAGCAAAACAAAAAATTTATGAAACAATAAAGTTGTTGTGGTGTGTGCGAGCAAAGAGTAATGGAATGGATAACGCGAAGCAGTTACGTCAAAGTAAATATATCGATAACAGAACAATCGAGCATTTCTACGACAATGTAAACACAGCTGATCAGCTGATGAAAGGAAATTCTACGAGTGGCCAGTGGAATTTTTATTATAAAAAAGAAAATTCGGAAGTGGAATATTTTAAAACAAAATTCATAAGTTGAATATTGATAACCCAGGGGAAACATTGTTCTATAGCTGATTTTTGGTGATCACCTTGCGTCCATTACCACAAAATAATGAGGCTGCCTACTCAATGCAAAAACTTAAATTAAGTTAAAAAAATCCATCAAGCTCTAGCTTAGAACATCAAGCGAAAGAACAATGCAAATCACAGAACAATGAAAAAAAAGTGAAAAACAAGGCCAATGTTAAACGCAAAAATGTAGCGTGTGTGAATAGCAGAAATACAACAACAAAAACTGCCAAGAAATACACTTAAAAATTATTGCATAAAATAACAAAACGCGCCAACAAGCCAGACTTCCCAGCAGACTTGGCAGCAGCACACAAGTTAAGAACTTGTGGAAGAATGTTAAAAACAAAAAAACATAAAATCTTGGTATGACCATTGCAACAAAAACACAGAAAAAAAGAATAAGAAACATCAACAAATGGCTAACAAACAAAAAACAAAAGAATATTTCCAAGAAAAAAACAACAACGCTCAAGGTCGCACAACGTCCAAACAGCATTCCGAAACACAAATAAAACAACAAAAAATAAGGCAACACTATTAGTTGGAGGATTTCAACAAAAACTCGTCTACATCTAGTCTGCATATGCAACACAGCGCGTCTCCGTAAGCTCAACCAGGCTTGCAAATTCCATTGTACCCATTCTGTGTGTGTGTGTTTGATGTGTAGTGCGAAGCAAAAAAAAAAAGTTGCGCGCTCAACCACATAATAAGTAATCGCAGCAGTATTATCAGCGCGTCTAAAGTGAAGAATTCAAGATTGAATTGAGCTTGAAAAATTACCATGATCCGCCATCCTGCCTGTAGCTGGTTTTGTTGATATTTTACGTGTTGTTGGTAGATACATACGTGGACAGCTGTTAGACCTTTTGTTGTTGTAACTTTTGCACCTTTGAGTGCGCATTGAGGTGAGCCGGGGCATAAGCTAGATTTTGTGTTGCGTTGCGTTAAGCTTTAGGTGATTTAAGGTGCGTCTGTTCTTTGGGGGTTTTTTTCTTTCGCTTTACTCATATCTGTTCTTTGTGGTCCAACACAAAACATCGCAATTTTTCCATTGCATGCTTGTGGTCAGCAATTGCCATTGTGGCATACATACAATACTTATTTATATTTTAGTATTTACATGCTATTTCCAATCACTCAATTGCGTTTAAATTTTTATCTTCCATCGCAATTTATCACATTCAATAAATAAATGTCTGTGAAATCCAAAACTTTGATGGGGCTTGTGTAAATGTAAAGAGTAGAGAGAAAAAAAAGTTATAACTACAAAATTCGCTCTTAGACAGAAAGATTCGCAACACCCCAGGTAAGAAATGTGATTTTTTTCAAAGAACTGTTAAACACGAGAGACCAATTAAAAGTTTTAATAAAACAAAAAATTTAAAAAAAAAAAATATTTAAAAGAAAATATTTAAAAAAAAAATGAACAGAAATTTTTTTTAAAAATATTAAAATAAAATATTAAAAAATAAAATTTAAAAAAAATTAAAAAAAAAATATTTAAAAAAAAATTAAAAAAAAAAATGAACAAGAATTCAAAACAAAATATTAATTACAAAAATGTTTAAAATAAGAAATTTTAATTAAAATAGGAAAGTAAAAAAAAAAAATTTTTTAGCAACTTCCGAAATGGATCTATAAGAAAAGCTATGGCGGGTCTCTAAATTTTTCCTGTTCAATTCAACAAAAGCTTTTAATAATTAATAAAAATTATTAAGAAACCCAAAAACAACAATAATTTTTCGCTGCAGAAAAAATTATTAATAGGTCTATAGCTCATACCGAACCAGGATACTAAAAAATTTAAGAAAAAATTTTTAAAATTAAGAAATCAATAAAAGTAAACAAAAAATTGTAAAAGTAAAAAAAAATTTAAAATATTTCAAAAAAAATAAAAAAAAACTTTAAATTATAAAAAACATTTTTTTAATTAAACGAAAGAACTTTAAAAAGGGAAAAAAGCAAATGAAATTAAAAATGAAACTAAAATAAAACAATAAAATTAAATAAAAATTTAAACAAAACAAAATAAAATAAAAATAAATAAATAAAATATAAAAATAAATAAATAAATAATAAATAAAAATAAATAAATAAGAAATAAAAATAAATAAATAAGAAAATTTGAAAATTAAAAAGTAAAAAATTTCAAAGAATTTAAAATAAAAAGTATGAAAACTACAAATCATAATAAACATTATTATCTATTTCTTGCCTTGAGTTCATTTATAATCATGTTATCTAGTTATGTATCTAGTTGAGGGCAAGTTCTTTGCTTTTCCTGCATAGTTTTTAATCTATTACATAGGGCCTCTCTCTACATTTCATCGTCTATATTGATTGCATATTTCTATTAATCAAATGATCAAATCTACTATTTATTAACATTCCAATCTCTTGCCCACGTGTAAGCGGTTTTTATTTTTCTTTTGTTATTACAAATATTTTTTAAATTTAAATTTATTGCACTGGCGCATGCTTGAACTGAGTTGGATAATAAAAAAAATGGCCCATTACTTTGCTAATTTTTACTATTAAATGCTGCAGCTTTTCTCACTTTTTTTGCAATTTAATTTTTTCCAGCTTAAATAGCGGTAAATGGCACACACCACTTTGTTGTTGTAATCTATGATATGAATTTTTGTATGTAGTGTTAGTAGTGCACGCCTTTCGGCCGAATGCAGCCAATTTTTCGCAATTGTGTGGCAAATACATATGTATGTTAAACTACAAAAGCAATAAAATTTTGCTGAATTCAAAAATGAGCTAATATTCATTTAACACGCCACATTTAATATTTTTAATGAAATTTTGTTTCTTGTTTCGATTTGTGAGAAAATTGGAAGGGACTTAGAAAAAGTGTAAATTAAAATTTTTTTGGGGCCAAATCCAGGCGTTATTTCAGACGTCGCCAGTTCATCACACAATTGTGCTCTCTCACATTACATACAACTTAATCTTTGTCTTTTTTGTTTTACCAGAACACATTTTAAATCAAAAGAAATAAGTACCAACATTCTCTTCTAGTTAGCACAATGGCTGCGTGCTTCTCTGTCAAACTGTCTATCGAAATGTCAGTAACACCAACAGCGTATGAGCTGCTCGACTTTCTAGGAGCTTAAAACTGCCTATCACATTTAATGACAAAACAATAAATGACACTGACACATTGGGGGTGCGATGTCATGCGAATGCCAACTAAGCAATCAAATTTATAAAATATTTATTTTAGCTACCGTTTTGTGAACGGGTGTAGCCTAGCTGCTTAGTAGATCGATGTATCAAGGCTTCTGAAATGTTATACATACCACACCTCTGGAATAAGCATTAACCAAACGGCAAAACAATAAATATTTACAAATATCGTGCATGACGAATATCATGACCATAAACCAATAAACAAATAAATAAATAAAGTAATTCAACGCAATTGTTACAAATTCTCTTGCATAATACAACCAATTAATGTTATTTCATTTGCATTATTATATCAAAAAGACAAAAAAAAAAGAGAAAAACAAACCAAACGTCAATTAGACGCGCTCGCCCCGCAAAGAGCAAGGAGAGAAGAGTATAAAATGTGAATAAATAACCGCCTTGGGCGAAATAGTTATTTAAATAAAAAGAATAAACGATTTGAGGTGAACTAAATAGTATATCAAAAAAATATAAATATTTAAAAAAAAAAAACAAATTGAACATAAATTAAAATTAGTCCATTCTTTGTTTCCTTTTTTAAATTTTTAAAAACTTTTTTTTTATTTTATTTTTAATTTTTTTTTATTTTAATTTTTAATTCAATTAAATTTTTATTTTCATTAAATTTTTTATTTTAATTTTTAATACTTTATTTTCATTTTTAATACTTTATTTTAATTTTTAATTCAATTAATTTTTTATTTTTTATTCAATCCAATTTTTTGTATTCAATTCAATAAAATTTTTGATTCTTAATTCAGTTTATTTATTTTTTTTTTTTACATTCTTATTTCTCTTACTTTAATTGAACTTTAAACATAACTTATTTTTATTTTACTTTATTATTTCATTTTATCTTTTAGTTTATTATTTTATTTTATTTCTTATTCCTTTTTTTATTTTATTCCTTGTTTTTTTTTTTACTTTTACGTTTACTTTTATTTCATTTTTCGATAGTTCTTCACCACCGATAATCCCAAGCTTGCGAACTCTAGTTTGACACCTTTGTTATTGCAAGTACTCACACAAATTCTACCTATTAAAATGTGTCATTGAGAGTACTATTATGAAGACAGTAAATGGAGGAAGTAAAATAACATACAGGGTGCACAATTCGGCTGAAGAATTTTAGTATAATATATTGAAACTTTCGCTATAGAATGTGAAATTGAAATGACGAATGTTAAATCTCTATGGTTAGCCCGAGTAAGCCTTTTGAAGTTTAAAATTCTTTCAAAGAACTTTTGTTTGATTTTCTGATCTAAGGGTCGATAGCGGATTAAATTTATGTGCATCTAAGCAAATATATTTTTTCCTATCCAATGTCCGATTTTTTTTTTTAAAACCAAACAAAACGATTCACCGCTACTATCACCTACCTCCACTAATCCCCTCGTCGCCAACGGGATTATTTTCGCATTACATAAATTTCCCGGTAGTTGACTTTTACCCTATACATACATATATAATTTGCGAGTTTGCTTTCGTTGTTAGAATACTTATTCATTTGTCAATACTTATTATTTGTTGTGCTAACGGTTGGTGTTAATGACAGTTGCTCAGCATTTATTGTGTACATAAATACAGCTGAGAAGTCGTAAAACGGAATGAACTAATTGCGGACGAGTAAGTCTCAAACAGGCGGGTGTGTGGTGAGAGTAAAGGTTGTCATAATGGTGGTATCGAAGATTATAAATTTAATTGGTTAAGCCAGAAAGCGATTCATTGGCTATTGCTATGTTCTCTCGTATTTATAAAATATTAAAATAGTAGTATTGATATGTGAATGCAGTAGAACTGGAAAAAATTGTAGTCAAATATGATTAATGATTTAATTTTTTTTGATTTTAATTAAAATATTGATTTAAATGAATTATTTGATTGCAAGGAAAAAATATTCAACAATCAAATTGATCCAGATTAGAGATTTTGTGATACGTGATTGCATTTTTGGGATTACAATTAGAATTTAGACTAAAATTGTTTAATCGATTGCAACCAAAAGCACAATTGATTACTTGCAAAAATAAAGTCAAATAAAATTCAAATAATTGGATTGCAATCAAAAGCACAATTAAATGGATAATATACAATTAATTGAATTTTCGGGACTTTAGTTAAAACTTACACAAAAATTATTGAATAGATTGCAATCGAAAGCACTTGAATGCAATTGGTGATCCACAACTGATTACTTGCAAAATATAGGCATAAATGATTAATTTTTTCCAGCTAATTTTCGACAAAAGCATTCATAATCAAATTGATTGCATTTCATGATTTGGAAATAAAGTCAAATAAAATTTTTCTTAAATCAACTAATCAAAAGCACAATTAAATTTATAATGTACATTTAATTGAATTTTCGGGACTTTAGTTAAAACTTACACAAAAATTATTGAATAGATTGCAATCAAAAGCACTTGAATGCAATTGGTGATCCACAACTGATTACTTGCAAAATACAGGCATAAATGATTAATTTTTTCCAACTAATTTTCGACTATTTGATTGTATTCAAATTGATTGCATTTTATGATTTGGAACTGATTACTTACACAACTAAATTTAAAAAAAATATTTTTACTTAAATTATTGAATTGATTGCAATCAAAAGCAAATCAAATTTAATGCAATTAGTTAGTAATGATTGATTACTTTGAAAAATAAAGGTATTAATGATATTATGTTTTGGAATTGCAATTCAATTATTTGATTGCAATGAGAAATATTCACAATCAATTTGAATTTTCAAAATTTTAATTGCTAATCTACCAACCTTTTTGGAAATATAAAAACTCAGTTGAGAATTGTAGACAAATGCAGGCCAACGAACGAAATTGAAAGCACAAAATGCGCCTCACTTGAACAAATTCAAATACCGGATTTAATTTAATTTGGTCTGTCTTTGATTTCTCTTAGTTGAATTTGTATTGGAAAAATGTGGATTTGTGCGTTTTGCAAGTAAATAGTTCAAAATTTACGCTTTTAGTTTCTAACAAAAATTGAGGTTAGTTTAATTTGGTTTGTAATTGTGGGTACGTGTTTTGCCGGTAGTTTTTCACTTCCCGCTATGACGCATGCGAGTTGCTTCAATGACTAGCGAAGAGTAGAGCGGCGATACGTTTTAGCAAATAAAATAGCAAACAAAATAGATAAAAGTATAAATGGGCTACAACAAATGACACTAATACTACTCAATGGCATTATATAAAAAGTAATAACAATCGCAAAATAAGTGAATGGCATAATTACGTATAAGTAAATAACAGTAAGGTATGTGTGACGTATTTATAGAGATTAGATTGGTCCAAAAAAAATATAACTAAATAAAATTGTTTGGATATGGTTCTTAAGAGGATGGGAAAAATGCACTAAAATTTTTGGAACTTAAATATTGACTACTAACAGGTTATTAATACAATATTAAAAAAAAAAAATTTTTTTTCAACATATGAAATGAATTTTATTCCATTTAATTAAATTTTTTCTTTTATTTCACCCTGTTTTTTTTTTAATAGTTTAAAAATTTTTTTTATTTTTATTTTATTTTTTTTTATTTTCATTTTTATTTTTTATTTTTTTATTTTATTTTACTTACACTTTATTTTACTTTTTATTTCATTTAAATCAATTTTATTTTACTTTTTATTTCGTTTAAATCATTTTTATTTTACTTTTTATTTCATTTAAATCAATTTTATTTTACTTTTTATATCGTTTAAATCATTTTTATTTTACTTTTTATTTCATTTAAATCAATTTTATTTTACTTTTTATATCGTTTAAATCATTTTTATTTTACTTTTTATTTCATATAAATCAATTTTATTTTACTTTTTATTTCGTTTAAATCATTTTTATTTTACTTTTTATTTCATTTAAATCAATTTTATTAAAATTTTTTTTATTAAATTTTTTTTTTCTTTTTTTTAAACACCCTAATGTGCATGTAAACAACTTATCAAGTAAAACTCTTCGCTTGCCCATACATTTTCTTCTCAGAGTTTTGTGTTTTTTTTTTTGTTGTTATAAATCTCTTTTGTTTATAAACAAACCAAAAAATACAAAGTTTCGCAATTTCAAAATAAATAAAGAAAAAAGACAAAAATCGGTTTACCGTTACAGGTCATTCTATGTAGCGCAACATTAAATTTGTTCATTTGCATGCATGAATGTAGTTCGCCTCTACGTGATTAAATTTTTGATATCAACTCCCAAAATGTGTACGATTTGGTCACGAAAATTTATGGAAATGAAAGATATTTGAATTTTTTTTTCTCCGAATTTTTGCTTTTTGTGTCAAAATTGCAATATGCTAGAATTTCTCACAAAAAACGAATCAGAAAATTTTAAGCAACTGTATTTGGTATTAAATTTTATTTATATACACGAAATGGTTTATGGATACGGGAAACGTGCTCTATTTTTAAAAAAAAATTGAGTTTCGCTTAAAACACTAAATTCTCTCTTACCTTACAAACAATCATAAGCAAAATTAAATGATTTCGTTGATCTAATTCAACTAAATAGAATCTTTTCGATTACTTAGCATAATGATTACTGGAACTATAATCTTCAAGAAAAAATCGCAACTAAAAGTGTTTTTATCTAAAGCTGGCAAACTTACCATTACAACTACTTACGATTACAATTACTTAGAATTACGATTACTTATTTTTACAATTACCTCATATAATAAATATCGACTTTATTTAACGACAATTCTCGAAATTTCCGCATTACAATTGCTGTAATCGTTATTGCAATGTTTATGATTTCTGTAATCGTAATCATAAAATCGTAAATTACTGTAATTATAATCGGTAATTCACATAATTGTATAGATAAAAATGTTAAAGTTACAATTAGGGCAATAGCATTCATATACACACATATGTAATGATTACAATTACAGTAATGGTAATGCAAAATTTTTTAAAATTAGATTTATAATAATCGCAATGGAAAATGTATAAATACAATTAAAGTAATTGTAAGCACATAGATTTTGTAATTACAATAACAGCAATGGTAATTGAAATGTAATCATATCCAAAAATTACTTTCTTTTGTCTCTAAATTTTTATTTTCTATTCGAATAAAAACTTTACATTTCTTAAAAATTATTGGAAAAATAAAAAAAAAATCATAAAAATCATTAAAAAAGTTAGCACACAACTTTTAAAAAATATTTAACCGTTACTTCACGTACTTTGTGCATAAATATTTACTTTAGCATTATGATATCTACTTAATTCTTCTGCTAATTACGCTGATACATTCCGTTGTCTCGACTTTTATGTACATTTTTCAAATTCCACAAGATTTCTAGTGCGGAACTTCTCTCATAACAATAAAAGCGTATATCCGAACAAACGAGATAATAATTACTATGGCAACAACAACAACATTAATACTTATTTAAAAATTCTATGTAGCAAGAACAACAACACTTAGTAAGCAATGTTGACAGCAATTTGTCGGCTAGAGACGCATTTTATTTGACAACAAACCGCTAAATAGTTAAGGCAAGGCAAACAATGAATTTTGAAGAAAACACAAATAAAATTAAAATGAAAACAAAACGCATAAATGCGAAAAGTGAAATGATGCACAATTATCATTTAGAAATGTTGTTATGCTTGACGTTTGACAAATTTATTGCCACTGAGAAGAAAGTGTAAATTTAGTAAGAAATTATTTTTATTTCGCTTTAAGAGTATTCAGAACTTGTTAAATAAAATTCGAAAGCATAAACTGGCGCCAAGTTTTTATTGCTAACACTGTGCAACAGCATCTTCGGGTACGAGGTATACAAAAAAGATTTAAAAAAACCAAAAAAAAAGGCAAACATGAAACAAAAAAGAACCAAAAAAAAAACCATATGAACGATAAAACCAAATAATTCTGAAAACAAAAATTTACAATGCAGATGTCACAAACGCCGAAGCCGGTAACATCAAAAAAATTATCCCAAAACCTTTTAAATTATTTTGTTTTATTATTATTTTTTCCTTTTTTAAAATTTTTTTTTCAATATTTCTAATTTTTTTCTATTTTCTTTATATTTCATTTATTTTTTTTTATTTCCCAATTCTTTATTTACTTTTCCCTCCGTTTTATTTTACAATTTTATGAAAACAAATATTTTTTGGGACTTATTTTTTTATTTTATTTTTTTCATTTTATTTCCTTTTTTTTATTTAATTTCTTTATTTTTTTTTTATTTTAAATTTTTTTTTTTCAATTTATATTGTTTTTATTTTATATTGTTTCTATTTTTGATTTTATATTGTTTTTATTTTTTACTTTATATTATTTTTTTTTATTTTATAAAATTTTTTTTTATCTTAATTTATGTATTATGATTTTATTTATTTAAATTTTTTTTTTCATTTTTTTTTATTTAAATTTTTATTTTTTTTTTTTTTTTTCTTAATTTTTTTTTTTTTTTTTTTTTCTTAATTTAGATTTTTTTTTTTGTTATTTTTTTATCTTATTTTATTTGCTCTTTTTCTTTTTTTTTCTTTTAATTTTTTTTCTTCAATTTTTTTAATTTTTTTATTTTTATACCGAGACAAAGGGTCAAGAGTAAGCGTAATAAACAATATTGTTTGTTCTTCAAAAAACTTAAACCTACAAAATTTTACAGCAAGTTTTGCAAGTATGGCATCATCGTAGCATTTTACCAGTTACATAAACTCCAACAGAACGAAGGAGTATTAAATCATGAAATTGCGCATATAAATTTAAAAGAAAATAAAAACTGTCGCCAAGCTAGGCCGTTAAAGTAAGCAACTGGCAGTGCGATAGAGGAAGAACAACAAATATTTTTATAATGACTTCTAATGCTTTAAAATAACTCAAAAGTTTTTATGATTCAAAAGAAAGCAAACACACACACACACATGCAAACATACTCAAGTGAGTAGTAAAAGCACTTAAGCAGCAGAGTGGAACGAAAGAGCGGAAGACTTTGAGTTCCGAAACACAACAAATGAAAGAGGAGGGAGAGCAACAGTGGCAGGACCGCTATTAAAACATTACAACACAATGCAGTACATGCCGAAGTGAGCTAATTTAACTCAACAACGCAGCACTCGACGGCCAGCAACGACATGAACACAGCACAGTAATCGGTTTTGAGAAAAAAAGTGGTACGATGTTTGGTTTTGGTAAACTCTTCGCCAACTCAACGGATTTTGATTGAATTTGGGATTCATATATGTATGTGTAATTTCCATGTGAGCCATCCCATTCCTTTATAATGAAAAAGTTATGAAATGGTTGCGAATTATAATTGTTTGGTATGATGCGAACGAAATGCTCTCATCTCAGGAACTTAAAGGTTTAATAGGGTTAAATCAGAGTGAAGTTGGTATTAGAAGAATCGACTCCTGCGAGTAGGTGGGTCTCCAAATAAAGTGCTAAGCTCCTTGGGTTTGTTCTCCTTCAACTAAAAATGGTCCACTGTGCGCTGCTGCAAGCGAAGTATGCGGATAGCAACATCCATACCATCAGTCTTCTATGAATGAATATTTACAAAAAGGAAAGAGACGAGTGGTGGCTGGAGCGCAGTGGCTATGGTTTGTAGGAATGTTGCAGTTAAATAGTGCACTTGGTAAGCTCGTTTGTTTTGGGAGAAAAAACAACTGCAACAACAAGATCAGTACTTATGAAAAAGGAAAGCGAACGGTTTCTTAGCGCATACATACAAATGACATTGCTGAGTTGATGAGGCTTGTAATACCTTCCTGTCTGTCAACCAGTCATCCAACGAGCCAGCCAGCCAGCCAGCCTTCCTACTCAATTAGACGCAGCGCGAAAACTGTCAGCGGAATTCTACGAGTATTAACGCCATACAGCCGAGGAAGAGTGCAATCTCGAGCGTGCGCCACAGCAGTTGACTAGCCTGACAGGAAGGCGGACAGACAGTCTAGGAGACTTATCAGCTACATTACAAATAAATTCTAGGAAAGACGGAAATTATTGCGCAAATTCTTAACGGCTGTGCTTTGGAAAGGCACTAAAAAGAAAAGAAAAACATTTGCATTGCACGCCAACTCTTCAAAGAGTAACATTTTTGCAGTAAAAGGGCTGCTGTTGCTCTTCTTCGGAGTTGCGAGTGAGTGTGGCTGAGTTTGAGCAATCGTTGGTATGGGAAAAGCAGGAAATTGTGGACAAAGTGCAAAAAGGAGCAATGAATTATGGTGCGGAGGGTAGGATGAACGTTGCGGCATAAGCTTGGGAATTTTAACTGTAATGCTGGAATAAATTTTTTTTTTTTTTGTTCTATCAAGAAACTAATTGCAAAATTACATCGCGTCCGTAGGCTTGCTGAAAATTAAAATGATACCGCAGTCTGAGTGAAAGATGAAAGCAGGAAAGCTGGAAACACTTTCATTCATAGAATAGTTTAGTACAAATGGAAAGATGTGTATCAAGGGGGGACTAACAATAGTTCGCTTGGTACAAAAGTCGCTTTATATAATAAAATTGTGGCAGGTCGATTCCTGTACAATGCAGATTTGCATAGAAGGCATCAATATTGAGCCAATAGCATCCAAATCCACACTTCTTAAAATTTTGTCTGTATGTCTGTTCGTTTGCGCGCGCATCACTCAAAAACTGCTTAATAGAATTGAGCACAACTTTCACCGTTGTATTTTTACACATTCGACTTAAGGTTTAAGATATATCTTATTTCCATAACCCGACTAGTTTCGGAGTTATCGATCAATATGTGGACCAGTGTGACCCAAAATGTGTTAGTGTAATATGGGTGTCAAACGAAAGGAGCTAATGAGTGCTGCAATAAGCGATGTGTTAAAAATCCATATCTCAGTTGGTTTCGGAGATACAGTGATTAAAATTGGACTCGGTCTTTTGTAAATTCTGAGACGCAGCGAGGAGTAAGGTAATCATTTCATTTTATGTTCTAAACGAATGATGTGCGCACAAAGAGGGACTGGCAAAGAATAGATGGCAAGAATAATTGTTCAGAGTTAATTACCACTGAGTGTTTGTGAGAGTCAACTAATTATTTTGAAGTAAAGTGTCCATTTAAGTTGGTTGAGCTAAAGTCATTTCCATTTTTTTTTCTCAAGGCAAACAGAACCCCCTCTACTGCCCAAGTCTGAGTGGACGGCGGTGAAATCAGATCAGAAAACTAGTCCTCCAACGAATCAATCACCACGCTTTGCAGGAAAGACCGCCGAAGGTCTAGTACCGAAGCATTCTACCCCTGAAGATCAAGAGTATCTTATTCTTACGTTCCTACAGACTCGCTATAGAGGGGAGTAGACAGTTCAGATAAAAAAATCTATCAACAGAGTCTTAGCCATCGCTTGATTTGAGCACAACTTTGATTCAAAGGATTAATCGAGCTATTTTTTTATTAACGTGCTCGCCAAAGCAGCTGCAAATCGAGATGATAAACTTCATTTTAATGAAATTGTAATCCATAAGCTACATAGAACAACCAATAAACACTTCGCTAAGCATGTGGGGCGTTTTGCTTGATGGACGACGACGTATCGCATGATGAATGGTATGAGACAAAGTTCAGCAAATGTGCTTGAATATTTGCCATTTGGGGTAGAGATATGAATGAGTTAAGGCGCCTGAATGGACAATCCAGTGCGGTTGTATAGCTTTTAGTGGGATAACACTTTCTCATTGTATAGACAAATATGCTATTCAGCTTTTACGAGCGGCTCCAGAAGTCTGCAATCGAATAAATCATTTGCTGTGTTGCGCACCCACACAGGCATCAAGGGCAATCGCAAGGCATTTTTATTACATTTTATAGATTTTATTGATGGCCGAGGAGTAGGAAGGCGGAGTGTTTTTGGTGAAGGAATGCAGTTCGCTTGATTTAATATTTCCCATGACAATAATGTGAAGGTAAAAATGAAATTGAATAAAAAAAGATGACAAAGATCGGTTGGGCTACCTGTTATTGTTGTTGTTTGGGGTACCTTAAAAAAAAGAGCAGAAGAAAATATTTTTCTTAATTTTCATTTTTTATAAGATGTGAATTTGACCCCCCTCTTCCACTGGTAGGCGAAAAAAACGGCCGGAGCAATCCGAGAAGATGTAAGTATACTGCGGGTTTCACAAGCGCCAAGTGGCTGTCGGCTTTGAGTTTGAAGTGTTAGCGTGCCTTCCTTTACTTCTTTACGGCCTTCAGTGGTATTAAAACTGTTGCAGCTTAAGAGATATTCAAACTCTTGTTGCTACAAAGGTTTTCAAACAGTTTACTTACCACAAAACTCAACACTTTTCATACACATTTTTCATTTACAGACAATCGAGTTTGTCGTAAAAATATTTTATAAAAATCTTAAGCTATCAAGCGTTTAATAGTTTAATAGAAAAAATTACGCCATGCAAATTACGCTCATAAAAGTGTTATGATGTCCTTGACATTCCACAGCGTACAATATCGAAAGACATTGATGGGCTACGGAACACTGGCAAACGCACCAAAACACTTTTTCCGCGCATAAACAGCAGGAGCTTTGCGTTTACGATTTGATGCGTCTCTGCATCTCCTACTCCAGCGCTGCACAAGATGAGTGCACACATTTTCACTTTGCATTTAATAGCTTGTAAGATTTTCGTTGATTTTTACGGCTTAGTTGTTTTTTTTTTTTGTTTTTAATACGCTCATGTACCTTGTTGTTGTTAAATTTTTCTTTTTATTTCCTTTTATTTTATGATTCTCGCAATTATGACGCTGAAGAAGCTGGTGGCTCGATGATGTTGGCAATAAATGACTGCAGCTACGCATTTCTACGTTGCACTGCATTTTTTTTTTTTTTTTTTTAAATACTTACATGCAAGATTATGCGCGCAAAACTTTATCAACCTCTTCAATTGAGGCCGCAAGCATAGTTGCTTGCTACCCCACTTACGCACAACACTTTTTGTCTTTGGCTTTGTTCACGAGATTCTTTAGTGATGGGAAAGTGCAATATGTATTGACTTGACACCCAACATCAACACAAAAACAACAATAGCACACATGCTTTGCTATTTTATTATATTTTTATTGCTTTTGTAACACACAGCAAATGCAACGAGTTTGCTTGTTGATGCGCCCACCACGTACTCGCTGCTTTGCATTTGACATTTGTTCGTTTGTTTGGCGCGCGCGCTACATTCTGACGCACTATTGTTTAGCATAATCAAAACACGCTGATTCATGTGTAAAACACATTCTAACAAACATAATAATAAATATTCAAAGAAACTGAATGCATATCAACGCAATTTTTCATTTTTCACTATTCATCCAATTACGAATTGATAGCGCACATTCACTCGTTCATTCTCCAGATTCGCTTTGTTTCATTACACTACAATGAGTTGGGATGCGTTTGTTATTTTTACAAGCACGTTCTTACATGCATGCATACACATGTTTGCATTTGCGAAGCAACACAAACTTTCTGCATTGATCGCACAATTGTGGTGTGAGTGAACGTGTCGGTTTTTATTGCGACACGAATTTCTCCATTTCTTTGTGCTTCCGTTGTTGGTGTTGTGCGTTTGATAGCTCTCTGTTGTTTCCATTGTATTCAAATAGAATGGCATATAAACATGGCTAAAAATATACGCAAATGGATAAGTTTTGTGCTATTAACGTGTAGATTTTCTAAATTAAAACTCACTCCAGGGGTGCTGTTTCGTTGCACAGATCAAACGATGTGCATGGTTTTACTTGATGAACGCGTCTGTTTTTTACTTTTCAATTATTTATATGAGAAATATGTACGCGTTCCGTGATAATTTGATTTTTTTAGCGACTATTTTTGTTAACTAGATATATAGAGATATAGAGAGAGTGTAGAGCAACCACCCATGCAGGTATAGGGCAGCAAAGCATAGTCGAGTGCATTACGGAACCTAGAAGCTTCGTTGATCTAGTACTTCAACCGAAATAAAAATCGACTTTTTTATAAAAAGAATTTTTCAATTTCATTTTAACATTGATGGATTTTTTATACGTCCTTTCGAGGCTAGATGTATTTTTTGTCTCATCTAAAAAATGCTCAATTAAAAACAACAAAAAACAAGCAAGCAGAAAAATTTATAAGCATCCGAAATTTCCTTTGCTGTCTCTCAACCGAGAAATTCAACTTTGATTTTCTAAGGAAATTTTAAATTTCAAATATTTCATACATGTATAATCGAAAAAGAACTACCTATTTCTTTCGATTATTCAATTAAACGGAATCGTCCAAATCTACTAGCGAGTACTTAGTCATATGCGCCGTTCTAACTACTCGCTGACTGGTTTGCTCGTCGGTTTGGCGCTGAGAACGTCCTATTTACAGACATACATATGTACATATTTATCTATTTATGAAAAAGGTTTACCAATTCCAGCTAGCATGATTATCCATTAATAATTCAAATGTACAAACCTGTAAAGAAAAAGAAGAAAAAAACAATTCTTAGCAAACATTTGTAAAACTAAACAAAAGTAGTTTCATGTAAGTCTTGTACAGAATATTAACTCAGCACAGCAGGTGTGTTTGACTGCTCTTTAAGAGAATCGCAAAAAGGCGTGGATTGGTTGAAGCGAAAAATAACGACTTCCGAAACAAAAGTAGGACATCTTTGTGATTTTAGAAATTTTTTGAAGGGTATACCAACAAATTTAAAAAAAGGAATATTTTGATCAAAAAAACCATGGAAATGCATTTCAAATTTATAACAACCTCAAAAGAAACAACCTACTAAATGAAAAGCAGAAAGGGCATAACAAATATTTACACATTTAAATGTAAATAATGTATAAAGAAATTTAAACGCAGCCGATAAGCTAAAATTAACCCAAGTGATAAATAAACGTGAGTTGTCATACTAAAAATAGCAACAATAACAATAAAAGATAAAGAGTAAAAGCAACTGTAACTGTAAAATGTTATAACGAGCATTCGCTATTCATTTCATGTACATACTTCGTTTTCATAGCGATGGAAGGTAGTGATCGATGCATGACAATAACTCGGTGGAAAACTGTACAACTTTCCAGTAATCAGTTGTGAAAAAAAATTTATTGCAAAAGTTAATTTCCAAAATTACTAGGAACCGTTTATAGGCAAGTTTTTTTATTATTTACTTATATTTATTTATATTTAAGACTACAATTAAGAGTACCGCTAGCGCATAAAAAACTCTATAACAAAATTTTTGTGAATATACCCAAAGCAAGTATCAACGAGTAAGCAAAATCCAACGAGTTGGGTAACACATTTTTTCCCAACTTTGTCAATACTGTGAATTATGAGCATAAAAATAAAATTGGAGTAAACGTGAAAAGCACGTAGGTACATAGACACACTACGAAAACAAGTCAGCATTGATAACGGTATTATATAAATGGTAACAAGTGACAATGAGCAAATATTCGCACGAATGAGTTACTCGTCGTTACGGTGGTAAAAGCTGTTATGTTCGCACAGCAAAATTCTTCGGTAAACGAAAAGGCTCAATTGAATTAAAACTACACTCAAACTTGAAAATTTCAAAATGCATGCGATGACAGCAATTTTTACGGAATATGTGTCTGTTTGTACGCGCATCACTAAGTAACTGCTGCTCGGAAACGAATGAATTCTTCACCGTTGTGTTGTTGCAGATCTACCTATATTGAATTTTAAAACAGTTATCATATGCGGCTGTCTGTATTATTATTTTTTTGGTAGTCGATGCCTTTTACAAGGGATTATCTAGTAAATATCAAAATTGCACATTTCTTTGCAACTTATCATGGCTTATTCTGCTTGCTTCCGCGCTACCACTTATTCGCCTCCTAAAATGTTGTACGTATTGCTTGAATTTGATAAGAATTTATTGGCATAAATCTTAAAATACTCTTATCGTTAATTTAGCTGATAAGAGACAAACAATATCATGTAGATATTTTAGGCATTTTTTTTTTTATCAATTATTGACAGCTGGTAGGAAAAAAATGCGAGTGGTGGTGCATAGAATGAGGTCGTTTGTTATCGATTAAATATTGTTTCGCATTTCGTATTATTTATGACGCGAATATTTGATGTTTGTAGGTTAGGAAAATAGAAGAGTAGTTGAGCGACAAAATCATTGCGAGTATTGAATGCTAATATGACTCATTGCGTTGCAAAGTTCGGGCATTTTACAGAATGCGGGCCTTTTATTTAGACATTTTTATACCCAGCGTACTAGTACTAGTACAAAGGTATTATAATTTTGTCCACATAACGGTACTATGTAACGGTGCAAAATAATCGAGTTAGATATAGAGTTCCAGGTATGAAAGTTCTGAGGTTGAAAAGAGGAATTGATTAAGGCATGTCCGTCTGTCCGTGAGTAAAAATTTAGATATTTGCATGAAATTTTGCATACAGGTTACTTTTTGGCCAAGGTAGGTTGCTACTGAAAATGGGCGAAATCGGATGACAACCACGTCCCCTTTTTCGATATCGAAAATTTCGAAAATCTCATAAATGGACATAACTTGAGTAAAGATTGAGGTATTTGCATGAAATTTGTTATGCAAGCTAGTTTCTGGCCAAGGTAGGCTGCTGTTTAAAATTGTCGAAATTGGATGATAACCGCGCCCCCTTTTTCGATATCGAAAATCACATAAATTTACATGAAAACTAACGCTGGGTATTTAATGTTAGGCTCACCTGAACTTAGACTTCCTTACTTGTTTAATTAAACTTTCTCAGCATTAGTTTTTAACTTTATGACACATACAAAAATGAACATTAATATATTTTCCACTAACCAATTCAACGCTTCAGTGACCACTACATTTTCAACAGAAATTCCTTTAAGCGAATATTAAATTACTAAAAAAAAATAATTCACTTTCGCCTCCTACAATTTCTCACCTTCCTTTTACCAACCAACAAAACTAGACGCCCTGCTGCAGTCGCAACCGCCAACACCACCACCACCACCACCAACGCCACATCTCACAGCAGCCTATTGGCATTCAAATAACACAAACACGCTCATACTCACCACATGAGCTCTCGGAGTGCTGCCATTGAAATCAAATTCCATGGCTTGTAAATGATATTCCAACAACAAAGAAGTATGCATATTTTACACCGCAAATATTTGCCATTTCGTTGCGTTACATTTCGGTATTGCACACAATTTTTTATTTATTTGTATTTTCGCTTTCAGGCGCTATGGTTTAATTTTTTTTTGTCAGCATTTCTTTTTTTGGTGGATTTTTATACCGTGCGAAATCACTTTTTAGCCTGAGTGAAGGGGGCAAATAAGCGACGCGTGCCCCATTACATATCGCTAATGTGTAGTATATACTTAATATATATGTATGTAACTGGGTGTGTTTGTGTTTGAAATTGAAACCACATACCATACACACCCAACGCTTGACGTCATAATAATTGCTTTCAATGTTTGTTATTTTGACATTTGATTTTGTTACCACCCCATAAAAATATATGTATTTTTAGCCACTTCGGCGACCATTTCAAGTTGCAGCAAATTTTAACGAATACGTGGGGAGTGCTTCATTATTTTTTCTTGTTAAAAGTGTTATTAGTAAATATTTAGCAAACAGTAAAATCAAACTGTATTGTAGTTCTCCCCCACTGTTTTATGTACACCATAGACTTTCCGGACCTGTGTCAAGTTTTTCTACATAAATACTCCTGCACATATAATAAGAACGAAACTTTAGCAATTCTGTATGCTTTATTGCTTTATGCAACCACTTTTTCTACAACTCCACCTCCACCATTGTAGCCATCAACACAACATACTTTTATTGAGGTTAGGTCAGCCTTCATTTATAAACAGCTGTGTCGCTGTCAGCGTTATTGTGCCTTTCCCATTTCTAGCACAAAACTTTTCACATTTTGGCATAACATTTTCCATATCCTTTTTATGCTCTATGGCTTCTGGTTGTTTGCGCACACAACAACTCCCTCCCACGAGCTTTTTGTCGTAATGTAGCGCGTCATCGATTTGAGCAGACGTCAACTGAAACGCATTGCAACACATGTGTGTTGGTGTTATTGCGCGTAGTTGCGCTCATTTTTTTTCTTCGTTTGTGAAAAATATCACGCGCTAGGACGAAATGTGATGGGCTTTTTGATAATTGAAAATGGTTCGCCGAAGTTTGGTGATTGACGTCACATTAGCTACAGCAATCTTGAGCTCTATCTAACGTTTTTTTGGGACAGGTGCCTAAAATTTTCAAGATATCATTAGTTAGTTGTTAAGTTTGGGTTTAAGGAAGAGTGACAGGTGTAATTGACGTCGGTAGTGTCTCAGAGTTGCTGAGATTTTTTCTATAACCAATTTATAAGAGGATTCATACAACACTGCTAACAACAACAGGATTTATTCAATCTATGTATAATAACATTCCATTAGTTGGATTAAGCGCAGATTGCATTTATTGTACAAAAAAAATCCGGTCCAAGGTAATCTTTCCTGATCTGAAGCTGCATTGATAACGTCCCATCAGCTTTGGAATAACTGTATAAACCGCCCTGTTCAATCAAATCTAGCAGCTCCTTTTAAAGCTCGGATCCTCTCCAGGATTTTGTGTATTGCGAAAATCTAGTCGCAGGTGATCTTTCCTGGTTTGAAGCTGCACTGATGAGGTTCAATCAGCTCGTCAATTATATACTTCAGTCCTTCGGAAAGGAGGCTACATATGTATGTTGGAAAGTAGTTGCGAAAGTCAAACAATTTATCTCTTTGATAACTTAAGATGCTCTGTAGCAGGTCGCCATTATTTTTCAATGGAAATTCGGCCCGGTGTTGAAATCTTCCTTTTTCCATCCGCTCTTTCTTCGCTGCACGCAGACATGTCGACAGCTACCTGGCTTGGTGGAACTGTCCACTTTTTTTTTACTATGCGCTTTAGCGACTAATATGCAACTATTCCTATCGCATATATCATTTGCATTCCATGCTTTTGTAATTCGCAACCAGCTTATGAAATATTCTAAAGATATATGTAGTTTATGTTAGAAATCCTGAAACTGGGTTTTCACAACGAAAAGTACCTCAGAGACAAAAGTGCTTGTCCCCAGTGAATACATAGAAGATGTAACATCCCCTTCTACTCTCTTAAAATATAATAAAATAGTTTACAAATATTAAATTCAAAAAGCTACTCGCTCGTTTTCATAACATCAAAGCTTATGTATAGTTAATTAAATTAAATAAATAATAAAATAATTAAAGAAGCACTGTTGTCCAGAATTGCTTAATTTCGTGTCCAACTTTTTACAAAAAAAGTTAAATTTTGCAATCTAACTGTTAGTGCCGTTAAACGCTTAAGTAAAAGAGCTCACATGAGAACTCCTAAAATAACTTAGTAAACGAGTATGAACAACAAATGCTCTTGTGTGTGTTGTTGCTAAATATTTGATGAACTCAACAATTTCCAAGCTAACCTATGTCTTTCTGTTCTTTCACCTTAGCGACTCTGCACTAATTTATTTATCATTGCTTAGAACCTTCTTTTAATTGTTTGTTTCATTGTAGTTTTCTCACATTTCCCACCAAGCCTTGGCGTGTGAATCTCACACTTTTACGTTGCTGTGTATTTTCTTGTTTTCCATTCTTGAGACGTTTAATTGTCGTCGTCTTTGCTATGTTTTATACTTGAAAATTTGTTCTTCTGGTTTAGTTGTTATGTTAACATGCCATTCAAAGGTGAGTATGTAGGTACTAAAAGAGAAAGAAGGTTATTGGCCTATTACGAATGGTGCCCACTGATACTTACGTGAACTAATTGCATACGGCTTAATGGCACTGAATTGTTGTGAGCATGTTGAAATGTCCATTTAACGCTTGTTTCTAGTGTCTTGCTCACCTTAAAAAAATTTACCTGCTTATGCCCATGATTAAGAATTATTATAATTTTTTTTTTGAGCTAGCTGTTTTCACACGTCCTTATTTTTTCATTATTTTTGTACGGTAAATTTTGAATTTTATTTTCATTTCGTAATCAAATATAATACTTTCCACATTAGCTCTGTAGACTTGACACCACATTGCAGACTAATTGAGTTTGTATCATTGTTGAGATTTTGTTCTTGTGAAATTGTGAAACGTTTCGAAGAGTTTTACTAGATAAAATTGGAAAACAAACTGAGAGCCAGACCTACAGTTGCCCTGAAAATACTTCAGCTTCTACCCCAGTGTATTTTTTTTCCGTCCGTGTCCCTTCGCCAGTCCTTTCTTAAGGAAAACTCACCTTGAATTGCCTGTCGGAAGTCACCAAGGGCGTGTGTTAGTCTGGGAATTCCGCGGAGAATACCACCATGGTCATACTGCATCGAGTTTCAGCATCCAGACTCGAAAGCCCAGGCTATCTAGAGGCAGATCAGGACATTGGATTTGAAACCTTAGTGTCTCGTGGCTAAACGAATAGCTTGTCATAGACTATGTAGGCCTTCTTTTTTTCGATCTTGTTTTTCCTGCTCAGCTTACGATCTATATCCACGCCCAAAAATATATAACTCTCGTGGAAGGGAATGGTACAGTTTCTGTTAGTTTGGTATTTTGATTCTGTGGTATCTTGGTTTTGTTTGGAGAACACCAACAGATCCGTTAACGTTGTGGACGCATTTGCCTGGCTATATACATAAGTCTCCCTCTGGAAAGTCCACCATCAGGGACGAGAAGAGAGAACCTGATATTGAAATGATTATGTCAGCTTGTTTATTCCAGCTCTGCTAAGACCGCCGCGATCGCTCCAACTTATAGTGTAGTTATCTTTTTATGGTACCACGAAGTTCGTGTAGAGCGTTTCGTCAGAACGGCTTACGTCGGGTTGTTACCGACCTTATTTGAATATCTAAAATCCTTTCCAGGTTCTTTAGCATGGTTTGTAGGCATTTGCAACACCGTCTGTTCTTCGTTTAGCCTTTCGGGAGATGATTTTAACCTTCCTCAAACTTTCTGGATTATGTGCCAAGAGTCATGCTTGTTCTGCGCACTGTTTCCAGCCAGCTGATTATTGGCTCAGTTAGCTTCTGAAGCACTTTCAACTACCATCATAAGAAGAGTGGAAACAAACAAACTATCACTGGTGTACCCAAAACCTGCTGACTTTAAAAGCACTTCTTTCCCCTACTTAACTTTTGTATAACAAACATCCACATACAGCCCCGCTTACGTAAGCTTTTTGGAATCACATTTTTATAGCAATTCTTAGAGTTCATATATTTTCAGATGTACGTGTAGATACTCGCAAGCAAATATACATAACGATGTAGCTATGTCTACAGGCGTTTCAAGCAACTTCCTCTACACCAACCAAACATCGCATCACCATACATTGCACGACTCTTAATTTCGAACTTCCTGAGTTGAGAATTTGTTTTATTAAAAAGTAACGTATTCTCACCACTTAACATGCAAAAAACATTACACAACAACAAAATGCTGCAGAATTTCAGCCAACGAAAGAAAGAAAACAAAACAATTTAAATGCAACAATGCAAACAAAAGCAATGCAAATCAATAAGAAGTGGAACGACAACTTTAACTAGGGAGAGATTTACAAAGTAGACAGTCAGAAACTGAACTGACAGACACTGCTTCGTAGTGTATGCGGTAGTAGTAAAATGTATGTATTACAAAAACAAAAAGTTAAATAAGCAAACGAATTGAAAACAAAATGAAAATATTAAAAAAGAGTGGTAAAAAAAAAACACAACTGAAAAGTTTTTAAAGAATCCATAAACGCAACAGAGAAGCGAACGACCTTCACAGTCATTGGACGCAGAATTGCAGAATCCATAAACAGATAAAAACTAAAACCGAAACAACAACAAAGGCAGGCACTACCTAGATGGTAAGAGCAGACAAGCCAGCAGTCAGGTAAGCTGCCAGCTAAGCAATCATGACAGCGTATAATGTACTCAGCAAGTTGAGCTAATCTGGAAAAGTGACTAACTTGGAAAAGAGAATGTAGCAATAAAATAAGAAAAGTAAGGAGAATGAATAATGAAATAAAACAAATTCAAGCGAATAAGGAAAAATAATAATTCAGAAGTGGAATCTGGTTTAATTTTTAATGTTTTCTTTTTTTTTGAAAAAATCCAGCAAAAACAGACTACTAAAACTTTGTGTTAAGAAATACAGAAAGTTGAAAAAAGTTTGGAGTTTTCAGCAAATATTATAGGGAACGCTAAGATGTTGTGATGGCTGATGAGCATCAGAAATTTTCAAGTGGAAAAAAGACCGAGGAACTCGGTAGACATAGAGCAGCCAAAAGTGGACTAGTAAAAGTTAACGTGAAGATCCTGAGTAGTTTCTTAAAACAAAATATGTATCACATTGATAAAAAGATATGAAGATCATAAAAACAATAAGAAGGAAGACAAATAAAATTAAAAGCACTAAACAACGAAACAAAGTCAGTGAGAAAGCATACACAAAAGCATGTGAAAAGCAAAAAACAAAAACTAGCGAACCCTATGAGAGAACCAAGCAAAATGAAGACAACTGAAGCAACTGTTGAAGGGTTACATATATAATCGCGTAGTAAAATTTCAAATAAACAAAGTGAAGAAAAGTTAATGAAAGAAGAAAACATGACGTTGAAGATCAGATGTTAATGATGTGTACCAATAAAGTGGCAGGGTAGGGTTTATGTATGGGAAGCGGGCGGGCAACGAAAGGTAAACAAGCAGAACAGATATGCGACGAAGAAATGAAGATAATGGCAGTTGTATTGAATTGACTTGGTTGGCAATAACGAGATTGGGTAGTTAATTTATTCGTATATTTATTAAATATTAATTTAAATAGAAATTTAATAACAAAGTTTGTTTACCACATTTTTACATTTTCAGCGAGGAATATTGGATTATTGTCCAGTATAGAGTGAGGACAAGGCGTAGTATTTGATGTCTTCAAAGAATGAACAGCCCACTTTCGCCTTGACAGCCACGTCACTTTTGATAGTTGGCAATTTGGAACTGTGAGCGGCTTTGACTATTTGAGAACAATCGAAAATAATGTCAGATGAATCGGTCTTGGGCTAAGTAGACAACTGAGAAGTAAAGGGATCTCTTGACGGACAAGGATCACGGTCTTTAAGTCTCTCCTCATACTTGTACCCGGAATAATGGAATGTGCCGAGAGAAGATGTGATGGTCCTTAGGTGTATTCGAGAGAAATGTTCTCAAGAAAATTGATTCGTTCATCACGTTATGCCAACGGCGTGAACTGAGGAAACCAAACGATGTGATGTACGACCTTTACGCAGATGTGCTCATAGTTCAGCGAATAAAAGCTTAAAGAATGAGCTGGCTGATACGAACATTTAAAGTAATATTTTTGAGAAAACCCTAGAGGTATACTTGTATAACTACTAAAGAAATCCCCAATCTATTTGAAACCGAAACAAGCAAATGCTTTTATTGAAAATCAAACACCCTAACCGTCACTAATCAATTTCGCATGGAAACAATAAAATGAGCAGCAAATACAAACAGCTGCACTTGCACAAAACCACCTTTGAAGGGCTAACAAAGAAAAGGGCATACAAATAATTATAGTCATTTTGAACAGAGAAGTGATAATCAGATAAATATGTACGTGTAACGAAAGTGTATAAATGGACAGCTGAACAACTGGATGGAATGGCAAACGCAGAAGACCACCACAACCGCCGTCTTCACAACCTTAACTACTCCAAATTTCATACAAAGACACTACACCACGATATTTATTGTAAGTCATGGCGAAAATGCATAACAAAATAAAAACACATGTATTTGAAGTTTATATAAATTCGCACATTTATGCAAATTGAACAGAACACACACTCGGCACTCGTTGTTCCTAGCATTAGAGCAACAGCGAGCGGCTTGGAAAAATAAAAACTAATGAGTAACGAAATATGCAAAATTTCTGCAAGGAATAGCAAAGTCACAAACATTCGTGTAAATGTAAACATAACAGGCAGCTGTTGAATGCATAAAGGGCAGCCGCCATAGCAGCAAACAACAAAAAAAAAAGAAAAAAAAGGTTCTCTGTATCTGTTGCATGAGCGAAAGCATGTAGACAATAAAATAATTATGACAAGGAAAAATAGCAACAAGCAAAGAGTGTGTGAGTATGCGCGCAGGGTAATGCAGGGAGAACTGACGTTTTTTGTGTGGCTTAGGGCAGGTTTGGTCAAACAATTTCAGTTGAAGGGAATATTTCTCAGCTCAAAAAAGGTTATAGCTATCCACAGGCCTAAAGCTTAAATTAATCTTGTATTCCCTAGAATGTATGTGCCTTTCTTGTTTCAAAATTTTTGTTGTAACTAGTAATTCCATGCTAACTAAGCTCAAAGGAAGCGGACCTTACAAACATTTTTCGGATAGCTAAAAGAACACACCTATTGGTCAGGTTTAATGCAAATTAGCAATGTCTGCGGTTGTATTAAAATTTTCTCATATTTGAAACACAATAAACTGTCCAACGCCCGCTGTCTTGTAGAACAAATCTTTCGCCAGAAGCATTTTCCGAATGCCGAAAGAACACACCTATTGGTCAGGTCTCATTTTTGAAATACAATAAACTTTTCAACGCTTGCTGTTGTACTTTTGAGTACGTTGAGTTAATTTCTCTTGACTGATGTCTTGTAGAATAAATCTCCAGAAGTATTTTTCGAATACCAAAAGAACACACCTAGTGTTGCAGTGCACTTTGGCTTGGCATTCAAATCGTTGTTGTTTCTCGAATATACTTTTTAATCGCCAATTTTTTTCAGCTCATCATTAATGACAGAACACCAATAATCGGACCAGCATCAACATCCTACAAAATTTTCGGGGATTATTTTTTGTACCACAAAAAAAAAGAGAAAATACCTGAGCTGGTAACTCTGGTTCAAACAGTCAAATTTACTCAGAGTCATGATCAGTTAGCAAATGCACATGTCACTGCCGTTTCGCAAGCCGATAGTTTTGTTCTTTCATTTCTCAAACAACCAACAACACACACCTTTGACAGATTTATTTGTATTTCTGGTTGTTCCCCTTATGTAAGAACTCCAAAAAACACGAATAGTTACTGCAAATACATACACCAAGAGTTCCTTGTCAGCTGCAGTTAACGACTAGCCAAGCAGAAAAAAAATTTCTAACAAAAACGATGAAGCACAGTTGCAGTTGAAAAGTGAAAAAATAGCCAAAAATTTAATATGAAAAGTAACGAATAAATAAATAAGAAATTATACACAAAAAATAACTTGTTTTTGCAGTTCTGCACGCTTGAGCGTCCACACACACACAAACACACGTTGGACACTACTGGTCGAGCCGGGTCTGGTTTATTGGACTGGTCTTGTTTGTTTGTAGCATATCGTTTGTCTCGACATGTCTTGAGCTGCTGTGGCTGGCTTTCGAATTGCTTCGCGAGTTTGGTTTTTTTTGTTTGTTTAGTTTACTTTGCCGAAAGTCTGACAGTCCACTAGCGTTGACGCTAACTGATCTGTGCTGCTTTGATGGCTACTCTTTGTATTTGCGTTGTTTTTGGTCACTATCACCGGTGTGCACAGGGACTAAATTCGACAGCAATTTCATTTTATGACTTTCTTTTAAAAATTTGTTGCAGCTTTGTTTATTCGTTTGCTTTGTTTTTGTTATCTGTTTTGTTGCCGCTTTCTGTTGTATACTTCAGTTTTCGCTTTTGGTTGCCGAAATCGTCGTTGAACCGCGCCGGCTACATCTTTGCAATTTGCAACATCATTCTTGCTTTTCTTTTCCTATTGTTCTTAATTTTGTTTTATTTTGTGTGTCTAGTTTTCGCTGACACATTATAATAAACTACTGTTGGCGAGACGCATTACATTTTGTTTTAATAAAAATTGTATAATTACTGTTGAGGATTTCAAATGGAGCGTCTCTTTCGGTTTCAGGTAACTGCGTGTTTTAAGTGGAAACTTCGAAAATTATTCGAGACTCGGAGAATGCAATAAAGGACAGATACAATAGCTGGTAGATGGGGTGAAATGTGTGATTTAAAAAATATTAAACTACTTTGGAGGCGCCACCAGTTATTCTGGACAAGCAAATAGTATCGAAAGTTAAATGACCATTTTAGAACACATCAATCTGGAATTTTTAGGTGAGTGCTTTTGACGAGGTAATTCCTTGCAGAATCTGAAGCCGCTTTAAGCCTTACTTTAGCCGAAGCTATTGTTTTGGCATTATTTTCGTCTCACCTTGCTACTTTGTTTGGAAAAGGAAATTTTAATTTGACAGTGGCATCAACGTGGTTGCAACCTTTACAACATCCGCTGCTGTTCTTTTCAGTACATTCAGTTAAATACTATTAACTTTGAAACACAATAAATTTCCGAATCTGCTGTTGAGCTCAATATTAACATTTTTGAAACACAATAAATTTCTCAACGTCTTCTGCCGTCCTTTTCATTACGGCCAGCTAAACTCTCCTTTTTGAAACACAATAAATTTTCCAACTTCTTCTGCCGTCCTTTTCGTTACGGCCAGCTAAACTCTCCTTTTTGAAACACAATAAATTTTCCAACTTCTTCTGCCGTCCTTTTCATTACGGCCAGCTAAACTCTCCTTTTTGAAACACAATAAATTTTCCAACTTCTTCTACCGTCCTTTTCATTACGGCCAGCTAAACTCTCCTTTTTGAAACACAATAAATTTTCCAACTTCATCTTTGTAGTATTCATAAAACTTTCAAATCTGCTGCCTTCTTCAGTTATTCTCTCGTTTTTGAAACATCCTGTTTCCCAATAAAAGATACATTTATGGAACCATTTCGCAGTCCCCTCGAAATCATTGCTTTCTTTTCTTTTTTGATGAAACATATCTCTCAGTTTTGTTAAACGAAACATTTTCTCCGTCGTCTTGAAAAATACATCGCTAATTTTTGAAACACAACAAACTTCGGAACGTCAAATATATACTACTTGTGGTCTGCAAAAATTTGAAAATTTAATTTAACAAATTTTGAAGGCAATAAATTGGTTAGTAAATATTATAAACAATAAAAATACATTATTCATATATGTAACATAAGTGGTAGAATAGTTAGAAACTATTTTTCATTTTACATTTTAAATTTTTATAATCAAAATTACGCACTCGCTAAGCATTAGATAAAAAAAAAACCAACACTTTACAGACGTCATGTGGGCTTAGTCTTCACGGCATTAATGTAACTTGTCAAAGTGGTTAAGTAAAGTGGCTTAATTAGAAAATATGATACCATTGCCCACAGCAACTAAGATGTGGCACACACGCACTCGTTGCGCGCACGCTACTGACCACTCGCCAAAAGTGGCATTGACTTCCTCTTGTCAACAATTTGTTAGAAAATAGACTGTCATGTTGCTCTTAATTTTAAATTTGAATGCATTTTGACAAGTGTGTCGCATTTACATTTAAGCATAAAATTATTTTGGCATATTTGCATGTTAGTGTGTGTACTTATTTGTATTATTTATGCAAAAATATGCAATATTGGTAACAATACACACAATTGGCAGCTGAAATGTAATGGCGATAATTAGAAATCTAATTACTTTGTGCACGCATTGTGAGCTAGGCTTACATAGGTAGTTCATGAATTAATTATGTATGATTTTATTTTCTTTCTGAACAGCGATAATTCTTCATACTATTTAAATTTTATTTTTGTTTGTTTGTTTTACTTTACTTTTTTTAAAAAAAATTTTAATGAATAAACGTAGATGCCAAAATGATTTTTCACCTGGGTTTAATATGAAATCTGACAGCGAAAAAATTTATTTTCACTTCAATTTTTTCATAAAATGGGCTGTTAGAATATTTTTTAAATTTTTGAAAAAAGAAAAACTTTTTGTTATTATCATTTTAGAATATTTTTAAAATTTTTGAAAAAAAAATACCTGTTATAATTTTTTTTTTTTGTTTCCTATTCTTTTTTTTATAACATTTTGTTATTGTTTATTCATTACTGTTTTTTGCTTTTTGTTTACTTTTAAAAAATTCAGTTGGTTTTTCTATTATTTTTATTGGTACCAATTTTAATTTTATTTTTAATTGATGTAGGTATAAATAAATGTTTGATAAAAAATAAACGTTGAATTTTTTCCATTTTTTTTCAGCTCAAATAAAATGAGCTTTCTTAAAAAGTAAGAAATGTATTTGAAATAAAATATTAAAAAAAAAAAAAATTTTTTTGCAACTAAAACTGGTTATTTTTACATAATTTTTTTTTAATTGATAAATGATAGGTACAAAATTTTTGTAAAATTTTTTTCATTTTTTTAGCTTCAAAAAAAGGGGGTTTCTTAAAACCAAAGAAATGTTTGAAATAGACTATATAAGAAAAAAAAAATTTGCAACTAAATCTTTGGTTGTTTTTACTTATTTTAAATTTTTTTTTTTTATTTTTTTTTTATTTTTTTCAAAATTGTCGTATCATCTAGCTGCAAGTAGAATTATTTGTTTAAAACTAAAAATTTTATAAAAACAAAAAAAATTCAAATATTTATAAGCCAGAATAGTCAACGCTCAACATGCTGCACGCCAAATCTTTTTATGTGCAGCTGCTAAATTATAGCGAGTCATGCGAAAGCGCTGAGTGAAGCTGTTCTTCAGACTGTTTTTAACTGGAATTGGAATGCGATTACTTAGCTCACATATTTCATATACAAATTCTTTGCAAAAGGTACACATGCAAGCACTAACAACAACAACAACAACAACAACAACTAACGAACAAAGCAAATTTTGCAAATAAGAAAAATTTGCTAACAAAGCAAAATTAAATCGCAAAAGTAAAGAATAAACGGATAAATACTACTTAAATGAATGTTTGAATGTTTTGCTTTGCTGGATAGCTCTGAGATTGGTAAGACTACTTTGGCAATAAAAAAACAGCGCTTAGTAAACAATATTTCCAATAATGTTCCGATAGTGAATATATGTATGTATGTATGTACAACACATGCATGCATACAAACTCTTATGAAAGTACAAAAATATTGCAAACAAAAAAAGAAGCCGCCGTCTACTTTAGTTTGTAGTTAATTCATATCTTTTGCTCTTTTTTGGTTAGTTTTAAATTTGGATATGATGAAATTCATAAAGAATCCGTCCAATACCGGTTTGAAAATCTTAAATTATGTATGTATGCGCAGAAGTGGTTAAGGTGAGATAAGTATGTAATAATAATAATACCAGCAAGGTACAACAACGAAAAAAAAAAAAATCAAAACGTTGGAAAGTTGTTTATCAAAGAATTTGGCCTTTTGAGCACCGGTGTAGTTACCTACATTTTTTCAATTTAGCGCTACCTTCATGTTAAACTTAAATATAAAAATATTTGTTGTTGTTTTAAGAGTACATCGGTCTGCTTTATTGGAACGTCCATTACCGAAATTGATGAACATCAAGTTAGCGAAGCACCCCAAACGAATGAAATCGGGACCAGATGGGTAATTTGCCGTGATTTTGCTGGGAAAGAATTAATTTTGCGTGTAATTTTTTCTCCGTGATTTTGGGGTGCTTCGCAAACTTGACATCAACTTACCGAAGCACCCTTATAAAAACCATGTTAGAGACGAGATAGCGAAACCGGAATTGTGGCATAATTTGCCGCTATTTTGCCGTGAGTTAGCCGTGAAAGAACAATTTTTTAATCTATTAATATATAAATACGCCACATGAAAAACTTTAGGAACCGCCTGTGGGCGAACCGTTTGACCGATTTGAATGAAATATGCACCAATTGAGCGATTTGAGTGGAACGATGATCGATCTGTGGGATAGAATTATTAAGGGCATGAAATTCGGCGTTAGATTTATTACTTATCAAGACATCAAGAGATGAATGCAAAAGATATTACGACAGGTAGTCGAATTCCTCCCTTAACCATTCGTACCTCATTATAGAGAGGTCGTCTTAAGAGAAAACTTGATTATTGGAAAGGAGGGCTTGGAACTGGCCAAACTATGTAGCTTTAGAGAGATTTTATTGGTCGAATTTTCAATTTTTTTTCGATTTTTTTGTATGTGTAACTTCGTGTCAATTTAGCGAAATTGGTTTACATTTACCTGGCAAATGGTGTCTGCTCCAGCTCATAGATTTCGTTGATATCATCTGGAACCAGCAATTCTTTGAGTCGTTCCTCGTTGATGTCCAAAAGGCCATCGCCAATTGGGAAAATGCCTTCCGTAAACATTTTGGTTTACTGGTCGTTTCACAGTGGGAATGGGACAATTTTTTAAACTTTTTTAAAATAACTTTTTCAACACTTTTTTTGAAGCTGATTGGCGTGCAAAGCCGAATGAAACTTAACTTTTGAATGCACTTTATAATCGATTATTTTTTTTATTTAGTAAAACGCACGTTTTTCAAAAAACTTGTGAATGATTGGTTAGATGCAGACCTGTTAAATTTGATTAGTAATTAGTAATCAATTGATTAGACGGATTTTGTAATTGTTAATGACTATTTCAATTAGCAATTAGTAATTGATTACGGTTGAAAAAAATCAAATATAATAAAAAAGAAATCAGAAATAATCAGAAAAAATCAAAAAAGGCGTGGAAAATAATCATTAAAAATTTATACTAATTGGTAATCAATCATTAAGGGCCGCTTTCATAAAAGCCGGTAACCGCTAACCAGAGTTTAATTGACGTACTTTGTATGGTTAGCTGTCAAATTAATCGCCGATTAGGCTTAACCGGCTTTTATGAAAGTGGCCCTAAATGGATTCTCAGGAAAATAATCTATCAAACCGGTAATCATTACGATTACTAATCATTAACAGGTCTGGTTAGATGTTTGAATAAAATGTTTTTTTTATTCGTTTGAGAAATCTTTACGCAGAATTCAGCAGCAGCGGAAGCGATGATTCTTTATTGCGCTAATTTTAATGAGAATGTTGCTTATTTTTTTTTTTTTTTTTTAATTTTGCAGTGTTAAAATTTATGGGAGTTTTGGATGTCACTTCAGGTCAAACTTGCAATTTACTTGAATTTTACGCGAAAGAACTTTTTAGCAAATTTCACAAATTTTTATTTATTTTTGTAAGCCACCTAATCTTTTATTTTATGTTTTTATCTATTTTGTTTCGCATTCAATTTACCACTTTTATCTTTTATCTACTACATCCTCGACCACTTCTTTTCAACAGCTTTCGGTTTTAATTCGTTTTTTTCGTACGTTCGTAACTTCACTTCTTCTTCACTCGATGGAACATTCGTGGGTTAACTCAACATTTTTTGAGTTTTAGCTTATTTTACTTGCAAGAATTTCAATATTTATTTTGCACTACAACTTGAACTAAATAATAAATGGGCGATACAATTTAAATACACTTGCAAATTCGTCAAGAAATGGTCAAAATAACAAAACGAGCTGCGTTTTCACTGCCAAATAAGTTGTTTTTTTCGGTTGTGCAAAGATATCTTTAATTGAGTTGAGTGAGGTTTGGGATTTCGTTGTCGTATGGAAATTTTTGTTGCAGCTGCCAGCCAGCCAGCGCCAGTTGGATAGAGGAGTTGCAATTTTTATTCCAATTACTTGCTTTCTCGTTTTAATTTTCGTTTTCTTTACTTGCTTGTTGTTGTTATTGTTTCACAAAACAAAACGCAACGCGTCACAAAGCGGGCGAGCGCGAACGAACGCAAGAATGAGTGTAGGTAAGCAAAGGGAGTTATTTTTTTTTTTTTTTTGCTTCACAAATAAAGCAATAACTTTTTAACCAATCGTATTGGTTTTATTTAAAATTAACACAAAATTTCACACTTTTATAGCCACCCAAAGCGAGAGTTATTATTACCGTAACGAAAGTTGTATAATTTAATTCTAGTTTTAATTTGTTGAAAACATGTTTTGCGCTACGTCGTCCGCTTTCAACATTCTTTCCACCATTCACGTACAAAGAGCGATTTTCGAATGCCTCAACATTCACTCACTCAACTACTCAACAGCGCCATTTCAACTCGTTGTTGTGGCGCTGCCACTCGTTTGTTGATCGTTTCTTTGTTGAGGAATTTTTTGTTGTGGCATCGTGTGGAATTTGTGGCAGCGTTAATATTAAGCTGCATTTCTTAGTTAGTTTTAGCAAAATAAAGATTTATTTAATTAAAAATTGCGTAAACGGACTCGTTATTCTGAATGTAGTGTCTATTACATGTTCTTATTGCCTATTTGCTATTCCACCATTCGTGCGCGTTTTAAATCTTACTGGCAGCTTTAAGCTGTGTTTAATGTGCTTATAACCCTCTATGCTGCCAGATGGATGGTTTTATTAAACTGTAAGGGAAACTGAGATTTGATTAAAACTAAGTTTAATCTGGTTTGTACACTACGGGCGTTTCTGTTTATGGATTTCAAGAGTGATGAATCTATATGTCACTTATTCGACCACTGTTGTTGTTGTTGTTGTAACGCTACGTTGCCCTGCCTAAGGTAGTCAGTATCTACCCAATATTGTCATCAAACTCTTCTAACGGAAGTCCTAGAAACCTTGCGGCTTCGACAGAGGTGGACCAGATGGATATGGGTGTTAGAAGAGTAGGCTCAGTTGAGCAGACTGCCCCCCTACCTTATTCGACAACTCATTGCTTATTGTGCAGAACTTTGAACGCTGATAATTTCAGAAACGGCTCATGGAATATTCGAGAGGAAGGAAGGAGCCCATACAAGAAAATTATTAAAGTTTAGAAAATATTATGAACTGAAAAACTATAAAAAGTTCTGCTCGACGAGCATACAATGTTTAAACATTTTTTTTTAAATTTACACTGATTAGTTCTCGGCGACACAAAACATTTCGGTGTCTGAGTAGAAGATCGCCCTTTATTAAAATATTTTTATTAAACGCCCTACTTCAGAATTTTTTTCAAAAACGACCCATTGAAAAATTCGATTCAAAAACGCCCTATCTAGCTGAAAATGTATGAAATTATCGTTCGTTCAGTTCTTCATATGAGTATTGAAATAGGGTATTATTAAAAAAAAGTTTCAAGCAATCCTTCTTTCAAAAAAATGGTGAGATAGGGTGTATTTTGAAATAAGGTTATCTTCCATGAATCAATTGATTTGCAGAGAGAGAGCGCGTTTTGGCATTTGATTAAGGAAGTTGCAAGTTTCTGCTGCGTTTCGAGAGAGTGTTACGTCCATTGTGGTTACGTCGTCTCTCTTTACTGTAAGTTCTTCACAGAACACTGGTACTCATAATATGTAATCTTAAACAAAGTTCTAAAAAGAAGTGGGTAGGATTATGACCCATTATGAACCGGTATTTGTGAATTTTTGTCAATTTCTTCTTTCACCCATTCTGTAAACTTTTACAAACATCGCCTTTAAGACCTTCTCTTACTATAAGAGCTATAGAAAAAAAGGAATTGGTTCGATTCCTCCCATTTTCAATAACTACAAAAACCTCCATAAAATTAAAAATCGGTAATAAATGCATCAAGTCAGAAATGACATAAAAAACCAAACGCAATTGAGATATATAATCGTACAATAAACCAACTAATTGTATACTAATTTTAAATTTCAAAAATATTCTCCTTTCAAGAATTTGAATTTTGTTCGTGCAACAACGGTAAAGCGCAAGTGGCATCGTGTGTGTGTCTCAGTGTGTGCGCGGGATATGCAAGAATGCTGCGATTAAAAATACTTTGCTGTATTTTTATACCTATACACATACATACATACAAACACAAATGCGAATTTTCATTAATTATAGCGCCAACAACAGCGAAGTGCAAAAACCTCAAACGGATTTACGCGAATTTGAATTTTTCAATACAAACAACTCAATCCAACGTGTACGTGCGCCTCCGTCCACGAGCCTCCGTCGCAGCGAGCTAAGTGGGATGTCTGTCCACTGGCAGCTGGCAAAAAACATCTTAGCGGAAATGCCTGGCTACTGTTTCTGTAAGTGAAAGTCGTAGGAAGGAATGTAAATGCGGCGGTGGGCGGAAGGGTTGTGTTGGATGTGCGCTAAATTCCACGTCTCAACAAATGTTTCTGATTCTAAATTCCCTGAGTTGGTGCGTATGTTCGTATGTGCTTTTATTGAGGTAAAGTGCATATTTTATTTGCTAAGTTTTTGTCAAATTTTCTTATTTCTTTCACCAAGGCTAATGCGTCCGTTGTTTGGATGTGCAAAAATTGCAGGAACGAATGCCGGCCTCAAAAAACGCAATCAACTAGGACAAGCTACGAAATAGCAGAAGGATTTCCGAGAACGGATACAAGTCTGAAATAAATGTATGAAACTATTCTAGAGCTTTAGGTCGACCGAATTCACATTCTTGGGAAATGATGGGGAGTATGCAGAATACGTAGTCTACTTCTGGATAATGGGACGGACCCCACCTTTTTTCAGGTGTCGAGGTCCTTCAGGCCAGTTGTTCAATATACGCACTACCTGCTTACCCACAAGTGTCCCTATCCAACGGGCGACCCTGTGAATTCTAGCATGGATACAAGTTTGCTCAAGCTTCCACAACCACGTCTATCAGTTAAAATTGTTCTTCTATTTTGAATTCCATTTGAAACAAAGCCCTCTTAAGTTGAATGAACGCAGTGAAATCCCTACAATATTTTGATTGCTTTTGTTGTTGTTGTTGTTTTCGAATTCTTAAGGAAGCAAATGTCTTGGCAAATTTTCAAGTTTAAAAGATCACATCTGCGCTTTCACTGGCTAACCTCTAGCAAGATCTTCCTTAGGAAAAACGTATTTAAGAAATTATCCGATGGTTCCGCTGCCAAATACCGCATAGTTTGTTGTACCGCTGTGAGCCGCTACAGGAGGTGTGGCTGCGGTGTTGGTGGTGGCGGTGGTGGGCCGAAGCTTCCACAGCAGCACTCACTCACACACGGCTGCATTTGTTATTTACGATTAGCTTTTTACAACAAATTTACAAAAAACAAAAAACATACGAACTGACGCCAAATTCCTCACTGCTGTCGCCATCCTCAGCTACGCCATCGACGCACCTGCTCTAAAAATAAGTCCAAATGCCAAATGGCTTTACTTTGGCAAAGTTGATCCAAAAACGTGTTGTGAGTGCATTTCTCCTACCGAACACACTTACATTTGAATATAACAACAACAACAACGATGCGTAACAATTTTTTCCGCTCTGCTCTGCCATAAGCATTTTTTGTTGACAATCTCGAGCATCTAATCGCGTTGAGATGAAGTGCAGGAATGCAATAAATGCCGTGTACGCAATTCTTCTTCTTCTTCTTCTAATGCTTGGGCGCCTTAAAATAGACGCATTTTTCTTCAAGTTTATTTATTTATTTTTGTCAACCTAAAACAACAACAACAACGTTAAATGAGTGTCATCAGCATTAATACCAACGCCTCCATTGCCGTAGCGCTGTTTTGCGGAATTCGTCATCTGCGGTCCATAATAACTCATAATTGGCGCCACAACCAAAATATTGGGAACACCATAAACGTTGGCAGTGCGACGACAGCGAAGTGACGTTTTGAGTTTGGTTACTGAAGGCGGCCGGTTTGTGCGAAGCTCTTCACTACCTCAAACTTTTATTGACGACAAATCGATTGACAGTCACGACACGCATCCCTCAACAGCAAGGAAGCTCAACTTGTCCTTTTTCAACGCAATAGAGGACTTTCTCTTGCTCTGCTGCCAAAATCGGGTGTCGATAGGACCAATTTCTGGGCTGGATTGCCTTGATTTGCTTGAATGACATGGTCAAGGCAGCGAAGTCGTTGGGATTTTTCAGTGGTGGGAGATGTTTCTCATCATCGGCTATTGTTGGATCGGGTTTGTCATTTCCTTTACAATCGGGCAATGATGAGAAGCATTCCAGCATAGCCTCAGTAAGCTCTGAATTCAATTATTGTCGAATTGTCCTTGGTCTTGAAACTTATTTCCTCTGCCCGGATATTTTGTTAGAAACCAGCCTATCTTGTATAAGTAGTCGTCTTTTTTGCCTACAGCGCTCACTTAAACTGTGGCTTGCTCCCATTCCAAGGTCAGCTCGCCAGAACCCTTTAGTGTTATTGTTGTTGGTGTTTTAAGCGACAAAAACACTATCGGAAAGCTTTAAGTAGTGTTGTGGACAGTTACAGTCCATTGGCGAATACGAACCCGGTACTACCAAACATAATTATTTTCGGAGTACTCCTATACACCCCAGGGAGTACTTTTTATATAACTGAAGGGAGTACTCCTAATTTTTGCAACTATGCCACATATGTATTCCCGAAATGCCAGAGAATTCTTCCAACTTTGTGTAGAAATAAATAAATCATTAGGCGACCAAAGATGCGACAAACGAATTATGTGCTAAATATATTTATGGATGTTGAGGGCCATTTAGTGGCGTCTAAGTTATTTTGCAAACTCATCCACATGAAAATGTCTTATTATTGTGTAAATCTAATGCAATTCGTATGCTATGCAATGCTTCACGCATGCTTGAATTTGTTGCATTTTTATTTGTGGCAATCTTTGCAGACGCATAGAACAAGACTTCGCCGCATTTTTGTAATTTATTTAGCACGAAGTCCCTTTGGGACTTGGCATTTGCATTCAATAAGCAAATGACTCTCATTGTATACTTGTTCTAAATTGTTTCGTATTTTGTTTAGCATAAGAAAAGAAAATGCAAACAATTAAATAAGTTACAAGGAAGAGGGAAGAGCGAAGTCGTGGTGTTCGAAGCTTCTTTCCATATACTGATATGCCTAAATTTGACGAGAAGTTTTGGTCCAAAAAATTAGTCATTTTCAAATAGCTGTAATTATTTTTCTGGTTTCGATAATCACAATCTAAATACAGTTTTGAAAAGTTCAAAGCATTAGCTTTAAGAATATGTAAAGCTTTTAAAAAAAAAATATTCTAAAATTATGAGAAAATCAACTTTGAAAAAAGTCACTTTTCCTTATACAAAATGCATGGGTAGATTCAACCGATTTGAAATCATTCAATCCAGAGTTTGGCAAACTTCTACAAATGTGTAATCTTTTCATTTTAATTTATTTTATTTTATATTCAGTGAAACACATATACCTTATAAGATTTTAATATTTTTTTTTTGTTTTTATTTTACATAAAATTTTGAAACCCAAAAATGTGCATTTCTTATGAAGATTTAAAATTTGCGTACATTTCTAATTACAAAATTTTAAAATAAAATCTTGTTTGGTATTATATTTCTATAAAAGCACATTTATTTATATACACATTTTTTATAAATTTTTTTTTTTTTTTTTGATTTACATGAATAAATATTATTTCCATTTCTAAGAATTTACAGCCAGTTATTAATTAATTGTTTGTTAAATTGTTTTTGGTACCTAGTTTCAGACATTTATTTGTGAAAAGTGAATATAAAAAGTGCTATTGATTTATTATTTAAATTTGATAATCATTACATAACGGTAAAATTGTGAAAAAGTTATTTAACAAACAACATTATAACGTCTCAGAGACGAGCATCAAGGGGCTAGCTAACAGTTATTTAATAATTGAATACAACTAATGGTTATTTCATATTTTTTTGTTTTAACTAAATATGTATATTTATCGAAAACATCAAATTTGTTGTTGCCTTTGTAGTTATATAGACTATCACTGTTAATATAGTTTGTATTTCATTCGCAGTTATAAGCTATTAATTTTTTTTTTCTGAAAGTGATTGCCATATCTACTACATTAATAGTCCATAATCACTACTAAATTTTTTAACTCAACTGTATGCATGTATTTACATAAGAAGGCTGGTTGAAAAATTTGAAGTTTTGAACTACGTATGATTATTCAGTGTGTTAAAATATTTCATTTATTTCTTGTTAGTGTATATATGTATATGTATAAACATAAGTACTTGCATATATAGAAAATTATATAACAATAGTGTGTAGAATATAATAATGTATGTACAAGAAGATTTGTACAATAGAATCCATCGTATTTCTGCCATGTTAGAAACCGTATTGATGTACATACATATGTATATAAAAAATTACATTTAAGTATAGTACATAAGTCTCAAATACTTATTTAGATATTTAACTATTCATTCATTGTATTTATATTTGAAATTTAAGCATATAAACAGTGCTCAGTTTAGTTAATTTTACAAAATAAAAAATAATAATTAAAAAATATTGCCTATTGAAGAAATTAGTAAACAAAAGGTGCAATAACAAAAATTTGTATTGTTTATCATGTATTTATACGCTATTAGACTTTAAATGCGGATATCAACGGATATTATAGTTATCCGAAAAATAATAAAATACGGATATGGGGTTATATATTCTACCTATGTACATATAATAAAGCACGCAACTTAAAACTTCTATTTTACTTCTTCATACATTTTTTGAAATTCATTTCTTCGGTAGTAAATTTTTGAGATAAAAAATAACTAATAATTATTCATGGTAATAAAAAATTAGTAAATAGTGTGGATAAAAATAATATAAATCAAAGAAAATAATTGGTCTTGTTTAATATACATCCACACATACTTTTAGTTGTATATCTGATATTCTATTTTTTTGCACGAATAAAGTTTGGTTTAGGTGTTTAGTAAATTTTGGTAACAAATTATGATTAATTTATTTACATATATCTGCACAATGCATTGATTTTGTACAGGATAAATAGAATAATATAATAAATGTTTATATGTATTACAATATAGCAGTTTTGTGCACACGGATAAAATTGCATATTACGGACAAACTCCGGATACCACAAAAAACATTACAAATAAATAAATTTTAATATAAATTCGAATGCAGAATTTTTTTGTGCACACGGATAGATGCGGATATCACGGATAAAATCCGGATAACACAAAAAACACTACGAAACTCATTCATTTGGTTATCTTAACAACGTTTTATGCAATATTGTATTAATGTTAAAATATTTTTGATACCAAACAGCACATTTAAATATCTTAAACAAATACAAAATCTGCTAAACAATGTTAAATAATTCATTGTTAAAAATATAAAAGAAATAAGGTATAACATTACTAAATTTTTGGCTGTTGGTAGATTTAAAAGTCATGTTCGAGCATTAGCTGACTTTCGTGTCGACGGATAAAGTAAATAAATGCGGATAACGTCAGAATATTATGGATAATAAGTTATTATGGATTTATTTGATTATTTTAATCATTTGTTTTCTCGTATATATTTTTAATTGGCTTTTTGGTTAACCAAACAAAGTAGTGTTAAAGAATGAAACCAATATTTTATAATGATGAGTTTTTGTGTTAAGGGGACTAGGGATAACCCTTTAAGATTCATTACTTTTGTTGTCTTTAAAACTGTTTTTTAGTTTTAAGTATCAAACTACGGATCGTATAAAAAAAACATACATACTAGAGTGCGATAAAACTTGGTTCTTTGAAAATAAAAATTTAATTCTTTCATTCGCGTCGACATTATCCCAATGAACACTGAATATAGAATAAATGTTTGAAATAATATATAAAGAAATGCGTTGCTGAGCAACTAAATAATTTATTAAATATCCAACAATAAACAATTATTTTTAGCTTTTCTTTTCTTCTTTGCGCACAGCGTATTATGCTCCTTTAAGCTGGCAATCTCTTTACAACTCTGTTAAAGGAACTTACGATAGTTTCGCAAATCAGCTTGCTCATCATTTACACACACACCTGACAAATCACCGAATGCACCAACTAACGCGGCAGCACTCTCAAAGGATGGTGGTTCACTATTTAAACCTGGACTGGGCGGATCACATACATTCGCATTATTCGCTTTGGTACGACGTCGTCCACGTTTACCACCAGTACCACGCGGTCGTCGTCCCGGACCAGTGCTGGTTGTTGGTGGTGGCGTTGTTATGACTGTTGATGTTGTAACATCACCAGTAAAGCTCGAAATACTACCTTCGTTTATGTCAAATGCCGGTAACGATGCATCCGAAGTAACAACAGCAGTAATTGCGGCTGCAGCAGCAGCAGCCACCGTTGTGCTACGTCGTCCGCGTCCACTACCACGACGACGACCTGGACGTGGAACTGTGCTTGTGCCAACTTCTGATTCTGCTGCTGGTGTAGAACGTTTCGTTGCACGTCGTTTTCGTCGCTTTTTACTACCATAACGTGGATCGTAATCGAATTCATCATCAGCAGGTGATTTAGGATCTTCCAATGCATCCAATTCATTCATTTCAATATCTTCATAGAACCATTCTTTTGATAGGTCTTCCTTAGTAGATTTTTGGGTATGTTGCTGCTGCTGTACTACTTGTTGTTGGCTATCTTTGCTATCCGAAGTGTCACCACCAGCAGCGCCCAAGGAGAGTGATTCATCTAGTAGAGTACCATTCAAATCGGCATCAAGCGAAGTTGCGGTACTAGTACCAACTAAGGGTGATGCTGTGCCACCGGTATTGGTACTCACTGCGCCGCCACTGGTATCATAATCTTTGCTTAATGCTTGAAATGGACGATCGGGAAAACTGAAATGAAAATTCGAATATAAATAATTAGTGAATTAGGCTTATGTAACTAATAATTCTTTTTTTTTTTGTGTACTTTGTGGCTTACCGATACATTTTATTCAAATATTGACGGCGACTCTTGCGCCAACGTGGTGCTGGATATGTATAGATTTGCCCCTGGCGAAACCCTGGCATGCGTTGAGTTTTGTCAATGAACAAGTGTGAATGATTTTGTGCCACACGAGTTTGTGGATCGAAAAATGGCAAGCGGTGACGTCGCTCCACGCATAAACGTGTATTGAAATTAGCACTGAACTCAATTGTTTCACGGTATGAAACATCTTTGAAGAAATTTTCGATTTTATCCAAGTTGGGTGCTGAAACAATTTGTATGTCCACAGCAGAGGACATGATTGCGTTGGGGGTTGCGGTATACCAACCACCACCTGAAAGCCTCTAATCGCTGTACAATTTTATAACCATATAAGGTTCTATTTAGTTTGGTGCCGCCTTGTGTTTTACAAAGCCCATAAAGATTGCTGTGCTAGCTGCACCCAGAAGCAACAACTATTGTTGCTGTGTGCCGTCCAGTCACACAGAATTTCTTTCTTATCTCTGCAAACTTTTGCTTTGATTTCTGTATTCTTAGCTCACCAAATGGCTTTTTAATTTAAAGTGCGTCTTTCTCTTCAATATCTACTGCAACTTCACGTGATGTTACAATGGTTTTTGATTCCTTTAAAATTTTCTTAAAATTAATTTGATAAAAAATCTAAATTTTATGTTCGTTTACGGCACTACTTTTTCCATTTCACAAAATCCTTTTTTTGTTAACTTTCGCCATTTCGTTTTGCTTTGACATTTCTAATTGTTATGTGATAATTGTGTTATCGATATTTATCGATTATTTGCGTTGATTAGAGTTGGCGGAACTAGTAAGGTGGAAGCCATGACTAAAGTTATAAATTATTTAGTCATGGTGGAAGCATTGTCAAAATCCAAAATCACACTGAGAAATGATTGTACTTTCAGAATTCGAGGAAAAATTAAAAATTAGCCGGCCCTTATAGCGCAGTTAGCCAAGAAACGAGTTGCAGCACGTCATTGCGGTCACTCGCATCTACGTATGAGCGATTATTGTACCCGCAGTGGCAACGTAAAATTCAGCTGTTTTCATTTATTTACATTTTGTATAATGTTGCCATCGATCAGTTTTCATGCAAGTTTCCACTTATCAATTTACAGTTTTTAACTTTTTAAAAGGTCGCAACTAATATTAAATATGTATGGCTAGTTAATTTTTTCATTATTTACCTCTTTTAATATTAATTCCGCGTTATTTTGATAATATTAGAAAAATGTTTTAGGCTTTTTTTGTAATACAGTAGACGCTCACAAATTAGAATCACTTTGTTTTTAGGGCGATTCTAATTTCTGAAAAATTCTAATTCCTGGACGTTTTTTTATATCAATAAAACCTTAAAATTTATGTCAATTTGCATTGAAAAACTTCAATGAAATTTTGTCTTATTCAATTTTATTCATAAAAACGAGAAAACATAAGACAAAAATCCTATATACATATATGTATTTATGCGCTAAGTCAAAAAAAGGTTCAAAAAACAAAAACTCCAATTACAGTAAATATATTGATCATTTTGCAGTAGCTGGGCTAGCGGCACATCATCGTCAAATATCAAGCAAACAATGCCGAAGTATCGAATTCAAACAAAAACTGACAAAAACTGTACAGAATAAATTGGGGATTCCCCCTTTTATATCTCATTTTGCAACAAAAAACAAAATACGCTCGCAAATTAGAATTTTCGATTCTAATTTCAGAGCGTGTAATGTATTCAAAAAGTTGATTATAATTTCTGGAAATTCTAATTACTGAGAGTTCTAATTTGTGAGCGACTACTGTAACTGCAAACGGGCTATACTCAGCATACAAACATGTTAATAGGCAACTCTGTTGCTTGAGAGAGCAATCAGCTGACACGGTTTTACATACAGCACTGTGAAACCCATGAGCATTGTGTATCAGTACACAACAAAGATCTATATATATATAGATTATCTATGGTACACAATGCCCATGAGTGAAACCACAGTGATACAGTAGGAAAACTCTGGTGAAATTACATCCTGGAGGTGAAATTTTCAGAGTCGAAATTAATTGTAGTATGCAATTACTTATACCCACGGTTGCATTACAGCACCAAAACAAAACTAAAGGAGTAATTTTAGAAAAATAGTATTTATTGCACATATTGTTCTATGGCAAGTATAAAAAATAAAAGTGAAATGGTAAAATTCCGCAAAAATACATATTACTGACGAATTTCTCTTAGCGATGACCTGAAAAGCAGATTTTTAGTGCTTGTTGATTTTCAAAATGTGAAAAAAATATTGGGTTTTCAGACATATTGAGTATGATTATAGCTATACATTGAGTTTTAGCTCTATACTATATATTTGAGTAGACACTTCTGGGTAGCAAACCCTCTTTTGCAAAATAAAACCACATTTTCTATCGGGTCGATATGGCCGCCTCTATTAAAGCAATGGTTTTTTAATCAAAAAATCTCTAAGCTGGACTAAATTTCATGTCTGGACTATATTTTTTATTTAAATCTATTCAAAACTTAAATCACACAGAAATCGCCATAGTTCAAAGTAAAACGTTCAACACCCTGTGACAAATGTGCTATTGAAAACATAATATATGACGAAAAATCATCGCAAACCTATCAGAGATCAATCTTAAAATAGATTACCTATCATTTAAAACAACTTTTATCATTTTTCGTTTGCTTTGCGGGACTTAATTCAAGTAAATCTGTGTACAAACGCCACATTGTAATTAACATTTAACACAAGTACTAACATACATATGTATACTTTGACAACATCTTTGTCATAATTATAAAGCATTTTGTTTCTTAACCAACAACCGAAAAATATCTAAATGTACTTTTAACAATTTTTCTTTTTTTATTCACCAAAATAATTTTGCAACACACAGCCCTGAAATGCCAAAAAAGCGTTGACTGCCACCCCATGTACAGCCTGGCGGTGAATATAATCAGCTGATTGGTACAGAGTTTTACTCATTGAAATATACTATGGTTTTACTACTGTATATACTGTGAGTGAAACCAACAAAGAAAGATGGTGGAATTCGCTGATTTATCCGAATTTTTTGAACGCCTCTGTAGTATTGACGTTTATAGTTTAACGGGAGAATTACCAAGTACATACCCGCATCAATGGTTTACTAAACATCCCGGCGAGAAACCCACAATCAATGTATTATACAACGAAGATAAAGCTGATCTTAGACGCAGTCTAGTTCGCTCATTATACGCTGAGATATGCATAAGGAAAATTAACATCAAGCATGCTATAACATTTTTGGGTAATACTTTACGGTTTACGTCAAGTGTTAATACACGTCCAAAAATCTTGAGAGAGGTATCAAAAGACGCGTCTTGACCTCCGTAACAATAACCCGAAGGGGGAAAAGCAATATTTTGTTTCTGTGAAAAGTTATTAGTGAAAAACCGTAAATTGACCCGGGTTAGATCCCAAATTCGGGGCCCGATCCACGTTTTTTATGTGCAGAACACCTTTTCAGGTAGGCGGCCTTCGGCCGCGCTTCAAAAAATAACCCCGGGCTACGCCATTCCAACTCCAGGTGGTTGCCCTGAACGGTGGCAACATGCCACCGTTCCGACTCTATGGGTCATTTTTTTCTCACAGGGTAATGTGATTACAACAACCACATGAAAATGACAGAAAAATTGTGAACTTTAACTGCAAATATCTCGCAAAATTCTAAAAATATCGGATTTCCCCCTTCGGATTATTGTTACGGAGGTGAAGACGCGTCTATTGATACCTCTACCTATATTTTTGGACGTGTATTAACACTTGACGTAAACCGTAAAGTATTACCCATTTTTGTACATGTACGCCAGAGATACAATGAAGGATACATTAACAGAGGATTGGAAATCCTACTCACTTTCAATAGGAACACAAGGTACAACAATAACACCATTGAATATCATTAATGCACAACTAGAAGTTTCCGATTTTGAAGATTTAAAAGAAACAAATAGGCAACTCCCAACTGAAGATCATTGGCTGGCATTTTATCTATGCACACTCTATCGATTGGACAAAGTTGAATATGGTAAAGACGTATACCGTAAAAAAGTCGCCGACGATGCGAATAGGCGTATGCTACAAATATCAAGCCATAGTGCCATTAAAGCATTAGGTGGTTTGGAAACACAACCATACACATATACAGCTAGTAATCCAGATTATACGGTCTTAATCGCGGCGTTTGATATGTTTTTGCACAAATTTCCAAAAAACTTTGCAACATTTTGTCGTTTCGGTTCCAGCGAGTCACGTTTGCGGGATTGCGCTGGATTGTCGTCGTATTTGTATGCATGCAAATTTTTGGGCATGAAAAGTGGGGAAGAACTCGGTGAATGGTTCCTATTTGAATATCTTAGAAGAGAATTTGACTTGTGGATGTGCGATAAAGAAGAATATTCAAACAAATTTTCATATTTTATGTACCTGAAGGACTTTAATCTAACAGCGATATCTGCTTATTCCGCAACGAAAAATTGTTACATACATTTATTGTGTAATACTATACTTGCTGTGTTATTGAACCAGCGTGGTTTACGTGCAAAAACACCACTACATTTAGGTGATATTACTACAAGTGTTGCTATTAACTATGGAATAATTATTGCCTACGTGTTTAGACCTCGAACAACTGATGAGCAGCAAAATGATTCAAACGAGCCAAAAGGTCGCAATATCGATGACTGGGTGCGCTTCATGCAGCCAAAAGAATGGAAGCCAACGACGCAAATGCAGCAGTGGTTTGAAGGTCAGCGTTCAATGATGCCACAAACAAATTCTGGTACAGTTGGTGATTTTGTACGTCGTCATTCATTAATGTTTTAATTTCAGTATGTAATCATTTCTTCGTTTAACTGTCGAATGAAGTTGCAGTATAAATTTGAATGTTGTAACCGTTTATAAAAAATTTATTCACTGTAATAAAGCAATATGCAAAAAAAAAAAATCATAATAAAATTGTTCTTAGTTTACAAGTATTTCTCATTTTAACCGTCACCAAAAAGTTGTCTTGTCACGACTGGCCACATTATAAGATCCTAAATACTTATGACAAAAGTTATGGTTTATGTACTTGGTACATCTAATAGCTTTTCGAATATTCGAAATATGATTCGAAACCAGAAAAAATAGTTAACAAAAACAAAATATGCTAAAGAGAAATAGTTTGGTATGCGATATATCTGTGTTCATAAGCAATAACGGCCTAAGTCGACCTAAGAAATTAGACCAGTTGAAATTTTTGCTGGCGATTTTGAATAGCAATTTCGAGACATTTTTCAAGACTTTCATTGGTCTTTTATTACTTTGTTTATAAACAATTAAATCCAATATAAGTTGAGTTAGGTTGTTATCGCTTATGATCACAGATATGTAGATATATTTTGCAAGCTTGAAAGTTCAGTGCGGACACATTCTTTCAAAGTTCACCACACTGCTATGGTGAGTAATAAATTATACAATCATCATATTTTTTTATTAAAACAAAACTTTTATTTTGTTTCATTTTAACTTGCATGTGAAATCATAAAATATTTCGTTTTCACGCCATAATAATAATAATAATAATGTTTTAATAATAATAATAGTATTAATAATAATAATGTTAATGTCTGTTGTATAATATTTTCCTTTGATGCATATGTATATAGTATTATTTATTACATTTTTATTTATGTAGCATTACTTTTATGTCTCTGCAAGTAACTTATTTACCTATATATGCATGTATTTACATATATGTAAGTATGTATTAATGTATGTATGTATGTATATATATTACCTAGGTTTCCTCAACATTAATTTTATCTATGCAAAAGTAGTTCACTTGCACTTTATTGATTTACGAACTAATTTTCCCTTACTGCGACAATGCTGAAACTCGATTCGAAAATGAAGTAGAAGAATTTGCATGTTTGGTATTGCTTTGTCTATTTGAAATATTTTTTTCGTATAGAAGAAGCAGCCAAAATTGATCATTTCAACTTCGGTCGTATATAACATTTAAATTTAAAACATAATAAATTGTTTAACACATTTTATTTTAAGTACATTAGCGCTTTATTATTGTGGTTAGAACTTAAATCAGTATATATTAACAATATTAAAATAATAGTCTAGATAAGCCCAGTGGCTAAACATTGATTGAAGTGAAGCGTAAATAAATTTAAGGGACGTAAGTGATTTCTAATATTTATTTATCTTAAAGATACAGCGATAGAAATACACAGTTTTCAATTAAAATTTAAACATTGCGTTTGAATTTAAAAAAAATTTAAATTTTAGTACAGACATAAATTTTCGTTTTCGAATGTACTAATTAAAAATGTTTCATCTTAAAACGTTTACTAAAATTTTCAATAAAAAGGGTGTTTAAAATATATTTTTTAACTGGATTTTTTGTTTTTAATTTTTCTTTTCTAAAAACCATATCGTGCACACATATCTACATAAATACGTTAAAAAGCAATCATTTATAAAAGGTTTGCACATTACAAGAGCAATAGAGCTACTTTTCGCTTCCTTCCCCTCTAGGATAGTTAACAGAATTCTTTAAGTCAATACCACACACGTGCAGTTTATCGAAGTAAGCTCAATAGATTTTAACTGGAAAGAATTACGTAGAAAAATCCATAAAAACCCATACCATGTCAGTCCAATTTTGATTCGTCTAAAAGTTTAGGTTGGAAATATTTGTAATAAAGTTGTATTATTTGTATTGAATTCACCAAAATTTAATACTAAATTCCGATTGAATTTTCCAGAAGTTATGGCATAAAAATGGTGCAACGTAACGAATATTGGGCACAAATAATCCATTTATACAGATCTAGATAATTCACCACGATATTCAAAATACTTTTACTTTCAACTTCTTAATGTCACTAGCACTTTATATTCGTACAATATTCACAATAAATTATTTGTATTACCCTAACTCTCACTTTTTCAATATAAATTTGCAATTAAAACACATTACTCTGAAATATTTTACAGGTAGGTACAGTGGTGAATTACCTAATACATTTGTCGTTGGATTTTCTCTATCTCAAAGCTTCTATAGTTATATGTAAACTAGGTCTTATAAAATACTGCATAATTTTTAACAAAAATGTTAATTGAAATTTTGTAAAATCTGGTTACTAAAAAAAAATCTTGAAAATTGCATTGAGAACTTGAATTTTTCAAAAATTCTGTAAAATATCGTTAAGCGGAACAAATATATGGGAGAGTTAAAATCGAAAGTGGTCAATTCCAAGCATTTGTCGACCCATTTACATATGCATACATGTTCAAAGCGAGTTACATTGCAACCTCTTCTTATGCTTTGTGTTGACAATTTGCATGTGAACGAGATTTGCACCTAAAATATTATATAACTATTAATTAATATTGTGATTTTTTTTCTCTTACTTTCATACGCATACTAAATACATAATACAAGTGCATATTTATGTATGTGTTACAATGTATGTATATTTTACAATTCGCGTTTTGTTTGAGTATGAACTTGTATTTCATTTGATTGACTATCTTGCAAACTACAAAAAGTAAACGTAAATATGTATGTACTATGCTTTTATGTATATCCTTTTTTAAAACATTTAGTATTTAATGGTGATTAAATTTTCTTATTTTGTGTGTAGTGGATGAAGAAGATCCATCAATTAGACAGTGTTTACTGATTGCTTCTTTAATTTATGTTAATTACAATTACAAAATATACATATGTATACATATATGTTTATATAAGAAATAAACCTTTTAAATAAATATGTACATACATATGTATTTATGCATGTATATATGTATATAGTTTAGGTAATTTAAGTAAGAACACATTATGTACACATGTGTATGAAGAAACAAGAGACAAGAGTAGCGAACACAGGGAGGGATATATGTATATGTAGCAGATTTTCGTTCTTTTTTCCTCAATAAATTTTAAGTCTAAATTAGTTTTAGTTGTTTTTCTTCATCTTAAAACACTCTATTAACATTTTATATGCCTATATACTGCAAATTTCTTTATTTTTATTTAATTTTAATTTTTTCATATTTTGATTTAATTCTATTCGCTTGAAGTATCGGGGAATCCGGTCACTTCTGTTTGTTCCACCACTGGTTGTCCATCGACAACATATGATATGCGTAACCTCATACGGAGGGTAGCCTGCAAATAAAAATATATATTATTTAACTATATTCTTTTTTAAAATTAATTTAGCGTATTTTGTACATACCCTGGACGTACTAACTACACGCATTTCTTGCGTTATAACACCGGCCGGCGGTAGTACCGATCCGGATGGTGATAGCATTTGTAGTGTAAAAACTTTAGGAACTGCGGCCTATAGAAAATACAATTAATAAGTAAATAAAAGAATACTTATGTTTTAGACTAGGAATGTGAGCGCGAGTCAGAAAGGCACTAATCGATATTTTTTGGTTTAGAAATACATAAATCCATTTTTAAGAAAATCATGGATTTTTTATACGAAACCTGTTCAATTATTTATGAACAAGGAAGGTAATAGTACAGCATTTTATAAATAAACTTGTTATCGTAGCTGTGAACGCCCTTATTCCATGTGAAGTGAATTTTAGGAAACTATGTGTTTTCAGATTTTGTAGGCACATATGTATGTAGTTTTAGCCACTTTTTCATGCGTCGATGAATGCCACTTTTTACGAAAATCGGTTTAAAATGTGTAATTCTTATAATCGATTATTTATAATCGAGTACAAAAAATCGCTTAATTCAAACAAATGTGTAACTTCAGTTTTTCTGGAAAAATTTTGAGTGTTATGAATTAGAGATGCCAAACTATCGATATTGCCATACATTTTCTCAGAATTCAATACTTCCGCTATCAAAACTATCGATAGCGTGATAATTTAGTTGTACAAGTACGTTATCAGCCAAATCACTTATAATTTTCTAAAACTATCGATTTCTACGATTTTCATTGATAGGTACTTGATTGCATTTCGGTCAATTCCTACGTAAAGATATTTATTAGCGCGATTTTCTTTAAATTTGACACAAAATTAGCCCCTTGCTATTGTTAAAATTCGGGCTTTCTTTTTTTTTCGGGAAGCGGACCAGGGACCGAAATATTCCAAACTTTTTTTTATTTATGGTGCGATTTTCTTCGAATTTGGTACAAAGGTACCCCTTTACTTTTTTTAAAATATGGGGTATCTTTTTTTCCGGGAAGTGGACCAGGGACTGAAAAATTCAAAACTTTTTTATTTATCGTGCGATTTTTTCCCTTAATTTGAACAGAACAACGTCTGCCGGGTCCTTCTGGTTATTACATATTATCTTGTAATTAATTTTGAGCGATTGAAGCTTTCTAGAGTTGTATCGACTTTTATCGATACCATATGATAGGTCCCATTTTGTAGTACACAGATTTTACTTCTGAAAACATATTTCAAAATTTAAACTCACCTGAAAGACGTATTGCTCCAATGTGTTGGATGAATTATTTGTTGTCGTCATAAATATTTGCAAACAATCATTATTTCTAACCGGCACCAATTGCACCAGCAAATCGTTTTTATCCAACACAGTTAAAGTGGGACTCTGAGGCTGGAAATATAAAATAATAATTGTAGTAGCTTATTTAGACAGCAAGAAAAAATTGATGAACAGGAAAAATGGGTTTATGAAAGGATATAAGGAATGTGAGTGAGAAGATAGAGAGGGTGGAGGAAAGAGTGGCAGGGATAATAAGAAATACCGGAAAATAGAAAGGTGAAAGAAAAGGCTAAAATTAAGGTAGGAAAATAAATCTAGTAAAAATTTGAGCCAGAGGGAAAGCGATAGTGTGACACGTTCTATATTTTTATTTTAAGTTTTTATGCAGACATTTGGAAAAGCTTTGCAATTATTTCACACTACACATCCACACTTACCACAGCAACATTATTCGGTGATGACACAACATTCACAGCTGGTGACGCTAAATCAGACAGTAACGCATTACCAATTGAGCCTGCTTGTGGTAATATATTATTCGCACCCATTAGTCCAGCAATACCAATGACACCACCTCCTCCTCCACCACCGCTGCCACTTAAGGACATTATGCTCGCCAAATCATTGCCATTTGTTGCCGCTGTTGTTGTTGGTATTGTCGCACCCCCACTCAAATCCAAACCAAGCACATTATTTAGATTTGTTGTTGCATTATTGGTGGTACCAGCTGAAATATCCAAATCTAATAAGTCGAGTATGGCTTGATTATTCGACGCATCATTGGCATTTTTCGAATTTTTCTTTTGCACAGCAACTGAGTTAGATAAATCGGTGGCTATTGTAGGTGAATTCAAATCGTTGCCGCCAAGCAAATCGAGTAAAATATTCTAAAAAAAAATGGAAAAGAATTTTGTTATTATATTTTTGTTGCTTTATTTAGTGAGCTTAATTTACCGTATTATCACCCAATGCATTTATATTGCTTTCTTTGCTCGCTAACTGTTCATCGCCAATGCCTATACCGTTCTCAATTAGATCGGGACTGTTGTCATCATATGAACCACTACTTTCACCATTTTGTGATGAGATGCGACTTATTTGCATTGGTGGCATTTTTTCTAGTAATGGTGGACGTAAATTTTTATAAGTTCCAAATAATTGTGTGAATTCGACGCCACGCTGTTGTAAATCCACATTTAAATGACTGCCGAATGAGGTGATCAATGCTTGAATTTCTCTAAAATGGGTAAAAGTTTTGAAATTAGTTAGTTGAGGACTATATATTGCTATATACTTTGTTTTTATAGCACTTACTCAACACAATTTTGTAGACGTGTGCTTAATTTAGCGAGTGATACTAAGGCGTATTGCTTACTGCATGTTGATACTTGAGCAGAGGTTAAAAACTTATGATACATGGCGATTAGATCGCTTTCTGTTGGACGTTCAAATTCTGTAAATTTATTAAAGACAATGTGAGAAATATTCATATATGAGCCCTTTAAAGCACAAGTGGTATAACTCCACTTTTTTTTTTTTTTAGTTAGGCATGGTACTGTATGGAGAAAAATGTATTCTATTTAATGCAATAACGTGGTAGCTTCTAGTTCCCATAGCATCCTCATAAAAAGCAGAAATTACCTTTGGGGTCACTCCTGGTCCACGTTTTGGTCAATATTTTCGGAGCGGACTCACCTATGTACCTGAGAACCCCTCCTTTTTAAAACCCCAAGCAACCCCTTTAATTTGATACCCATATCGCATAAAGACCTTCTAAGGTAACCCCGTCTCACATTTTGACCGATATCTCGAAATCTCGTATAATTTTTAAACTTTTTTTAACCTAGAATCATGCCGAGCATCTAGAGAGTTAATGTTTCAAAATTTCATTAAAATCGGTAGAAAGGTTTGCAATTAGAAAACGAAACAGATTTCAAACTATGTTTAAGTTAAATGAAATCTTAAAATCGTTTACAGCACAAGTGGTATAATTAATTTTCGGTGCTCGATAAAACAAGAGTTAATGGACAAAAAGTTTGAAAAACATCAATTTAAGTTAAAGAAGACCTTTTTCTGAAGTTTTATTGAAAAAAGTAGTCCAAAAGTTCAATACTGATTTTTATATACAACTTTTAGCAAACCCTTTAATATCTCGATAGAAGAAAAAGTGGAGTTATACCACTTGTGCTTTAGAGGGCTCATATAGTGAAGATAATTGAAAACTATCAAATTATAAATGCTTAAAATAAAAAGAGCATTAGGCAAAAGGTTATTTACTGGCGTCCTTTAAAAAACCAATTGAAAAACGATTTGGTATTCATGAACCTTGTTTTAAGTCAAATCGTTTTCGCACGGGTCTCAAAAAAACAGTGCCACGACTTTGAAAAACCCAAACAAAAAATTTCAAAGCTAACCTGGGTCTACTGAAAATATGTTATTACAACAAAAGCATATGCCTCACTTTAAAACAATAATATCTGTGGTCATAAGCAATAACAACCTAAGTCGACTTAAGAAATTAAACCAATTGAAATTTTTTCTGGCGATTTTTTGTAACAAAACTGCTTTATAACTTAGGCAAACATATTGGATTTAATTGTTTATAAACAAAGTAATAAAAGACCAATGAAAGTCTTGAAAAATGTCTCGATGTTGCTATTCAAAAATTTCAACTGGTCTAATTTCTTAAGTCGGCTGTTAGTTTTTATGACCACAGATATAAATCTTAAAAGCTATTTTAAAAATAATAAATATAAACACACCATCTTCGTTGGGACCGTACATAAAGAGATCGCCATATTCACCAATGGCCCATACGGCTACTTGTAATAATGGTTGCTTATCTTCACAATGATTTGCCACTTGCAGTGATTCCCAAAAACGATTCGTTATATATGTTTGTTCGGCGACAGGACTGCTCGACACCAGCTGAATAGTGGATGAGACGACATCATCGCGTACATAATTGCCAGCCTGTCATAAATGAAAAATTATACGCAAAAAAATTATTATTACGGTTACAACATTAATACTATTATTATTTTAACCATGCAATCTGTAGGCGATGGTGTTATAGTAACTAATCGGTATCAGCCAAGGTCATCCACAACAACAACTGATGTCAGAAATGGAATTAAAGCGAATATATGAGGTGTTGGAAGTTGTTGTTTGGATGTGCACATCAATTTTGCTTTTCTAGTTTAAGCATAGGACTATCAAGCTTTTCAGTGCGTGTCTTAACTTAGATTACATGAAATGGTTCATCTTAGACTAAATGAACAAAGTAGGAGAATTAAACTAGACTAAGACCGCATTAATAACTGTTTTAAATTCTGATGGCGATATCAATAGGTTACCAAAACAAACCCCGACTATTTCAAATATTACAAGTACCACTTACCGCTATCAACACACTCAATTGTGTATCTAAATGCCATCTCGCATTGGGTGAATAACGTTCAGCTGCCAAAATCATACCCGAACTGCATTGCGCCTTAAATTCAGCATCGGCCTTCTCGAGGAACAACAATAATTCTTTTGTCATTGTACGAATATTTTGTGCATTGATTAGAGCAAATGAGAGTTCCATGGCGCGACGTCTTATCGATACATCCGGATCTTTTAGGCACTCCAAAATTGTGGTACGATGACGTTGCACCGCAGACGTATCCGCATGCACCGTACGTAACAATGTATTCAATGCTACATAACGTATATTCTTGTCCGAATTAAGTAAGAAACGGCCGAGTATGTTAACGGCCAGCACACGAAGACCACCCTCGGAACTAAGGAAGTGAAATAAGTATTTAATTAATTATAAAAAAATAATATATTATTTTAATTATAGTTACCGTATATCCATAATGGAGAGTACAGTCTCATAGAGTATAGTGTTGCCAACATTTTTACTTGTTTCCGTATTTGTGGCAACTTGCGCTAAAATATCATTCATTGCCTCCGAGGCGTCTACATCATTGTGGCCGAGTATGCGCAGTAAACGTAGAATTTTCACTTGCAAAAATGGATCACTCACACCGCTAACATCATGCTCTGGCGAATAGCCGCCCAAAATTAGATTCTTCAGAATGCGTACCAAATTTGGCACAATCTAAATAAGAAAATTGAATGCATTAGAAATTTGAGTAAGCTTTTGGTAACAAATTTTTAAACTTTTTGAACAAAGTAACAACATTTCGAGTATATGAAGAAAAAGGATAAATAGAGAGAGAGAAAGTAGCACGCAATAGTAGCGATTTGCCAAGAGTGAGAGGCCATGTTTGTGAGAGTGAGCAAGTGTGGTGTAATTGAAATGTTTTGTGAGGTCGAGTGAGTATGGTGAAAAAATAAATTTAAACTTGAACTGAAATTATCTTCAATCAAGTGCAGCCAATGCGTTATGAAAAATGAAGAAGTTTGTGTAAAAATGGAAAATTTATTCACTGTTTCAGTGCTTTAAAAAATTAAAAATTTTCTTATTCTGAGGTAAACGTTGTTATTTACATAGTTATAATAAAATTCTTATAGGCCAATTTTTGTGCGTTATAAAATTTAAAGAAAGTTTTTCGAATTTTTGTCTATATGTTTGTGCGCGCATCAAACAAAAACGGTTTGTTAGAATTGAATAGAATTTTCAGCGATATATTGCTAGATGTACAACTTAAAGTTTGGCGTACAATTTACTAGACTAGACAAGATAATATGATTACTAGCTTGAATAAAAGTATAAAAATGTTAGAAATGCATATATTTTGTAACTAAAAAGCAATTAATGTGCAGCACGAAAAGCTATTGATTTGTTAACTACTCAAAATTGAACTACAGTACGAGGGCCGACTGTTAAGTTGGCAAGCTAAATCAATTACAGACTTATTTCCATTTATATTTTAAATCAAAAATTGGGTTAACCAAAAAGTTTCAAAACATACTACTTTTTAATCAAAATTTGTATTTCAGTTACTTGTGTTTAACTGGTGTATATATGTATGTATGCCGTGTTTGTGTGATTCTATATATACATATGTAAGTGTACTACATTTAAAACATTAGCGGTATAAGACAAAGTGTTTTACAACTTTTGTTCAAAGTCATACCTCTCGATTTCCGCTATCCTGGCAAGCAAATTACAAAAAATTCGAGTTTGGTTTTGTATTGTATGCGAGGGGTTTTCAAAAAAGTTAGCAATAAAATATTACAAAGAGGTTTAAATGTTGTAGTTATGTTTGAAAATATTTAGTATATGTATGTAGAGCTCTTGTTAATCGACTAATCGATTAGTTTGTTAATCGATTTACACCAAGGTGTTTCAAAAAAGTATCGCTTGTCACTTATCGACTAGTTTTTTGCGTTTAAATAGTTGACATATTCGAATATTATTCTACTTATTTATTATTTATTTTATATTCTCTTTTCTGAGGTGAATGTAATTGAAGGTGAATATATGTAGATGCTCTTTTCGCATGGAACCGAGTTCCATCACCTTGCAGAACTTTGCAAACAATAAGAAATGTTGAATTTTAAAAATTCCATTTACCATCAGTATTCGAATAATGACAGCTAGTCGATGAATCCAATTCGAATGTTTGCTATTCGATTTTCGAATAGCTCGATAGTTGATATTCTACTAATCGATTCGATGGATAATCGATTGCAAACAAGAGCCCTAATATGTATGTATGCATGTATATTTTAATATGGTGAAAAGCAAAGCAAATGAGTATTAAAATTATAAATATATGTATACGTATTTACATACATATGTATATGAGGTATAAATATGTTAATATTTAAATTAAAAATAAATATTATTTCAAAATTATTTTAAAAAACATATTTTTTCAATAGCATATATGTAAATAGGACTAGCACATTTTGAAGTAAAAAAAGACATGTATGTATCATGTACAGCGTCGTTCAAAATAAAAGCGCCGTAAACATTCGATAGTGGTACGTTTGACATGTTCAGAGAGCGGATCCATGGGAGTGGTTTTTGAGTCCAAACCCGACAAGCAGTCAGATATTCTAAAACCCGTAGGGGTAAAAATGTAATAGACAACGCTAAGTTCCATGAATAAGACCAAGGTGCTCCATGGCCGTAAAAAAAAGGAACAAAATTTCTAAACCCAATACATTTCTAATATTTCTTAAATAAAATTTGGAACTTACAAATAGAACTTTATTGCATCAAAAAAGGGCAGAGGCATTTTTAGTGCTTTCGTTTAGCTCGACACTGTATAAGAGTACTCACAAACCCAACGCTTAGAGCAAAAGTATTAGAACCAAAAATTTTTAAAGCGAATATTATTTGATTTGAGCCTTAAAAGCTTAGCGTAGATGTGAGACACACATATCGACATACATAGAGAAATGTATTGTATTTACAATAGCATTAGCAATAGCAGAAAATCAAACAAAATTATAAAATTAATAGAAGCGAAATTAATAGCAAATGTGAGTAGATTCTACTATTGATGTTTGCATTACAAACAAAACATTTTTTTTACAATAACGAAAATGGTGTATATTACAATGCGCTGGGTAGAGTAAAGGAATCTTCGGAAAGTTTAAGCATTTTTCTTTGTTTATTGTAGAAGTGTTTTTACATTTTTTCTCTTACTTTACTTTTTTTTTTATTATTTCTTTATACTGTATGGATGCATGTTAGGTACATTAGAATGCCCTTAGAATGAAACAAGGGGTCAGTAAGGCAATCTAATGTGTGTACATATCAAAACCATTTCAGTATAGTATGTACATATTTAAGAATAATTCTATGCATTGTAAATTAAAAAAATATATATATAAGTACGTATCAGCTAGTTATATACATATTTTAAACGTCCTATTAAATTTGTGTTGAATGAACTTATTTTACTCAAGTTCGTCTCATGAAAAAATCTCCTTCAGTGCTAAATTTAAAATAAATTTCTTTAAATTGAGATCTGGACTAAAAGATGGCGGCATAAAAATCTGACAACTTTGCTAAATATAGAGCTTGTGAGTCATATTTTTAAAGAATCAGGGAAGTTTTTAAACATTAAAGATTACATTCCCTTGCCAAAGGTTGTAGGGAAGCGCAAAAGACCTGAAATATAATTTATACTTGTTGAAGCGAGAATGGGCTTCCAACCAGGACAAGTGTTACTAGAAATAAAAGGTTGTATATGCTCCTACTAGGTCCCAATCAGCTGCCCTCCCAAGCCAAATACCTTGAAGTAATCCAGATATTTAACTGTTGTGGAAGTCTCGCTTTGAGTATAATGCATCAAAGGCATTAACGACGAGCTACTAATACAAACAAATTTTTAATAAAACGTAGGTTCTGTCTACCAGAGAGATCCTTTGAATCAACACTTCTATATCTAGTGCTATTATCAACTACGCATCTATTTTGACGTGGTGGAGCAGGAAAGCGTGATCAACATGCCACCCTTCAAGGTTTTATGAGAGCTTTTACTGCACCGATCGGATACAGGGTGACTGTTGTTGTTGTTGTTATCAACAAGTTTATTCCCTGCCTAATGAGCATGATCACGCTGAGAATCGTCATCAAGCTCTGCTAATGGAAGTCCAAGGAAACGCAGAGCTTCAATAGCGTTGGACCAGAGTGATATTGTTGTTAGAAGAGTAGGTTCAATTGTTGAAGAGAAGTTTTGTATCATGACGGGACATACTACATGCAAGGTTCGCAGGGCAAAGATCTGAGCAAATTGTCCACCGACTCAGTGTGAGAGTCTTTTAGAGCCTATTTACGCTTTACTTCAAATTTCCTCTAAGATCCTTCAATACTACCAACCTTTTCGTTGCCTAAACATCTTTTCATGAGACAACTTTTCTTAAAAAATAAATAAAAATCTAAAATAGTTTACTTTTTAACTATCAATTTACTCACCTTCTTGAAATGCATTAAAGTATCCGCGCTATTTTCACACATTTCAGTGATGAGCGTTACACCAGTAATTAATATGCCTATTAAATTAAAAGAAAAATTTAATAAAAAATAATTTAGACAAATAAAGAAGCACACACATACAATGTACACATATGAATGCATTTAAAATTGTTTTAGCTTTTAAAAACTCATAAATAAATTTATTCGAAAGTCTGACACGGCATGGCATGGCCTCAAGGCGAAGCCCTAACGCCTTTACGCCTTTGGTCGGTCAAACAATTTCAAATGCTCTACATACACACATACATATGTACATTAATGTAAGTAATTGCTTGGGAATAGTATACCGTGATTTTTCTCGCTTAACAGTGAACGTGTGGCCGGTAAAAAGATTTCCATCAGTTCTGGTACTCGTCGTATAACACGAAAGGCGCATAATGTTGCCTTCTTGCGTATGTAAGTGTTTGGTGACTTCATTAGACGTTCAACTTCGCTAGCTAAATCACGTGCCATTTCGGGTGATGCTATGGCGCCCAGTGTGCACAGCGCCAAACCCACCACAAATTGTGTTGAGCTATTTAAGTCGCTGTGGAGTAAATTAAAACAAAAAAGAAGAAAATTAAATATTTATACAAACACGCTCAAGTTGTAATCTTTTGTTATCGAGTTGAAAAAATCAACAGACTTAACACGCTTATTTCCGCTTGCAAAAACTGCTCAGTGCAAATAGTGTCCTGCCAATTGCAACACTACGAGCTTGTTCATAAAAGGTTCATTACTCGACTTTTAGTATTCCAAGGAATTTTTTTTGCAACTTGGTTAAACGAGATTAAAGCTTTAAACAGAAAATTATTTAAAATGCAATAAAACTAAATTAAAGAAGTATGAAACACTAATTTCGCGTTAAAACTAATTTTATATACCCATCTGCGGGGTGTTATGACACATATTGAATTGAAAAAAAGTTATAGAAATATTTCAAATTAGTACATTAGAAAGGTCAAGTGGTAGTGACGTAAAACTCATTCGGTTTCTGAAATGTATGTGCCCATTAGGCAGGACAAAGGGCACCAAAACCAACAACAACGTGGTAAAATGCATCAACCAAATCTCTACGGTTGTGACTTCGAGAGCTTAAAGCTTTAACCCAGCTGCTGCAATCCCAAAGATAGGTATTGCCATGCTCTTCTATGAGCCCTACTATGCCATTAAAACTTAGCGGATTTCGTTTTTGAGCTTATTTAATCTTCTTCTTCCCTGCACTCGATTTTCAGCATTGCCTGACGAAAGTTTTAAGACTAAACACAGCTAAGTATACAAATAATATACCCAAGCCAATGCCAACAAAGGGCGCCGCCAATTGCAGTCGGCATCAAAAAAACAACAAAAAAGTGGCACAAATACAAAAATATCGACCACCAGCAAGCAGCCAAGCAACAGCTGCCAACAAGTCAAATCTGAAAGTTTTTCTGTTTTTTCGTCGTTGCTGTTGTTGCTGTTGTTGATGGCAATGACTTTGCTAAACTATGCAGCATTCGCGTGCAAAGAAAAGTTCATTTCCTTGAAAAAACAAAAAAAAAAACTAAGCAAACGAAATTTGTACTGAGATCCGGTAGTACCATATCTTCATACATATCTGCTACTTACTTTTTGAGGCAATTTGTTATCAGCAAATGCACATCCTGACGTTCGTCCAGCAATAGCATGGCACCCAGATAACCGATGCGTTTGTCGGTGAAACGCGTACTGGCTGTGAGCTTAAGGCATTCCAGCTGCCCGAAATGCGCTGGATAACCCAGCATGTGAATGTAAAGGAGTTTGGCTATGTTGCGGCATCTAAATGAAAGGAAAATAAGAAAAAAATAAAAATTAGTTCATACATATTAAGGTTTGGTTTAATATCCAGTTTACAGGGTTACTGAGAAAAAGTTGAATTGGAATTTTAAAAAAATCTATAAAATTAAACTGCTTCAAAATTTGTTGAAATCGGTTGTGAATTTTGCATTTTAGCAACAAAAACACACACAAAAGAAAAATAAATAATAATAAAAAAAAAATAAAAAAAATTTAACCAAAATAAAACTAAAAAAAAAATTTATCTAACAAAAAAAAAATTTAACAAAAAAAAAATTTTAAAAAAATTAAAAACTAAAAAAAAATATGTAATCAACATTTCGATTTAGAAAAAAAAAACATTTTTTTGGTTTACAATCAGGCAAATGATTTTTTTTAATATTCGGGTGAGTGCATTTTTTTTTATTTTTTACTCGAATACCAAAATAAAATTTGTTTTTTCAACTTCTGATTTTTCATTGTCTTTCTTGGGAACACCCCACATATTGTAGAACACCTAAATGTCGAGTAACATTTTTTATTATTTTTTTTTTTAAGATATCTAATTTTTGAGCTTAAATAGTAACACAAAAACCAAGTGTTTTATTTATAAAAAGGCCTTAAGCTCAAAAATTAGATATCTTATATATATTTATTACCGGCCAAAAATTAACTCAATCATTTTTTTTTTATAAATCACAAATTCTACCCCCCATGCTAAGCGGAAAAAAATTTTTTCAACACATTCACAGAAGTCTCGATTTTTCTCTGAATGAAACCTTTCCCATTTGAATTAATTTCGTGGACAATAAATAACTTTTTCTCAAATTTTACTACTGAACTTTGAAGCACACTTAAGAACTAATAACAAACCTAATAAATTCCCATTAGAAGTGAGTAATAAATTGCTTGAATGGCTCTTTCAATCAATTATGAAGTCTTTAATTATTTGAGAAAATCCACAATTACTAATTAATTAGCATTGCAAAAGTATAAAAATTGTCAAAAAAAATAATTGTTTAAGTTTCTGATTTTTCTTGATAATCATAATAAATCATGGTTCTTTTTTGATTGTGTTTTAAAATTATTATTAATTTTTCAAACCCGTTAAAAATGGGCAATCAATCATTACTAAGCTTTTTTCAAAAAACAATCAATCAAACCGGGAACCATTACGTTTCATTTCATGTCTGTCATAGTCAAGTTAAAATACATTTTATGTTTACGAAGGAGTTTTAATTTTCAAATCATGGTAAGTGTCTATGGTAGTGTTTGTGAAATTGCTTACTCCAAACTTGAGTTTGGCTTTTTTCGCTTATTGCCACAGATGTGCTATGGTTTGTGAATGAAAAAATTTACACAGGGTGACCTTGCAAAACATAAAATAAAAATTTCTTCATACGAGTACCACCAACCAACTTAATTTTTTTATATTTCATTTTAACCAAAATCTCTTTTAAAGCTAAGTAAAGACTATGATTATGGGCATTAATATTTAGTGAGTTTCAATTTTTCTTAATAACCCTGTTTATCATAGCTATTAATTTTACAAATGAAATGCATATTCAACTTACCGCCACACAGAATCCTCTTCACGAAAAGTGCTGCGGATGTAGGCACATTCTTTGTTAACTACAGCTCGTTCCTCTGCCGCTGTCCTGGCGGCGCGTATTTGCCGTATGAGATCGCGCAAACGTGTGGGTGTCGGCATTCTTACTGCAATTTGTGCATACGATAAAAAGGTAAAAGGGGAGGAAAAAAAAAAAATAATAATAATAATATGTGTAAGTAAAGTAAGAAGCAGACATTTTTTTTTTTCAAAAAAAGTCTTTCATAATTCAACAAAAAACTTTCCAACTATGGCCTATTAAATCGCATTGAAGCTCGTTTCAATGTTGTTGTTGTTGTCCTATCTATTTGTGGGCGTGCATACATAAGTATGAGTATGTGTTGGATAGCCAGTTATCTAGCGTGTCTTGGCCTTATTTGTATGTTCGTTTGAATTGTGAGCTGTGTCTGTGGATGCGCCACCGCCTCAAGTGCGCTTTAGTGGGTGGTAATGATTTATGAAATTTGCTTAAAACGTCGGACAATGTGTTAATTGAAAACATTGTTGAAATTTCTATGCTATTTAAGATGTCATTCAATTAGATCTACATATACAGACACATCCACACACACACACATACATATGTAAATGCATCGCAAGGTACTTATCTGCATATGCCCATTGGGTTAATCGAAGAAGCACAAATATTGCATTGAGTAGTAGGTGGGTTAACGTGTATCTAGCACAAAAGCTTTCAAGTACCGACCTAGTGTACATCCATGCATACATTGCAGCATTAGGGTGTGCTTCAATTATATGTATACAAATGTTATAAAATATTTTGGAGACAATCTTTTTTTTTTACCACAGTTTATCATTAATATGAATCGGAAATAAGTTCAATCTGTATTAAGGTATTGGTAGCAAAGGTCCAGTGGGCTTATGATATCTTTGTAAGCCACATGAGTCACATTTCAGTTGAGATCGCGATGTCCCACAAACTTTGGGACCTATAAACGCGAATTAAGACACACCCTAATGCACGAATTGCATTTGATATTGTATGTAGCATTGCAGACCCCACTCTTTGCTTTTGGTTTGTGTGATAATTTTTTGTTTTTGTTGTTATTGTTATTGTTTTTTTTTTGTTGCAACCTACCTCGTTCGACGGCCTCTGTGAACGCTTGGCGTATTGTCGCCATATTAAAGGCTGGATTAAATCTGCAAATGTACAAGAAAATGGCGACAAGCGGAGCGGGCAAGCACCACAAAAAAGTAAGAAAAAACGATTATTATTATTAGTTCAACATGCAATGGATGTGTGTCAAGAGTAGATAAAGATTGATTATTGATTGTTAAAGGGTTTTAGTAACTAACTATGATGGGTTTCAAATTAAAATCCAATTCAACAAATTTATGATGAAACGCAAACAACAAAATAACAAAGCAAAAAATATGGAAAACAATAACTTAAGACCAGATCTGTTAGATAATGATTACTAATCGTAAAGATTAATAATTGATTACCATTACTTTAAATTTTTGAATGATTACTTTCCAATTAATTAAAAAATAATAAGAAATAATCATGAAGAAAAAATCAAAAAGAAATAAAAAAAATAATTAATAAAATCAAAGTAATCGAAAAAGTTTTTTTCTGATTACATTTAATTTTGTAAAATTTTTTTAAATTTTTTTTACTTACTTTTGATTGTTTTTAATTTTTTTTTTAATTATATAAGAAATTAGAACTTAAGTAGAACAGAGCAAAAAAAAACGTGAAGCACTCTAATGTACATACAGCTTTTGTCAGAGATTTTGCGCTCGTGTGCAACTATGTGGCGGTGCGCTAAATCTCTGACCATAGCTGTAATTGCAAAATTTGAAAGGGCAAAATAAAGTAAGAAACCAAAAACAAAATAAATAAAAACAAATAATAACCAAGCAAATTTCATTTGTTAAGAAGTTAGTAGGAAAAGATAGTTAAAAAAGTTTGCAGTAAGAATATGCAAAATGCAAAAAACAAAAACAGCAAAAATTACCCGTGCTCTGAGTTCATTTTGAGCTGTGATTCACAGTTTCAGTTTCAGTTGATTTGTTTAATTGTTGTTTTCACAGTTGTTGTTTCTGTTTTATTATTATACTACGTTATATGTATGTATGTATGTATGCGGTTGTTATTATTATTATTGCAGGCGTGTTTGTTGTTGTCACTTAATAGTTATTTAAAGCCATAGGCACCAGACACGCGCTAAAATCTGCCACTGTTCCACTCCACAATCTTACTTTTACACACCCCCGTCTCTCCGTCTCTTAACACACCACACAACACTACTCACCTCTATCCAAAAGGCTGCTCTCTCTGTTTATCTCTCTACGAGATGCAGAGGTCGCGTTTGAGCTTAATTGAACACAGTAAAAGTTACTGTCTTTTTATGACGTTTTTATTTGATTCACTATTTGATATTATCAACGTGTTTTGTCTTTAATTTATTTTTCTTTTTACCATACCTATAACTAAATTAATTTAAATGTTGTTTTTGTTACTATTGTAGGTTGACAACAAAATCTGTGTAGCGATGACGAACCAATGTGTAGACAAATGAACACGCCTGGGTCGCCAGTGACACCGCTACAATTCGATTTATTCGTAAAACACAATGAATACGAGGGCTGCTACCATGTACGGACACCGAAGCCATGGTTGTAAACTCTTTAATTTTTTTAAAATTGAAACTAACAGTTACATACGAGTACGACGATCTGAAAAATTGTCAATTGTGCATAGGATGAGGCAGATTGCTCGTGTTACGCCTCTTTTTGGACCTACAAATACAACTTATTCAAGGATGACTTCGACTTTGGATCAGTTTTTCTGAGGCTTAACGGCACGAAAATTGCCGCTTTATCAAGTATTTGACAGTCTGTTTCCGGATATAAGTCCAGTACGCTTCGGTGCTCCCTTGCTGTACTGCCCGACTGTCATGATAGCGATTTTGTATGACCAGTGGAACCTAGGTCATGTCATCCCTCCTTCCGTAAAAAAGGGAAGGATGGGTAATGAGAGGTGAGAGACATCATTTCCGGAGATCAACCATAAAGTTGCACCTTCATTACCTTTGTGCATATTAGTCACCTCTTACGGCCGGTATGGCTACCTCGGGCACATTCTAAGCCCCTAACCCGCAGTAACAACCCTCTTAAGTGTGGGTTTATATATATGTTCATAGGTAACTAACAATTCAGCGGGATAGGTAAATAGGGCTTGTCGGATTGACTAGGCGTTTGAGTACTGTTGGCGCGGCCTAGCAGCAAATGACATTTAAAGTTTTTGTAATTTCTTGATATGTGGCAACTGTATGTATTGTCCTAAATTATTGTAAACTTTGTATAAGTGGCAACTCATTTCCAATATTGCACAAATATGACAGTCCCAATGTTCGAAAGAATATAGCGGGCATTCGTGGCTGGCATATTGGAGCAAGAAGGTTGCAATCACACAAATGTGTAAGTAGAAATTTTCCATTTTATTTAGCAATTCATTTACCGTTCCATTTTATGTACCCCTAAATAGGAAATAAAACAATTTCATCTCCATTCTTTATACTACACAAATCGTAAGCTGCATTTTATTTGCGAGAGGTTTGGTGAGTCCAGCCACGGATCAACATCTTTTATTTCACATTTTACTTTGGAGGAGTACATGTATTTTGGAAAGGTGCATACCTACATATATATACGTTTGGCGGCAAGAAGCAATTGTTTGGCGGAATAATATAAGGCACGGTAATAATAAAAGACTGGCGGCGAAAGTGAAGCAGATATTTGGGTGCATTAAGGGACAAAACTGCTGCGCGTAGTCTTTGAAAAGACAGCAACAAATCGGTGCAAGGCAATTGCGGCAACGGAATCATTCCAGAAGTTTCGGCAGGATAAAGTACATATTAGCAGGTTGGCTAGCGGAAGTTAAAGTCAGGTGAGTGCCTTGGGGAAAATGTATGGGGTTGGTTGTCAGTGTAAAATTGTGTGCACGAATAACGGACACGAATAACGGGAACTACTAATCATAAGCACCCAAGAGCAATGACGGCTTTGGTATACATACATATGTACATGAGCACCGAAGAACATTAGGGTGCCCCGAAAACATACGAATGGTGGTGAAAAATAATGATATACATATGCTGTGCCAAACTTACGCCTTTTCTCTATTGGAATAAATCAAGTTCGCAATAATATGCATGAAAAGTAGCCGTTGTTTATGCCGTAGCAAAATAAAATTTATTGCGAATGATCAACGTACACCTAGAAGTATATGGCTTAAGAGCAAACGTTATACCTATTGTTTAATTTTTGATTAAATAAAGAAATTTTAGATTATTTGTATGCCGCGCGGCAGTCAATCTGCACCTCAACTAACTTATTGTATTTATGTGGTTCAAGCGGTTCTAAGTAGCAGTCAATCGTATTTGTGACTACAGATCTGGGGTTTTACTCATGTTGATTTATTGGTCCCTGCGTCTCTTAATTAAACTAAGTCCAAGGTTGTTGGTGGATGAATTATTGTGTGCGGATGTAAACGCCGATCTGCGCCTCAACGAATTTAATTTTTTCATATTGTCCCTGCGGTTCCACCAGTTGTTTTTTTTTTGCGCTGTAAACTATCGACCCAATAGCTAGTTGTTGTCCTGCTCATCATTAGGGCTGCTCGAATGCAAACAGGCTTGCAAATTATTAGTGTGGATGCAAAACGTCGATACGGTGGGAAGTTATATTGACCCTGCGTGTCCTCAGCGAATTATTAGTCGTCTGCTTCTTACAAATCTGCATAGCAAATTTCTGAAATTCGGTATCGAATAGGGTTTAGGCCTCAGCAAACAAATTTGGTTAAGAATTGGCAGTTGAATACGTACATAATGCCGAACTTGAGATCTGGAGGTAGGACCAGTGCAACTGAGGAGTGGTTGGACGACTTAAACACGACGATTCAGCAACAACCAGCGGGAACGGGTGAAGCTCAACCACTAACGATGGAGGCTAGACTAGATATGATGCAGCAGCAGATGCTGAATCTACAGGCGGAACTACGGCAGAGTCAGCAACAGCATGAATTGCTAGCAGCGGCTTCTAGACCACCAAGTAACATGAATGTCGAAAGCGTGAACGGGTCATTGGCAGGGGTTTTAAGCGATCTAAACCGGACATTAGCAAATAGCAGAGCAACGCATGGGCGCAAGTTATACGATTTACCTGAATTCGATGGGCGGCATGAAGACTGGCCTATGTTTAAAGAAGCGTTTTCGATGACCACCGAGGAGTACCAGTATAATGATAGGCAAAACATGATGCGCCTGCAAAAGGCCATTAAAGGTCGGGCAAGGGAGGTGGTAGAGTGCTTGCTAATCCATAGCAGCAACGTGTCCCGCGTTATTAGTACCCTTGCGGATAGGTTCGGTAGGCCAGAGCAACTGGTGAAAAGCCAAATCATAAAAATACAGGGTGTAGCTCCTATCGCGGAAAATCGTATCGATCAAATCGTCCCGTTCGCTACGAAAGTACAAAATTTATCATCATTTCTGCAGTCTGCTAACTGCGATCACCATCTGTCGAACCCCACGCTTATGGATGAACTATTATCGAAGTTGCCAGTTCAAAGGCGGATTGATTGGGCAAGGCATGCTTTGACGATAGTACCTAGACCGACCATATGTCATTTCAGCGAATGGTTGCAAGAGCTTTCAAAGTTGGTGGCGAGTGCTATGGTAAACACTAATGCAGACTCCAGACAAAGCGGGAGAGCCGATGGTCGTACGCGTTTTTTTCACGCGCAGGATATTAACAGTGGCAATCGGGATCTGAGCGTATGTGTTCTTTGTAAAGGAAGACACAGTATAAATCGGTGTAAGAGGTTCGTTGACATGCAGGTGGGTCAGCGATGGCGTGTAGTCCGTCAAAACAAACTATGTTTCAACTGTTTGAAAAGCGATCATAGGAGCGGCGATTGTACCGAACAACACAGATGCGATGTAGACAGGTGTACGCGCAAGCAGCATGAACTACTACATTTTCGCCAGCAAGGAGCTACAAACAGTCGGCGTCAAACGGAAACTGCAACACGGCAACAGGTCCTCACTAACACCATCGTTGACAAACCGGGTTTGAAACTTTTGTACAAAATCCTGCCAGTGCGGTTGTACGCCAACGGTCGAGTCATAAGCACCTTTGCGCTCTTCGATGATGGATCAGCAATCTCCATGATGAATAACGAATTGGCCGGTCGTCTAGGTCTCAAAGGACAGAAGGAAAACTTAACGCTACAATGGTTTGGTGGTACCACAGTTACGGAGCAGTCAGGCAGGGTCGACGTGGAAATATCCGGTGTTGGGAAATACAACAAAAGGTTTTCGTTGCGGAACGTTAGAACGGTAGCCAATCTTCAACTGCCGGCGCAAACACTCCAGCGGTCAGAGCTGCATTACAGACATCGTCACTTGCCAATCAAGGAGTACGTTGGCGCGGTTCCAGAGCTATTGGTGGGGTTGGACAACGCGCATCTGAGCGTTTCAAAGAAAACTGTTGACGATGGAAGTAATGGCTATTCGGTGACGCTTACGAAACTGGGATGGATCGTCTACGGAGGTGATGATCGGGCCATTGGAGATAGGCGACATTTTGTGAACTTCGCTAAGATTGATGGCAGTGGTGAGCGCCTCGAACGTTTGGTGAGTGACTACATAATCAACGAAGAGCTGGGAGTTCGTGATACTGTGGAGGTTGTCGAAGCTGCAGATATTGCTAAAGCAAAAACTTTATTAGAAGAAACAACAGTAAGAAAGGGTTCACACTTTGAAACAGGTTTGCTCTGGAAGCATTCAGATGTAGCCCTACCAGACAGTCGTAAAATGGCAGAGAACCGAATGTTAGCCCTGGAAAAGAAGTTTAAGCGTGATAACAACTTTAAGTCTGCATACGTCAAAGTAATTGAGGAATATGAAGCCAAAGGTTATGCGAGGAAGCTGACAACGGAGGAGATCATGGCTGGAGGTGAACGTAGCTGGTACCTGCCACACTTTGGAGTTTGGAACGCGAACAAACCGGGAAAGATGCGACTTGTATTCGATGCTGCGGCAAAGGTCAACGGTGTATCACTGAACTCAGCACTATTAAGCGGACCGGATCTAAACCAACCACTCGCAACTATTTTATTGAAATTTCGAGAAAGGCCAGTTGGAGTATGCGCCGATATAGTGGAGATGTTCCACCAAGTCAAGATACGTTTGCAGGATCAAGCAGCACAACGCTTCATATGGCGAACGGACTCTAAACAGGCATTTGTGGTATACGGTATGAACGTGATGACGTTCGGGGTTACTTGCTCACCGAGCTCGGCCCAGTTCGTGAAAAATAAAAATGCAGAGGAGTTTAAAGAACAATTTCCAGAGGCGGCGAATGCAATAATCAACAACCACTATGTAGACGACTTCGTACACTGTTTCTCTTCCGCTGACGAGGCAATCCGAATAACGAAGCAGGTAGCTTGGATTCATAAACAAGGAGGGTTTGACTTGAAGCGGTTCGTATCCAACTCCGAACAGCTCACGAAACAAATGAATAATGAAGAAACGCGTTCGCCTTGCTTGAATCTTGACAGAGATAATGTTGGTATTTTTCAGAAAGTCCTTGGGCTACATTGGGATACGCGTAACGACGATTTAAGATTTGTTCTCTCGTTTGCAAAGGTCGATCCAATCGTGCTGGCTGGGACGAGGAGACCCACAAAACGCGAACTACTGAGTGTCACAATGTCGGTGTTCGATCCGTTCGGTATGGCGGCGGAGTACACTATGGAAGCAAAGCTTCTGCTGCAGGCGACTTGGCGCGCTGGTATAGACTGGGATGAACCTATTCCTAATGAACTGCAAGAAGCATGGGTGAGATGGTTGACTGCGATCAAACGCCTGGAAGAAGTAAGCGTGCCGCGGTGTTACGGATTAGGGTTCCATCAGTCACCAGTCGAATTACACATATTTGCGGACGCAAGCGAGGTAGCTTATGCAGCTGTAGCGTACTGGAGGTTCCCACAAGGTGCAAAAACTGCAAATACCATATTCATCTCAGGAAAGGCCAAATGCGCGCCATTGAAGCTGACATCAATCCCCCGACTGGAGCTGCAGGCAGCAGTGTTGGCTACACGTCTTCGGAAGAGCATCCTTCAATGTCATGGTAAAGTCCCTGTAAGAGTCGTGATGTGGAGCGACTCGAAAACTGTCCTAGCTTGGGTGAAGTCTGACTATCGGCGCTATAAACCGTACGTGGCGCATCGTGTTAACGAAATTCTAGAGGCTAGTAATGTAAACGAGTGGCGATGGGTTCCAAGCGCATTAAATCCAGCGGATTGGGGAACGCGTCCGAAGGCGGATAGAAGGAGCTCGACATGGATTAGTGGGCACCCATTCCTGTTGCAAGATGAAATCTTATGGCCGTCCAACGAGGTTAACCCGAACACGCAAGATGAGCTAAGAGCGAATTTTTCAGTCCTGACACTAAAAATTAATAATGACATGTTCACCAAATTTTCATCGTTGATCCGTTTAACAAGAGTCGTAGGTTGGATACTGCGGTTCCATAACAATTGCCGAAGAGACGCAAGCGAGAGGTGTTCTGGAGGGCTCAGTGCTTCGGAAATAAAGAGCGCAGAAAAGGTTATAATTCGCGCGGTACAAAGACAAAGCTTCGCGGACGAATACTGTGCACTGATCACCGAGAAACAGGTGGAACGCAGCAGCGCTTTGAGGACTCTAACACCGACGTTAGATGAAGAAGGAGTGATACGAGTAGGTGGGCGCATAGACGCAGCAGTAGCCATTCCAACGCATTCACGTCGACCGATAATCCTGCCTAAACGTCACCATGTTACCGAGCTTGTAGTGGAGTATTACCATCAAATCTGGAAGCATCAAAACGAAAGTACAATAGTTGCAGAAATCCGGCGGCGATACTGGATCCCTCAGATCAGAACCGAGGTGCGACGCGCAATGAAAAGATGTCCAGTTTGTATAAAAGAAAAGGCTACGCCAAACCCTCCGCAGATGGGTCAACTTCCACCGGATAGGCTTACACCTTTCGTACGGCCATTCACTTACGTGGGCCTCGATTACATGGGCCCGTTTACAGTCGCGATTGGCAGAAGAAGTGAAAAGAGATGGATCGCGCTATTTACGTGCCTTACTGTGCGGGCGGTGCATCTGGAGATCGCAAGGGACCTGACAACGGATACTTGTCTTATGTGTATACGAAACTTCATGAACCGCAGGGGAACACCGGTGCGCATCCGATCGGACAACGGGACAAACTTCATTGGAGCTGATAAAGAGTTGAGGCGGCAGAGAATCGACTTTGATAACGGCATTATATCTAATGCTCTGGCAAACAAGAACATCGAGTGGGTCTTCAATTGCCCGTTGAATCCTCACGCTGGCGGCTGTTGGGAAAGACTCGTCCGTAGTGTAAAACGTGCAATGGGGCATGCCCTCAACAACGAAAACATCCAAGAGCACGGTTTGTACAGCCTCATGTGCGAAGCGGAGAACATAGTTAACGCACGACCATTGACGCACATACCGTTGAACGAACACACTGACGAACCGCTAACCCCTAATCATTTTCTCCTAGGTACTTCCAACTCCGAGCAAACGCCGCACCCGCAAGAAGAAAAGATGATTCCGACCAGAAAAATGTGGTACAAGGTGCAACAAATACAGCACAGGTTTTGGCGGAAGTGGATAGATGAGTATCTGCCAGACCTAACGAGGCGAACCAAATGGTACGGGGTGCAGAATCCTCTAGCCGTAGGTGATGTAGTCCTTCTCTGCGACACCAACGTTCATCGCTCCAAGTGGCCGATGGGGCGCATCATACAAGTGTTTCCTAGTAAAGATGGGCAAGTAAGAGCCGCGCTAGTGCAAACGAAGGACGGCGTTTACAAACGAGCAGCCTGTATATTGGCCAGGTTAGATTTGGTGAATCTGGGCAGATCCACGGAGGCGGGGATGTTGGCGCGGCCTAGCAGCAAATGACATTTAAAGTTTTTGTAATTTCTTGATATGTGGCAACTGTATGTATTGTCCTAAATTATTGTAAACTTTGTATAAGTGGCAACTCATTTCCAATATTGCACAAATATGACAGTCCCAATGTTCGAAAGAATATAGCGGGCATTCGTGGCTGGCATATTGGAGCAAGAAGGTTGCAATCACACAAATGTGTAAGTAGAAATTTTCCATTTTATTTAGCAATTCATTTACCGTTCCATTTTATGTACCCCTAAATAGGAAATAAAACAATTTCATCTCCATTCTTTATACTACACAAATCGTAAGCTGCATTTTATTTGCGAGAGGTTTGGTGAGTCCAGCCACGGATCAACAAGTACATACATATGTATGTACATACGTTCAAACTCCATTTGCATTACTCAATTCCAAAAAAATCGTGGTGAATATATTGGCCAAATGTGGTAAGTTTAAGGCTAAGCTTGATCTATAGATTATTGGCCAAGTAGTAACTGGCATTCATCTAATTAAATGTGATGATTAATAAATTTATTTATTTATTTATTTCATCTATACTATATAAATGAAGTTATATAGTATATTTTGGGGCTGGGCGACTAAGGCCATGTAGCCCCATGTAAAATTGTTTTTTTTTTTGTTTATGTTGTTTTTGTTGTTGTTATACTTCGTGAAGTAAATTGTGAAAGTTAAGAGCATCTTTTAAAATTTTAATGGTATTTTCTTGGCTGCAATCGAGCACTTGCGTTGACCTTTGCATAATGTACTTATCTATTTTAATTCAATTATGTTTCAGTCTTGGATATATTGGCAGCATTGTGAAAATGGCAGTAAGTTATTCAGACTATTACAAGATTCTCTAACTAGCACCATTCATTGTAGCGTCTTTCAAGCGGAGGTTGCCGCCATCAAGGATGCGGTGGATGGGATGATGTCCAGCGCTTTCGCTGTGAAGGAGTTTAATATCTACTCCGACAGTCAGGCGGCAATTAGGGCGCTGAGTGCTAGCAACGTTCGGTCGAGGACAGTGAGTGACTGTCTGGAATCGCTTACGGTTGCAGCCGACTACTTCAAAATAAAAATTATTTGGGTGCCAGGCCACTGTGACATCCCCGGCAATTGCCAGGCGGATCTCTTGGCCAGAGCGGGTACTCTTGAAAGTGATGTGGCCGCCTCCAGAGTACTGGGTATTCCCCTTACCACCTGTGGTCTGCTTCTGGGCAGATGGGCTTCGAATCAGCTTAGCAAGCGCTGGGCTGACACCACCTTATGTCAAGTATCGAAGTCCTTCTGGCCGGTGGTGGACTCCAGGCGTTCAGCGGAATTACTAGGGTTCTCCAAGGCACATCTTTCCTTGATAATTGGGGTATTGACGGGGCACTGTCCAATAGGGATACATGCGGTGCGGCTAAATATTCTTGAAACCCCTAGCTGTGTGAGCTGCATGGAGGACGACGAGGTGGAATCATCAAATCACTTCATGCTTAGTTGTCCAGCGTTTGCTAGGACCAGGCTCAGGTATCTGGGGTCGGATGTTTTTAGGTCTCCGGAGGACGTGTCGAGGATCGATGTGTGCCAAATCCGGAGCTTTATTGTCGCTACACAGCGATTCTCCAAACGAACTTAGGTTAATGTCACCGTGAAGTTAGTGGCATCACAACGGACCACTAAGTGTCTAAGTGAGCTGTTCCCACAGTGGAATAGCGGCCACCTTACCTAACCTAACCTAACCTAACCATTCACGAAATGATATTCCAAGAAAATTAAGCGAATGTTGCCGATATACAGAAAACCGACGCATTGTAGGATATTAAAAAGGATGTCGTAGGCCTGTAGGATGTAAGAGGCTAATCAAATTGGCAATAGGGCTAGAAACGCAAGTTGCTAGTATGCACTTTTATTGTTCTTTCTGTAACCACAAATCTCTCCCGGAAGGCTAAACGGTAAGGCAGTCATTTCCCTTACATTTCTGTTCGAACTCGCCAACAGAGTTAAGCATATTTTTTTGTAAATGGTAATTTTCCCTGTGCGGATCTTACTACAATGCATGTAGGATAGAGCCTTAGTTGGGATACACATGATAGCGAGTCCGTGATAAATGACGCGACTTGAGTGATCGCGTTTTTTTATTTATTTATTTTTTTTTTTTTTTGCGAATAAAATATTGTGAGGTTATGAAAATTAGTTCCAACAATTTTCGGTTGTTTATCAATGAAACTTATGACAAACAATGTGGGTTATATGTATGTTCCTTTCGCTAAGTCAATCTTCCTAAATAATCTTCTGATCCATGCCATTTGCTCTCAATATCGTTTGCTTTGGTCTAGCAATCAATAAAGAAGCGATATGAAATGAGAAGCGTATTGAAGCCGATGGTATGAAATTAGTGTTCCCTGAAATCATGCTGGACACGTTATAGAAATAGTCTTCAGCCTATGCCTATGGAAGGTTTACCACTTTGATAAGCAGTTTGTCCAATTACAACATTTTAAGCAACATCCGATGACTATATGAATCGGCAGGCAAATATAGATTTAGCTGTTTTTTAGGTTTTGACCCCATTTACAACAACATATTTAATCTTGCCTTAATCAAACTCCATTTGTATAAATTTATGCTTAAATATTATTTTCACTGCACAAAAACATGTACCTACCCAGTTAATGAACTTTAGCACCAGCAACAAGAACAAATTGCTAGTTGTCATTGTTACCTGAGAAGCCTTTTCTTATGCACAATTTAATATCTAATATGTGGGCTGTTGCTAGTTAGCCCCCACACAGTACAGGAAACAGGAATGATGGCATACAAATGCTCGTCAAATAGCAACCTACAGCAAAAAGCAGACAATAAAAAAAAAAGTTCATTAAATCGCTGTTCCTTCCTGAGTTGATTTTTTTACGTTTTGCTTGTATGTTTTCTTTTTTTCTTTGTCTCACTTGGCCAACACAAATGCCAACGGACTTGGCCAAAACTAATGAGCGAGGAACACTTTGTCGTGCAAATGACAGTTTGGTAAGCTATGGTGGCTTGTAATAAATGTGGTGAAATTTAGACAATTGTTGGCTTAAGCAACATAAAGTTAGTTTTTGACGGGTTTAAGATTAAATTGGTAACATTCCAAAAGTCTTAATCCATATCACGAGTTGAGCAGAAAGGATTCGCACTGTAAACTCGCAAACTTGATGATTGGCTTTCAAATTCCGTATACTCCAATGACCAGCAGCAACGATCGCTTTAGAATTTGCAAGAGCCTTAACGTGACAGAAAAGTTTGTTTGATAGACCTCAGCATAACTTGGTTATGCGATACAACCTTAATTTTGGTAATTATAGCAGAAACTCCGCCATGGGCAGCATGATTCTTCCGGGATTTAACGGACGTCTTTTGTATAGTTAGCTGTGCAATTACCCGCTGGTTAGCCCTAACTCTGTTTTTATAAAAGTGACCATTAATGTTGGTTTACCTAGTGACATTTTACGATCTTTTGTAGAATCTATTGGAGAAGGCATGTAAGGGAGACATTCTTGTATTGGTCGCCGAGGGTTTTGGGAGAGCTGCCAATATAGGATTTTCCGGATAGTAATTCAGCACATCTGAGTTTCCAACTTCTACACCTTCTTACGAAGCTTATTTGTTAGGCGAGGTACGGTTATATGGCGTCTCCATAACAACTATTTTTTTTGATTTCGTGAAAGTCTAGCTACGCCCCTGTATGTCGGCATTATCTATCTCTTTGGGAAAATGCTACTTAATTGAAATTTTTTTATGATAAGATTACTTTGAAATAAAACTGATAAAGGTTCTAAAATTGTTTACAGTATCTCTTTAGACAACAGCCACGGCAACTTTTATTATCAGTTAAGTCACGGACCTACCAGAACTAAAGAGGCTTACTAAAACATAGCTTGGCAGAGGTCGACTGTGGATAGTAAAAATATGTAAATGAGAGTTCCTGTTCTTAAGCATCCAACATCCTTTTGTCGCAGGTACTGATCCCAAAAAACTAAATGAATCCAACAAAACTATCCAGCAGGTGGTGGCTATAATATTGCTTATGCAGTTGAAATGCCAACTAATCATCATGCACTTGGTTCGCCCAGCAAGCAGTTAACTAAATTGCTTTTCAATCTTTTCGTGCTTTGCCCTTTGAGTTACATTCATTTACAGCGAGTCATTTTTTTCATTATAATTGATGTAAAACATGCTTACACAATATTTTTAAAATTAATTTGCACTTTTTTAGCCAAATTTACAAATTCAACACGGATTATTTTGACGTTTACGTTCTTGCTCTGCTTACATACACACACACACACACAAACACAAACAAACGCACCCGTGCAGTCAACGCTGACTTCTCCTTTTTTACCTACTCTTTTTTAACCTGTCTTTTCAACGCTTATTTTTTCACAACGCATCAATTTGCATTCGCTTTCTTGTGATGTCTTCACTCGTTTTTTTCACTTATTGTTTCTACTGGAATGTGGCGTTAATGCTAATTTACCGATTATTATTAAATTGCAACGGCTTCTCAATGAATTAACACACAAACAGGTGTGGGGAGAAACTAAAAATTAAACAAATAAATTGGATTTTCACAAAATAAAATCACTTTTTCGCAAACCGATGACAAACGACCAACACGACTGACAGAACTTGTCAAGTGGCAAAGAACGAGGCGAAGAAAAGAATTGACAATGACAGTGGAATGAAGAAATGGTTAAAAATGGTGGATTTCGTTGCAGGGTTGCAAAGGCAATTTTTATTACGGCACAGTGGTATAGTTTACATAGACAATAAGCATTCTCGCTCTGTACGTTATTTCTCTCCCAAAAAGCTCATTGGGCATTGCGTTAAAAAGTAATAATACTTCCTTAGTTTTGAATATGAATTATTGAGTCCATTTGATGTAGTAAGCGAAGTCATTTGAAAAATAATATTATTTGCTGTCAGATTTTATTTAAAATCCAAGTAAAAATAACCGTTTGCATTAAGAATTGAAATTGTAAAAAAAAACTCCTCCATAAATTCGGAATAAACAGTTGGCCAAATTAATATCACCCAAGTATATATACATATAATCAAATTTAAAACATTTTATATGTGCGCCTGTAGAGATTCGCCTTGCACTCGATGCTTTTCAATTCATCAAACGGCATCGATTATTTATTCATCGGGTAATGAGGGAATAATAACAGTGGCTGGATAAGATCAGCTGACTGCTGCTGACTTTTAAGTTAATTTGAAATTTGACATTGCAGCCGTTGGAGCAGTATGATTTTGACATAAAACACAAAGAATACAAAAATTTACGGGTGTATGGTTTTAAATATATCGAGCTGCCACCAGCTGCCGAGAGGCAAGACATCAATATTTTTTCCAATAGGTTATTTTGACGTCACTACAAGACACGCTTTCTGAATTTCACACAATAGTAAATGTTTTAAACATTGACCTATAGGGGAGTGCTAGGTCGATCACACTTTTATAAAACAGATAAAAAATATAATTTATGGAATTGTTTTGACAAACAGCTATGTAGAAAAATATGTATTTGAGCTATTAAAAGTACCTTCGATTATTTTCAGGCGGCAGAACACTCCAATCCGGTTCGTAATATGGATACATCGCTGCACAGTTATTGCACTAAACTATGCAATTTTATTTATTTATTTAAGTAATTTTTTTTACTAATATATGTTGTTTTCAATTCACACTTATTCATAGGTGCGCAACATTTTATTTATTCACATCACTTCATTTACCAGAAATGTTTCTAATGCAAGAAGCCACGAATATAAAATTCAATATCGCACAAACCGTTACTGATAAGCAGTTAAAACAATGATGACACGATAGTCCAATTTCTTATCTCGTTTATGAACGAATTTCAATGTACATATGGAGTGAGATATCTACGTCTGATTAAAGGTATGAAAGGTATGCCAATCTAGGCCTTTGACGAACGGAAACATTTACAATAATTTAACCCCTCAAATATTAAGAGACATTTTTCACTGACAGTTGTTGTAATAGTTGTTTTAAAAATTATAGAAATTTTGATCTAATTTTTTGTACAATATTATTAAAAAGTTGAGCTGTAAATGGTTTTTTTATATAAAAAAAATTGATTGGTAGTTAAATATTGTATAGCACAACTGTTCCTACCGAAGACTTAAGCGTCTACTTTATACTGATTAATGATAGGTAGAACCTTATCACATTTTACTCGCGAGCACATGAGTGTTGTATATATTAAAAAACAACACTAAAATTTCTCTGTTTTGCTCCAAGGGATATTACCAACACCGGTGAGCTTTACTTTAACTAAATACAGGTGTGAGGAATAAAATAGCAACAAAAGGGACACCAACACAAAGAGTATTGAAGCGCTACAGATATATACAAAAAATATCAATTTTGCTGTTATTTTTTACTTATTATATACTATAGTTCGATCCATGGTTGTATGAACAAAGTAAATTATCTAATAGACGTAGTTTGTTTGGTTAGCGACAAAAACGCTCCCCAAAGATGTAGAGACCACTGTGGTGCATATTTGATTGACCTCCAAGAATTGTCGGGTTGTTGTTGTTGTTGTAGCACTGGGTAGTGAAATGACAGCCCTTGGTCGGGGAAACCCCGAGTCATTCCGGTACGTAGAACCGGCTGTCGGGTCGTGGATATTTGTTGCTTTTACGACAGGCACATACCTACCGCGGGTATATTTTAAGCCCGTTACCCGCTGTGTTGTCATTGTATCTACACACCTTTTAGTTCCATTTTGATATCAAACATTTTATTGTTTAGTTCTTATCTAAAATGTTCATATGTACATATGCGACTGAATATGTACATTTAGTTAAAAAGTATACTATTTATATTGGAGTGCCTATTTACATTAGGGTGTTTCATTTTCGTGTGAATTTTATTTTCTTTGCTTGAAAATAATAAAATATGGAAATATAAAAATTAAATGTCTGACTCAAAATATCGCTCATCTGTACAAATTGGATTGGAAATTAATTTTTAGAAATTTCAATATTTTTGGGTATTAAACTCGCAAGGACAAATAAAAAAAAAAAAAAAACGCACACTCTAATGTGCATGTAAGAGCTGCAACACAAGTTACACCAACAATTTATCACGAAATTAGTGAAGCATTATTTGGAGTAAAAAAAGTTGTCAGCTACTATTGTGCACGCATTATTCCAAAACAAAATTATGTATGTCAAAAAGACAGTTATTAGAACATTTTAGGCACATGAAAATAAATAGCATCGTCTTCGTTACAAACAATCAACTTCAAAACTATTTTTATAAGTAGTTAACTTCATCGTTTAATATAGTAATTATGGCTTAACGGCATATTATTACCAAATTTTATGTTTAATATCAAATATTTTACATGTATTCTTGAAAATGCTTATATTTATATGTAGATGAAATGCCACCATAAACAAGTTTAAAAACTTTTTAAAAGCATATATCAGTGACCGAATGGGTTGCTGATTCAAAAAGGCAGTGGCTGATCGTCCACTAATAAATCTTTATATTATATTAAACTGTTTGGTAAAAAAACTGTTTCGTCTGCCACCGAACTTTTGAGCCTTTTACAAAAAATGATAAAATAAAGTTGCTTTGAAACTGTCTTATGTACATACATACCTCCCAACACGACTGCTGTGCGAAAGATCACCGTATTTCAAAATATCTTTAAAAAGCGCCCCACCTCAGAGTTTGTTTGAAGAACGCCCTATCTAGAAATAAGTTTCATTAACGCCCTATCTGAACAAAAAATTCCACAGTTTCAGCTGAGATAAGGCGTTTTTGAATTGAATTTTGAAATAGGGCGTTTTTGAAAAAAAAAATCTGAAAAAGAACGTTTTTCAACCATATTCTGAAATAGGGCGTTTTGAAATAAATTCTGAGATAGGGCGTTTTTTTTTTTTAATATTTTGAAATAGGGTGATCTTCCAATTAAGTCGAACATGAATCATTCCGTGTTAATTCTTTTGTATTTTTAAATTTCTTCGCTTTTTAATGACACGGAATGACACACAATTATGTATTTATATCACCTAAAAATATTCAAAATTTAAAAAGTACAAATTTTGTATATGAAGGGTTCAGAACGAAATGGATCTAAGTGACTCCGAAATTTATTTGAGATATTCAAGTTTAAAGTTTACTGCCTTTTGAAAATTCTATGTAAAATCTGGGTAGGGCGTTTATTGTATGGGAAATAGATGGCACTACAATGTCCGAAATGACTCGGCTCTCTTTGCCAACAAATAAACACCATATTTCACTATACAAATATGGGTATAACTAAATTTCAAAAAAAGGTCACTTAGATCCTTTTGGTTCTGAGCCCTTATATGTAAAACTTACAACTATACTATACTACTTTTATGATTGCAAAAAAAAGAAAGTTACACAAATGTACCAGAAGTTGTTATCCATTATGCTTTGCCATCAATCGTTTTCCCGCGGTGGACGTACAATGGAATGCCGTTTGATTGCTTCAACTAACCATTTAATGCCCTCGTCAACACCTTCACTGCAAAAATTTTAATTAAACAACGGAAAATAAAGTAAGAAATTGTCAAATTTGCATCATTACAACAACATTTAAAAAATAGTACAAATAAATACCCCGTTAACGCCGACACTGGTATTGTTAGACAATCCCGCCGTCCTATAAGCGCACCAGATTGTTGAAATACAGGCTTGATATCGCGCACACCCATTACATCGGGCAAATCTTGTTTATTCGCCAGGATAAGTAGAGGTACGCCTGAGAGGAGTTCGTTTTTAATCATTTTATCTGCAAAATACAAGAAGCAATCAAGACTGCTATATATTTTATGTTTTAAATTTATTTTATTCGGTAGACCTACCAAAAATCTCTTTGGATTCATCCATACGCTCACGATCATTAGAGTCTATCACATAAATCACACCATGTGATTCCTGGTAGTATTTATCCCAAAGCGATTGCAGTTCCTGTTGTCCACCTAAATCCCAAAAATTTAAACGTACACCCGCCACATCGATTGTACCAATATTTAGCCCCACTGTCGTTGTAATCTTTGCCGGATTCATACCTTTGTAGTTTTTTGTGAATTTTGTTTTAGCCGCTTCTAAGTAAGTCTGTCAATGGAAAGAAGAAATTGTGGTTAGTGCCTTTAAAAATGGAAAAGTGGTAAGAACTCAACTGTTTTTCCAGCATTGTCCAAACCCAATATCACCACACAGTATTCCTCCTTTTGTGTGAGATATTTGTAGAATCCATTAAGCAGTGTGTACATTATAATGAAGTGGTAAATACGCTGATAGACATGAATTAATTTAACTTTAGAATTAATAGCTTTTCCTCTTCGAATTGTAAAATAAATAAAACAAAATATCACAAAATATGACAGCTAGACAATCGCAGCAATATCAGCTGATGCCTGTGGTGAAAGTGTCTAGCGGGTGTTGAGTTAGCACCGCACAGTGGGCAGAAATTACGAATTGGTGAATTGTTATTTTTTTTGGAAAGCACGTTAATCATTGGGGTCGATTAGCTATTCTGACGGAACTCTCGACGGGAGAAATGTAATAGATCATAAGAGAAATGAATCGATTTTATCGGAATTGGTCTGTGAATTTCGATGAAGTCGATAGAGATCACAGATCTTAATTACAATTATTCCTCATTATTTCTTATTCTCCAAGTTTCCAGTTGTTGCTCTGAAATTGGGACGCGACTAAAGGTTTTTTAATAACTCACAGACAAACTACAAATATGCGTTTAGGAAAGCATTCCTTTTTTATTTAGTTAATTTATGTAAATAAAAACAATAAATTTTTTTATTCAATTTTGTTGTTACTAAACCAAATACAAAACCATACAATATGTATCTATGTATGTAACTTAATTATCAAATTTAATATACATATTCATCAATTAAAAAGTCTTCATAACTAATACATTAACCAACTGAAAATAAGATAACTTTAGCAAAAGACAAATCATATTTTTCTACTTTTAAAAATTTTTGAATTCTCTTCGAAAATTAATTTTGAAAGACCATATTATTCAAAAAAGTAGAATTTGCATGAACTATATAAATAAACCTTCACCACTTTTATCGAAAACTGGTTGAAAGGATTTGCTTTGATTTAATGTATGAAAAAAGTAATATTTATATATATACATTATTAAAATCTATACAATTCAAATCGCACTAAGTAATTGCAAAAACATCGAACAATTTGTATATAATATATGCGTCCAATGAATATAGTAAATAGAATATCCATAAATATATTTTTGCTATGCTTCAAAAGTTAGAAATTTATGTAATTTATAACTTTTACATATCATAAACATTCATTTAATTACAATTAAAGTTATGGTATGCAATGGTGTAAAGAGAGAATCAAAACAAAAAACTGCAAATGAATATTATCTGATATATGTAAAAGTAACAATGCTCCCTTTCTCATTTAAATACGCACTAATATAATAACAAATATGTATGTATGCCAGACAATGAGAGCGGAACTTTGAAAAAAAAAAAAACAACAAAATAATACAATAATGGAATGTGTATGCATGCAATTTTTTTTTTAAAGAAATTAATGTAAAGAAAAATCTAATACATACAGAACTAATTGATGCAAATGATATTTGTATGAGCTGGACACAGTATAAAATCAAGACTCTCACAGCGGTGGAAAAAGGTGCAGAAGTTTGGCTGACGCAAAATTGCGTCCAAATCCCCATATTTTGCACAACATGCAGCAGTCTTTTTTTATTCTTATGTGCTCATACATATGTATGTATTGTAAGTACATTTCAAAGTATTATTACTGTTTACTTAAGCAATGAATTCAAGCTAATTAGGTATGAAATTATTAAAATTTTAATTTTAAAAAATAATTTACAAATAATTTTGCTCATAAAATCTAAAATTAATGCCTTGTTCTATTTATGTAATGAAGTATGTGATTAAGTTTACATCTTGTTGTTACAGTAATTCAGTATAGTATTAAGTTTTACATATCTCGTTTTGTTTTTAACTGTTCTTACAGTTATGTGTTCTGTTATTCTGCCATCACTTTCATATGCATTTTATATACACTTATTATAGGTCAGTTCATAGACATTGACCTATTCGGCGCTATAAGCATTTTGAATTTACACGACATACCCCATATGTATTTATGTTTTCAAATTTGATTGTAGGTAATAGTTAAGTTTTAATTTTACTAATAAAATAAACTCATTAAATAATTATTTTTCATTTTACTTAGATTACAACAAACAAGATTTCACATTTGCCATATTTTTTTTTTTTTTCTTTTACATTTCGCTATATGTATTAATATTTGATTTTTTTATATAGTTTTTCAACTTTTTGTATTTTCATAAATTTCGTTAAATCGTCGTTATCATATGTATATATTGTTACAAATACTTATGTAAGTATGCTTTTATGTAAATTCGAGCAATAACTATGAGTTTTGCAAAAAATTATACATGCTATGCTCTAATACAATTCTGGCCGAAAGCTCTATTGTTAAATTTGCTCTTATAACTTTTTATTTGTTATTACATCTTCCTGTAGTGGAATTCACTAACTTCGACTACGACTTTCGCAATCGACATTTTGTCATACCGATATTTATCACGATATTTGGTATTCACTATTTTTTCTCGATTTTCGCTTATTCGCAATCAGCTATTTCGCAAACTAAACGACACATAATTTGCAGTTGTTTTCTATGTCGTTAAATAAAATGCACATAATTTGAATTTTTTATTAAAAATTGGAATAATGCTATATCCATATTATTATTATTAAAAAATGGCATTTGAGAACATAGAGTATGTTTTATAGCGAGATGAGAAATCCTTTGCCCGCATCGTTATAGATAAGTTAGTGAATCGCATATTCGATAGTGCAACAGACCGAATCGCTATTGAAAATCTCGAAAAATCGAACCGAATCGAATCGCTATACGTTAGTGAATTCCACTACTGCTATTAGTTAAATGTTTTTGAATGAATGTGTGTGTATGTACTATGTGTATATGCATGTATATATGTATAATGATTAAACCTAATTAGAATTGCACCCAATTTGCATTTGTTGCATTTTGTTGTTGTTGCTGCTGCTGTCCACTGCAAGTAAGAACAAAGTTTTAATAACTGTACACACATTAAAAAAAAAAAAAAACATAATATTAAATACCCTGCTGAAGCATAATCCGTCCATTCGGTTCCAGTACCACCACCAGACGCTCTATGTGCAGGGGATGCACCTGGACTTTGTCGTACTGAACCTCCGCCTCCTGACGGTGGCGGTGCAATTTTTCCAACTCCACCAGGCGGTGGTGGTAAAATACCAGTAGAAGGTTTGGTTTTGCCAGTGCGTGCAGTGCCTTCCGAGCCGTCTTTTTTCTTTAAAGGTAAACAAATATTTTTATAAGTACAAGTGTTGATTTAAATAGATTTTTATTATTTAAATGTTTGTGAATATTGTGGAATTGGTCTTTCTAATAATTTGGAGATGCATTATTTTGGTACTCACTGTTATTCTCATATTAATTTTGATAGTTTCGCCTTCCTTAAAACCCAAATCGAGTTGCTGTTTAGGCTCCGTTTTTTCTTTTTCGATTTGCTCTTGGTTTTTCACCCATTTAAAGTGATCTTGCAACGCCACATTCAAATCGAATGAATCTGAACGGTCACCAAAACCCAAGCCTAAAAAGGCAGAACGACCTAAAAGGAAAATATTATAACAATTATTTGTTTTCAAAATTATCTTTGCGCTGTTACCATTATCATCCTGGACACGTATAACGAAATAGCGCGAACTGTCTGAAACCGATTCTATAGCCACACCAGGATATGTATCGACTGGACAATTAGCGAAAAGTGCCCCTGACGTCTTATCTTCGAGCTTTAAATTGACAGATGTACCTTTAGCTACCAAACGCATACGCCCAGTCCATGTTGGTTCACCCAAATTCCAATCAGCAGCTCTAAAAAAAAAACAAAAAAATCGATAAAAGTAGAATTTGGAACACCGATAAAACAAATAAAGTTCTACAATTTTATATGTGCACAGTTCACACTTTGAGAATTTTAAGTGCAAGTGTAACTCTGTCGAAAGGGTGAACAGATTGTTGGTGGCATGAGAAGATTCTGGATTGGTAAGAATTTTTCCAGTATTCAGGTCGAAGGTGAAGGGCTAGAAGGTGCTGCCAACCATAAAAAATTCTGTTTCAATTCTGAGGTAGGTCCTTTTGGAAATGTTTTCTAAGATGAAGTAGTTTCCATTGTTAGGTTATATGTAAGTGAGACCGATGTCTGATTGTGGCATTGCTTCATCAAACTTAGGTTGTGAACTTTATAATCATTCGAACATCACTAAAGATTCCCGTCCCTTTCTATACCAAAACTCATTCGAAAAGAAAAGTATTGCTACCATATTTATTGGATACCAATTGCTTCCAACAACAAATATGACCCAGAAAAAATCAATTGCTTTTGAACTTGAAGCAATCAATTTCCGTTTAACCTTGTCGCAAACGCCGTATACATCCAAGGACAATCAATGAGCGATGAAATGCTGTAATTTAATTACTTCACTTCACAGCAGCATTTCATCACAATTTAATGCTAGTGTTATGGTAGCTGATACTCTTTTATTGACGTGGTCCATTGTGTTGGTTGCAATTTTCTAATCGTTTTATTTCCTTTGTGTGTCAAGCAGTGGCAATGAAAAAGATAAAAAAAATAATTACAAGCAATAGAGAACAGAAGAAACGAGCAATTTTTCCACGAATACACTTTTCCACTGGACCACCACCGTTTGCGCTTGGTTAAATACTTACCTGTAACCTCTATTGCTGGCACGTGGTGGAATTTTGTAAATAAATACTTCTGGTTTAACAATCAGCACACTCTCGTATTCCATTTTTCAACAAATTTACTTTTAAATTTTTTTTCAACCAATTTTTCTGATTTTTTCTCTTTTAGTAAACTCCCCCTTTTTCTTCGGCTTTCATTTATTTGGATTTTGACAGTTTTCGTAACAGTGTTGTATTACGACATTTTTTAGTACTTTCAATGTTAATAATCGGCGAGCACCCATGGCATACGTATACAGGTAGTAAAAGTAGTAAACATGGAGACGGACATAGAATATCCTCGTTGAAATTCCACATTAAGAGGAAGCCTAGTGTAAAAGGTCACGAACCCATGTTACAAGTAGAAACTTTAACCCCAGGTAATGAAACATACTTAGTTCCCATCAATATTTGATTCCATCATTAATATCCAGATGCAATAAACTTTGTGTGCCTACTTCAAAATTACACTGAAAAATGGGCATAATGTCAAAATTAAAGAAAAAACTTTTTAATCAGCTGTCTCATGCCACCAACTTCTATAGTTGGATCATGATTCATATCCATATCCAGAGAAAACAGCTGATCCGACCAACATTATGGGAAAAATTTTTATAAAGTTTTATAAAATTTTTACTGTGAAAGTGTTCGGTGGCGCAAAACACATGCAGCGAGAGAGCGCATTTTGACCAAAGATGACATTTTGACATTTCATTGACAGAGAGAGCTGCAAGTTTTTACTGAGGATTTTTGGCTCCGTAAAAGTTGAATGTGAAAACAGCTGATCTTGACAAGGGAAAGCAACAATGAAAATTTAAAAATTTGAAGTTTCAACCAATCAAAATGGCAACAGCTGTTTTTGCTGCAAGTTTCTACTGACTCCTGTTCGGTCGCAAACTTTTACTTTTTCCGTTTCGAGAGAGTTTTACGTCATTCTCTCTTTACTTACACTTTTTGCAAGTTTTGCCACCGAACACAGCTAATAGCTTTGCTCGCGTACCTTAAAATGTTTATAAAATTTTCACTGACAAAGTGTTCGCTTACAAAAAAACATTTCATTGACAGAGAGAGCTACAATTCTTTACTGTGGGAATTTCACTCCGTACAAATTGTAAGTGGAAAACAGATGATCGTGACAACAAAGATTTAAATATTTGAACTTTTAACCAATCAAAATGACAACCACAGTGATACAGTAGGAAAACTCTGTTGAAATTACATCCTGGAGGTGAAATTTTCAGAGTCGAAATTAATTGTAGTATGCAATTACTTCCACCCTCGGTTGCATTACAGCACCAAAACAAAACTAAAGGAGTAATTTTAGAAAAAGAGTATTTATTGCACATATTGTTCTATGGCAAGTATAAAAAATAAAAGTGAAATGGTAAAATTCCGCAAAAATACATATTACTGACGAATTTCTCTTAGCGATGACCTGAAAAGCAGACTTTTAGTAATGGTATTCATATAATCGTAGAAGTTTACGAAGTGTGTATTTTTATAAGTTTACACACCCCGTTATATGAACGCACCTGTAAATAGCCTCGGAAAGTTGTCAGTCAGCGATGGTTAGATGTGTTCACTAAACGCAAAATGAGTAATAACTTTACAAAAAAAACATATAAAATTATAGAAATTGTTCAAATTTATTTTATTTTACCTCTTCCATATTTTTATTTTTCTGATTCAATGAGTTTGAGCATTGAGTTTACGAGCATTTACGCACCGAAATCAGTTGATAAATTTACGAAGTTTGCGTAAACTTCTTTCCATACAAATTTTAAAAGTTCATTTACGCACTTCGTAAATTTACGCGTTTATGAGCTTTACACGCTGTATACACGATTACATGAATACCATTAGTGCTTGTTGATTTTCAGAAAGTGGAAAAAATATTGGGTTTTCAGACTATATTGAGTATGACTATAGCTATACATTGAGTTTTAGCTCTATACTATATATTTGAGTAGACACTTCTGGGTAGCAAACCCTCTTTTGCAAAATAAAACCACATTTTCTATCGGGTCGATATGGGAGCCTCTATTAAAGCAATGGTTTTTTAATCATAAAATCTCCAAGCTGGACTAAATTTCATGTCTGGACTATAATTTTTATTTAAATCTATTCAAAACTTAAATCACACAGAAATCGCCATAGTTCAAAGTAAAACGTTCAACACCCTGTGACAAATGTGCTATTGAAAACATAATATATTACGAAAAATCATCGCAAACCTATCAGAGATCAATCTTAAAATAGATTACCTATCATTTAAAACAACTTTTATCATTTTTCGTTTGCTTTGCGGGACTTAATGCAAGTAAATCTGTGTACAAACACATTGTAATTAACATTTAACACAAGTACTAACATATGTATACTTTGACAACATCTTTGTCATAATTATAAAGCATTTTGTTTCTTAACCAACAACCGAAAAATATCTAAATGTACTTTTAACAATTTTTCTTGTTTTATTCACCAAAATAATTTTGCAACACACAATCCTGAAATGCCAAAAAAGCGTTGACTGCCACCCCATGTACAGCCTGGCGGTGAATATAATCAGCTGATTGGTACAGAGTTTTACTACTGTATATACTGTGATGACAACTGCTGTTTTTGCTGCAAGTGTTTACTGACACCTTTTCGGTTGAAACATTTTAGGTGTGTTCGGCCAGCGTAAAATGTTACAAAGCGTTTACTGAAAAAGTGTTCGCCTAGCATAACATTTTATGAAAAGAGAGCGGATTTTGACAGTTCATTTCGTGAGAGAGCTGTAAGCGTTTACTGGACCAAAATCACAGACTATTCAGAGGAACTAAGTCTTCAACGTACAAAGGAAAAAATAACCTTATCTTCTCACCTATTTGGACTTTTTGGAATGTTCCTGGACAACATTGCACATTTAATTGCTTTTTATTTTCCATTTTAAACAGAATTAATTTAAAGAAACGGCTAGAAACTTGCACTTTTAGCATTGAGAGAGAGTTTTATAAATGCTCTCCTTAAAGTCATGATCCATCATGCATCATGCTTAAAGTGTTTACTTACTGGTAAAATTTTCTGGCCGAACACACCTTTTACTTTTTGCGTTTCGAGAGAGTTTTACGTAATTCTCTCTTTACTTACAATTTTTGCAAGTTTTGTTAATGGTGACATACCATAACGCTAACACCATACCCATACCATAGCCAACCAATTGAATTTTGGTTTTTCTGCCATATCCATAAACAGCTGAAGGAATATGTTGTTGGTGAAGAAGTTTGCTATCAAGTGGCAGCAAATGTTCATTTGGCTATGGCACCAATCATTGATGACAATAGATGTGGTTAAGTATATGGTATGGTTATGACTACGGATTTATGGGGGTTTGTTTGTAATTAAGCTGAGTTTCGAATATATTTTTCACGTTACGATATTTTTAGAAGTTTGCGAGGTATTTGCACTTAAAGTTCACAATTTTCTTTCATTTTCATTTGGTTGTTGTAATGGCACATTAGGCTGAGCCAAAAAGTGAAAAATTGTGCGTACCGTGGCACGTTGCCACAGTTCAGGCAACCACCCGGAGTTGGCATGGCGTAGCCCAGGGTTTTTTTAAGCGCGGCCAAAGGCTGCCAGTGCGGTGTTCTGCACATAAATACCATGAATCACGCCCCGTATTGGGGACCTGACCTGGGTCAATTTCCACTAATAACTTTTCACTGAAACAAAATATTGCTTTTCCCCCTTCGGATTATTGTTACGGAGGTAAGACGCGTCTTTTGATACCTCTCTCGAGATTTTTGGACGTGTATTAACACTTGACGTTCGATGGAAAGTATTACCGGATTTAGAGAGGATTACATCGAAATAACAGAGCTTATTCGGATAAATCATTCAACTCTTTCTATTCAGATCATATCTTTACTTTATTCTTGCAGCTTGATATCATCTTCAAATATTCAATCATCGACCTACTATAATCACTTGACGATTCATATCCTCTTTCCTCCTTCTTGTTAATGGCTATCAAGGACGTGTTCTTGTGATGCGCCAAGACGACTACATTCAATCTCAGCACGAATTTCTTCTTCGGTATGTGATTGTTTGTGTGTATCAAGATCGACCACAGAAATGAAACCCCGAGCACAGATATTACAAATATGCGGTTTATGACCTTGATGACGTTTTTTATGCTTAACTAAATCTCCCTTGGATCTTAAACGTAGCGAACAAATCGAGCAAACATGTTTACGTAATGTCTTATCATGACTACACATATGTAATTTCAGACTTGAAGTTTGCGTAAACCCTTTGTTGCAAATATTACAAATATATGGCCGTTCGCCAGTGTGTTTACGCTCATGCAGTTTTTTCTTAGTGCGAGTTGCAAGACCTTTCGAACAATAACTACAAGCATAAGGGCGCACCCCGTTATGCACTGTCTGTATATGTAGTTTAATTGAATGTTTTTCAGTGAATTCCTGTGGGCAAAGGCTGCATTTGACTTTTTTTGATGGATGTGTGCGCATATGCGTTAGCAATTCTCTTCTTGTCGCCTTTGCAATTCCACACACCTTACAAATGTAATTTTTCATTTCGGCATGGCGTCGCTGGTGTATAAAGAGCTCATATTTTGTACTGCATTTCTTCAAGCAAAGCTGACAAATCCGTTCACCATCTCCATCATCAAGTTTCCACTGATCATATTCCAACATTTTCTCGAAATCAACTAAATCTGATACTAAAAGAAATAGAAAATTGTTTGTTAGGTCATCATTTTATGAGTTGAATCAATAAACGACAGTTTTTATAAGATCACGAAAAGGTAATGCTTTGCTTATGTAAAGTTACTTTGCCTTGTTTATTGCACTTTTGTTATAGTTACATAATGAGAATAGTATGTACGCTTTATATTTACGTTTAGTCGACCGCTTAATGTTTGTGTCAACATTAAAACAAACAAATAAATAAATAAAAAATCGAAACGATCAGTTGATGTGGTCTTAATAACAATAGCACAATTGGTAGTATATTTCTACTTACAGGTATGCTTATCTTCCCGATGGTTTTTCAAGGCTTCCATAAGTTTGAACGAGGCATCACAACCATTTATGCCACATATAAATGTCGGTTCTATGGAATGTTTTGACTTTATACGATGCAGACGTAGTTGTTCGTATTTTGTAAAAGAGACTTGACATTCTCCACACAAATATGGTGCTTCATGACCAATGTGTACCCCACGTATGTGCGCGTCCAGATACATTTGTTTTAAGGCTTGGTGATCACAAAATGGGCACCTCAACATATTAAAATTCCGTTTGTAGCGTCGCTTTTTATGGGCTGCATTATCTGTTTCATTTTCTTTTTGTAAATTGGATGTGTTAACATCGTCATTTCCATCTACCGTATTATGCTCTTCAGAAACGTGTTCTTGAGATGCGTCGAGACGACTACACTCAATCTTAGCACGAATTTCTTCATTTAACATATTACATTTCCGTTTATAGTGTCGCTTTTTATGGGCTGCATTATCTGTTTCATTTTCTTTTTGTAAATTGGATGTGTTAACATCGTCATTTCCATCTACCGTATTATGCTCCTCAGAAACGTGTTCTTGAGATGCGTCAAGACGACTACACTCAATCTTAGCACAAATTTCTTCATTTAACATATTACATTTCCGTTTGTAGCGTCGCTTTTTATGGGCTGCATTGTCTGTTTCATTTTCTTTTTGTAAATTGGATGTGTTAACATCGTCATTTCCATCCACCGTACTATGCTCCTCAGAAACGTGTTCTTGAGATGCGTCAAGACGACCACACTCATTCTCAGCACGAATTTCTTCTTCACTATGTGATTGTTTGTGTGTATCAAGATCGACCACAGAAATAAAACCCCGAGCACAGATATTACAAATATGCGGTTTATCACCTTGATGCCGTTTTTCATGGCTAATTAAATATGCCTTGAGTTTAAAACACATCGAACAAATGGGGCAAACATGTTTACGTGATGTGTCATGAATTAACATATGAGTTTTCAGACTTGAAGTTTGCGTAAACCCTTTGTTGCAAATATTACAAATATGAGGCCGTTCCCCAGTGTGTTTACGCTCATGCTCTTCTTTCTTATAGCGAGTTGCAAAACATTTCGAACAATAACTACAAGTATGAGGGCTCAGACCGTTATGCGCAGTCAGCATATGTTGATAAATACAACGTTTTTGAGCGAATTCCTGTGGACAATGGCTGCATTTGATTCTTCCTGATGGATGTGTGCGCATATGTGTTAGCAATTCTTTTCTTGTCGTCTTTGCAATTCCACACACCTTACAAACGTGGTTTTTAATTTCGGCATGGCGTCGCTGGTGTATGAAGAGCTCATACTTTGTACTGCATTTCTTCAAGCAAAGCTGACAAATCCGTTCACCATCTCCATCATCAAGTTTCCACTGATCATATTCCAACATTTTCTCGTTATCAACTAAATCTGATACTAAAAGAAATAGAAAATTGTTTGTTAGGTCATCATTTTATGAGTTGAATCAATAACGGACAATTTTTATAAGATCACGGAAAGGTAATGCTTTGCTTATGTAAAGTTACTTTGCCTTGTTTATTGCACTTTTGTTATAGTTACATAATGAGAATAGTATGTACGCTTTATATTTACGCTTAGTCGGCCGCTTAATGTTTGTGTCAACATTAAAACAAACAAATAAATAAATAAAAAATCGAAACGAGCAGTGGAAGTGGTCTTTATAAAAATAGCACAATTGGTAGTATATTTTAACAATAACTTGTCATATTTACGATATTATTGTATTATGTATTATTATTATTATGAGCATAATTATTTCTACTTACAGGTATGCTTATCTTCCCGATGATCTTCCAAGATTTCCATGAGTTTGAACGAGGCATCACAACCATTTATGCCACATATAAATGTCGGTTCTATGGAATGTTTTGACTTTCTACGATGCCGACGTAGTTGATCGTATCTTCTAAAAGAGACTTGACATTCTCCACACAAATATGGTGTTTCATGACCAATGTGTACCCCACGTATGTGCGCATTAAGAAATATCTGTTTTAACGCTTCGTGATTACAAAACGGGCATTTTAACATATTACATTTCCGTTTGTAGCGTAGCTTTTTATGGGCTGCATTATCTGTTTCATTTTCTCTTTTTAAATTGGATGTGTTGGCATCGCCATTTCCATCCACCGTATTATGGTCCTCAGAATCGTTGCTAATCGAAATGTATGCATTGCCTTCTTCATATAGTGGTTTAGAGAATTTATCTGAACGATCACTTAGCGGTATTATCTTAGAATTATTATTATGCTCCTCGGAATCGTTGCTAATCGAAATGTATGCAATGCCTTCTTCATATAGTGGTTTAGAGAATTTATCTGAACGATCACTTGGCGGTATTATCGTAGAATTGGGCTCGCCAAACTCATTGTTATCGTGAGGATCAGCTTCAATTGAGATTTCCACAAGGGGTTCTAATTTGGCCAGTAGCTAAAATAAATGTCATTCTTAGCAACACTTGTTTATGTATTCAAAAAGCAAATAAACTGATTTGCGTTGTACCAACTAAATCCAACGCTAAATGGTAATAAACACCAATTAAATTGTGAAAAATTATACGTTTCCCTCACTGTTTATTTTTTCCCCTTCGTCTGGTTCTCTCGACCGACTTCTACTCGTTTTTCAAGCTCCAGCTCAGTTAATATCCTACGGGGATATAAAGCTTTGTTTGCTTGAGTATCGACAAAACTGCTACCGAACTTCCCTTTCAATTTGGTATGATGGTACTAGCCTAATTTCATTCTACAAAATAGCGATACCTATAGCTTTTTTGACAATTCTAACATGGGAATCAAAGATAAATGCCAAGAATACGCTACCCAGGGTTTTGAAAAAATGTTTTCGCCCATTCTTGATGTTATCTTGCTTTTGTAGTTACGACACTCAGAGAGATTGGTTCGAGGATAGAATTGCAACCAGATGGTCTATTGCGCCCTCATCTTTTCCCCACCTGTTATGACACGTAGTTCATAAAATTATCTATCTTACCAATCCGCTATCGTCGTCCCAGTCAAAACTGGCCGTTATCGGCTTCTCAAAATTCAGCTCACTTCTTCTTTGTTGGGTTTTTTTTTCAACTTCATTAGTACTATTTTCACCGTTTAATATTTTGTAAATGGCCTCAGCTGTATTAATTGCCAAATTTTGAAAATCCTGTAAGTCCATCATTTTGTCGTAGCATGATTGACACAGGCTTTGTGGATACACGTCTTCATTATTTTCCTTAGGGTCATTTATAGATGTAACCAAAACAAATAATTCCCTTAGTTGCGGTAATAAACGTAGGTCATATCCATCGTGTTTTGAATCACCCGAACTATTGCTGAGAACTCTGCGTCGCTTCGGTATGTAAGTAAGACAGACTCTACAGAACTCTTGTAAGTTATAGCGCGAGGGCTTACTCATTTTGTTTTCTTTGCTTGCGTTAATGCAAAACTACTTTAATTATACAAACTAAATAACGCAAATTATTGATATTTATTTTTTTTAACGAAACTCCGGTTGAATGCATTTGGTTCATGCTAGAGATGCAAAACAATTAAAAGTCGATGGTTACTTTCGGTGTTGGAAAATGTTTATTCTAGAAAATTGTTTACATTTTAGCAGTTGACGTTGCATGTAAAGTGTTACAATAGCTTTGTTCGCGTACCTTAAAATTATTACGGTAATCGTTTACGTGGGGTACCGAGCGCTACTACGCATCCAAAAATGTCGGGAGGGGTATCAAAAGACGCGTTTCGGTCCCAGGAGCATGAATATAACTCCGCTCAACCAATATTTTGGAAAATATTTGCGAAAAACAGAAAAATGACCCAGGTCAAATTCTGATTTGGGGGCCCGATCCATGTTTTTTATGTGCATAACACCTTTCCGCATTGGCGGCCTTCGGCTCGCTTAAAAAAACCCTTGACGTTGGATGGAAAGTATTACCTTATATATTTAGGATATTCATGCTCCTGGGACCGAAACGCGTCTTTCGATACCCCTCCCGACATTTTTGGACGCGTATTGGCGCTCGGTACCCCACGTAAACGATTACCTTTTATAGTCCCCGCGGACGGACGGACATGCCTTAAGTACTTTGCTATATGGAATTCTTATGTTGAGAATGAGCCTCCGTAATCAACTATACCAGCTTGGCAAGCAAAATCTACCTTATTGAATTTTTGAGATAAACTAACAGCTGTTTTGATGAATTTTTTTCACGTCCTTTATGAAAGCGGCCTTAAGACACTGTCCAAGCAAAGTCTATTAATTATTTATTATTATTATAAAGTACTACAATTAAGACAGGATTACATCGAATAACAGAGAATTTCTTCTTCGGTATGTGATTGTTTGTGTGTAGCAAAATCGACAACAGAAGAGAAACCCCGAGTACAGATATTACAAATATGCGGCTTATCACCTTGATGCCGTTTTACATGATTATCTAAACGCCACTTGGATGTAAAACGTAGCGAACAAATCGAGCAAACATATTTTCGTAATGTCTTATCATGACTACACATATGTAATTTCAGACTTGAAGTTTGCGTAAACCCTTTGTTGCAAATATTACAAATATACGGCCGTTCGACAGTGTGTTTACGCTCATGCACTTTTTTCATAGTGAGAGTTGCTAAATGTTTCGAACAAAAACTACAAGTATAAGGGCGCAGACCCTCATGCACAATATGCATATGTCTATAAATTGCATTTTTATGAGTGAATTCCTGTGGGCAAAGGCTGCATTTGACTTTTTCTGATGGATGTGTGCGCATATGTGTTAGCAATTCTTTTCTTGTCGCCTTTGCAATTCCACACACCTTACAAATGTGATTTTTCATTTCGGCATGGCGTCGCTGGTGTATGAAGAGCTCATATTTTGTACTGCATTTCTTCAAGCAAAGCTGACAAATCCGTTCACCATCTCCATCATCAAGTTTCCACTGATCATATTCCAACATTTTCTCGAAATCAACTAAATCTGATGCTAAAAGAAGTAGAAAATTGTTTGTTAGGTCATAATTTTATGAGTTGAATCAATAAACGACAGTTTTTATAAGATCACGAAAAGGTAATGCTTTGCTTATGTAAAGTTACTTTGCCTTGTTTATTGCACTTTTTTTATAGTTACATAATGAGAATAGTACGCTTTATATTTACGCTTAGTCGACCGCTTAATGTTTGTGTCGACTTAAAACAAACAAATAAATAAATAAAAAATCGAAAGATCATTTGAATAAAAATAGCACAATTGGTAGTATATTTCTACTTACAGGTATGCTTATCTTCCCGATGATTTTTCAAGGATTCCATAAGTTTGAACGAGGCATCACAACCATTTATGCCACATATAAATGTCTGTTCTATGGAATGTTTTGACTTTATACGATGCACACGTAGTTGTTGGTATTTTGTAAAAGAGACTTGACATTCTCCACACAAATAAGGTGTTTCATGACCATCGTGTACCCCACGTATGTGCGCGTCTAGAAATACCTGTTTTAACGCTTCGTGATTACAAAACGGGCATTTTAACATTTTATTATCATCACGTTTCCGTTTATAGTGTTGCTCTTTATGGGCTGCATTATCTGTTTCATTTTCTTTTTGTAAATTGGATGTGTTAACATCGTCATTTTCATCTACCGTATTATGCTCCTCAGAAACGTGTTCTTGAGATGCGTCAAGACGACTACACTCAATCTTAGCACAAATTTCTTCATTTAACATATTACATTTTCGTTTATAGTGTCGCTTTTTATGGGCTGCATTATCTGTTACATTTTCTTTTTGTAAATTGGATGTGTTAACATCGTCATTTCCATCTACCGTATTATGCTCCTCAGAAACGTGTTCTTCAGATGCTTCAAGACGACTACACTCAATCTTAGCACAAATTTCTTCATTTAACATATTACATTTCCGTTTATAGTGGCGCTTTTTATGGCCTGCATTATCTGTTTCATTTTGTTTTTGTAAATTGGATGTGTTGACATCGCCATTTACATCCACGGTAGTATGCTCCTCAGAATCGTCTCCAATCGAAATGTATGCATTGCCTTCTTCATATAGTGGTTTAGAGAATTTATCTGAACGATCACTTGGCGGTATTATCTTAGAATTGGGCTCGCCAACCTTATTGTTATCTTGAGGGTCAGCTTCAATTGAGATTTCCACAAGGGGTTCTAATTTGGCCAGTAGCTAAAATAAATGTCATTCTTAGCAACACTTGTTTATGTATTCAAAAAGCAAATAAACTGATTTGCGTTGTACCAACTAAATCCAACGCTAAATGGTAATAAACACCAATTAAATTGTGAAAAATTATACGTTTCCCTAACTGTTTATTTTTTCCCCTTCGTCTGGTTCTCTCGACCGACTTCTACTCGTTTTTCAAGCTCCAGCTCAGTTAATATCCTACGGGGATATAAAGCTTTGTTTGCTTGAGTATCGACAAAACTGCTACCGAACTTCCCTTTCAATTTGTTATGTATGTACTAGTCTTATTTCGTCCTACAAATTATAGATACCTATAGCTTTTTCAGCAATTCCAAACGTTATCTAGCAGGCAACTGCATTTTTGCAGTTTTTCATGGGAATCAAAGATATGTAAATAGCAAGGATACGCTGCGGAGAGCAAACTAGGGTGACATCTTTAAACCATCAATGCAGTTTTGAGAAAATGTTTTCGGCCATTCTTGATGTTATCTTGCTTTTGTAGTTACGAGACTCAGAGAGATTGGTTGGAGGATAGAACTGCAACCGGATGGTCTATTGCGCCCTCATCTTTTCCCCACCTGTTATGACACGTAGTTCATAAAATTATCTATCTTACCAATCCGCTAACGTCGTCCCAGTCAAAACTGCGTGGCGTTATCGGCTTCTCAACATTCTGCTCACTTCTTCTTTGTTGGGATTTTTTTTCAACTTCATTAGTACTATTTCCACCGTTTAATATTTTGTAAATGGCCTCAGCTGTATTAATTGCCAAATTTTGAAAATCCTGTAAGTCCATCATTTTGTCGTAGCATGATTGACACAGGCTTTGTGGATACACGTCTTCATCATTTTCCTTAGGGTCATTTATAGATGTAACCAAAACAAATAATTCCCTTAGTTGCGGTAAGAAACGTAGGTCATATCCAGCGTTTTTTGAATCACCCGAACTATTGCGGAGAACTCTGCGTCGCTTCGGTATGTAAGTTAGACAGATTCTACAGAACTCTTGCAAGTTATGGCGCGAGGGCTTACTCATTTTGTTTTCTTTGCTTGCGTTTATGCAAAACTACTTTATAAACGTAATAAAAAGAATTACACAAACTAAATAACGCAAATTATTGATATTTATTTTTTTTAACGAAACTCCGGTTGAATGCATTTGGTTTAATGCTAGGAATGCAAAACAATTAAGAAAAGTCGATGGTTACTTTCAGTGTTGGAAAATGTTTAGCCTAAAAAATTGTTTAAATTTTAGCAGTTGACGTTGAATGTAAAGTATTAAGCTGCAAACAGCCATCGACGTGTCTAACGGAAGGTGACGGTTGACTTACTTGATCAAATTTGCGTTTTTTTATGAACGATGGGCTTACGTAGAAACACCACTGTGGTAGAAACATTCAATACAGTGCTACCATTCCTCAGTTTGGATGTACGCTTACCCAAACCTCTACTTTTGTATTTGTAATGTTTCATTTTGTAACATGTCGAAAATAATATTAAATAACTACATATAGCATATTTATTTATAAACTTTAACATAAGTCAAAATTTTTGGGATATTTCGACAATATATACACGCATCCCAGTGTCCGAAAAGAGATCTGATGATGAGCTTGGAAACTCTGAAACATGTAATCCTATCCATCGCTGTGATTTAACAATGTAATTTTTCTCCAATTATCATTTTTTCCCAAAAACTGACAATTAAAATTCATTACGAATTATTGTTTCTCTGATCTCAAGCTTGCAAAACTTACAAATATGTAAAAACAAGAAAGATCGCAAAAACCAACAATAAAACTTTTTTGGGTATTTTTGTAAAATAATTGCAAACGGCCCAAACTCAACATGCAAATAGTTGAATAGGCAAGACTGTGTGGCGAAGAGCGATCAGCTGACGTTGCGTTGGACCTTCTTTTTACATTTACGTTCTTTGGCAAACCGAAAAATCGTGAAAAAAGTTTAATTTGCTTTACAACACTTTTTTCATATGTCAATAATTTAATGTCATTTCCTTTTCGCACGTGAAACTTATTTTTGGAACGAATTAGAGATTATGAGCACCAATTTGTAAACAAAAAGGTTAAAGGATGACTCCAGGCAATAATGCCAATTCCGATAGCGATTTGGAAAGTGTTATTTCATTCAAAGATACAATCAAACCAAGACGCAATAGCACCGGCCCAAAATACTTTTGTGGCATAAAAGGTTGTGGTCAAAGTTTCAAACGTCTTGATCATTTGGATCGACATGAATTCCATCATACGGGAATTGTAAGTATGAATCATACAGAGGCAGCACTTGTAAATGTAACTACTCTTCTTTTGCAGAAAAAGCACGTTTGTCTCTATGATGGTTGCGATAAAGTCTACTCCATATTGACGCATTTGAAGCGCCATTTGCGTACAACGCACGAGCGTTTGGTGCCAGCGGAGAAACATGTTTCATGTCAAATACCAGGATGTTTGAAAATGTTTCAAACGGAAACAAATATGCAACGGCATATACGCGAAGTGCATGAGCATCCAAAAATCTATGCATGCACATACTGTGCAGAGAAGTTTACTCAAAAATTGAAATTGCGTAGGCATGAAATACAAAAACACACAGGGGATTATCCTTATACGTAAGAAGTCTATAGCTTTTATAATATTTCCGCAATGACAGTTTATTTTTCTCCATCTACATATATAGTTGCGACAAGTGCTCCAGAGGATTTTACCAACAATGGCAACATGATCGACACGTACCAAGTTGTAAATTGTATATTTGTGCCGTGTGTTCATTGCAGTTCGATAAATGGACAAATTATCAAAAGCACTGTAAAGAAAAGCAACATTTGCGAAAATACTATCAGTGCGAACATTGTGAGCGTGTGTACAGTAAGCCCAGCGATTTGAAAAAGCATATAGGTGCTAAGCATATGGCAGAGGAAATGCAAATGGTTTACAAATGCGAAATCTGCAAACGCTGTTATGCATATGAGCGTAATTTGAAACAACATATGCGTGTGGCACATGACGGCAAACGATTTGAGTGCAGCGTGGAGCAGTGTGAGCGTATATTTAGTAGCGCACAAAATTTAAGTAAACATTTAGAGCGTGAACATCAAGGGAAAGTAGCAGTTGGTGATGTCAATAGCACGACAGAAAGTAAAAACAAAAAGGCGGAAAGTGGGCGACGTAAGAAACGTAAAGATGCTGGGCAATCAGTTATGTCCAATTTAGCCAGATTGAGTGGTTTAGCAGTAGATCGAGATTTGGATAAATTACTAAGAGCACGAGAAGATGTTGCGTTAGAAATAGCTGGTAAAGCACTAGTGGAAGAACAAAGTACCAGCGATGATAGTGAAGCTGATGTACCGCTAGCGAAATTTGCTAGAATTAAAAGAGTTGAAAGTGCAAGCCCGACAATGGAAGGGGTGGAATCCTTATTGAATGCGATATTGGCAGATGCTTAATAACGTATAACATAGCACGACCGTTAGTAGACTGGTTTTATTTGGAGCAGCAAACCAACTTTCTTGTCGGAAACAGCTGTAGCACTTTCTGCACAAATCACAATATCACCTTAGATTTGTGGAGATTGTATTAATATCGTTTTCAATTGACGTCCCAAACCAGTTTAGTTGCAGATACCAGCCAAGGAGGACGAAGTATTGTAGCAATACAAGCATGGCAACTTATGTTTTGAACTGCAGTTGAGCTGCGTTGAAATCTGTATATAATAACAACCATTTACATGTTTAATTAGTTCAAATTTAATTGTTGTATTCTTATCATATTATTTTTCTTAATAAATTCACTTTATCGCAAGTTTTGAGAAGTGTCTTAAAGTGAACTAATGATTTTGCGCCTACGCATTTGCTGTAACCATTTCTCCAACTGTTGCTCAGGCGTTTGTGGCCCTGGTAAGTAATAATGTTTAGGTGGTTCACCCTCCTCTAGACGTACGAAATAGTGACAATGTTTGTATTCAACTATACCCTGACGTCCACGCGCATGCCTTCTTATGCCACGAAAATAACGTCCTTTGCCGACATGCGATTCAGCTATGAGTTAAACTCATGTTAATATAGATACAATATTTAAAACGCATATATTTACCAATCCATAAATTGCTTTTATATTCTACATTATGATTGCGTACGGCCATTTCTTGCGCCTCCAGTATCACCTCTTTCACATGTGTGGCACCTTTCTTCAATACAAAACTCAATTGTTTTACTGCCTCATCGACAGTCATGCCACGCACAAAGCATGCAATGTACCACATTTTATCTGGACTATATTTGATATCTCTGCGCATATGGCAGACATACTATAAGCGTTAAAAAAATGAATTAAACGTCCACTCCCGGCTATTGTTTCATTCACTTACCGCTTTTCTTGGTACTTCATCGGGTTCTTGTGGTGGATGTATTACTTTATTGTACTGTAGCCATTTCTTTGGGCCATGATTTGCTTTATTCCACTTAGAGTTGAGTGCATCCGATGTGTGCAAGTTATTGCTCGCTGGTAACAACAGCTTGGTGGAAGTCTCTAACAGATTGCGTGGCGCAATGTTGATACGCGCGAATTGACGTACCAACGAGCTCATCGTTGCAGTGGAAGTTGGAGTTTTTAAGTAAATCAGAAGTAGTAAAAGATTTCAAATAAATATTACGACATAACCACAAAAGAATTGTTACGGAGCCGATTTTGGGCTGTTTATTGACAAATGTCAAAATAAACAGCTGATTTCTGCGCCAACGCCAGTGCTGGTAAGCAATGACTAAAATACAGGGTGAGACATGACTTAGAAGGATCCATTGGTCATCTTCAACCTTCGGAGAGTGTTCTTGTCGCCCAAACAACAACATGTCCCAGCTTATCTACTCCAACGCGTATCTGTAAAACTCAAAATTTTGTGACACTTCCATCTCGGTGGAATAATGCCATCGACTTGCAGTCTTATATGTTGTTAGCTTGCTACTTAACGTCATAATTAGGGTAGTCGAGTATTTCGCCGCTCAAAGTGTCAAGTTCCGCGAAGTGGGTAAACCGAATAAGAACAGCATATAGCTATTGGTTTTGGAGAGGAGCTTATCAAACGCTTTCTGACGAGATATTTATATAGCCCAATTTTTGTCCGTCCATAGGAAGAGCTTTACTTGCTTACTCAGCTCTCAACAAAAACTTGCTGTCATATGTGATTCTCTCTTGAAGGCTGTCATTACTCCTACTACCCTAGAAAGGATGCCTCGTCAAGATTTACTTCGTCTTCCGTGCCTTCGTGTTTCCTCACCTTGTTTATTTGTTCTACAAAAGATTGTTTGGAGTTACCAGTACCAAGTAAATTTTTTGATTTATTTTGATTATTTTTAATCGTAAAAAGTCGTAATTTTTATTTGATTATTTTTAATCGTGAAAAGTCATAATTTTTTTTGATTATTTTTTAATTAATCGAAAAATAATCGTTACAAATTTAAAATAATGGTAATCAGTCATTAAATGGATGCTCAGTAAAGTAATAAATCAAACTGTTAATCATTATTTAACAGGCCCCCTGCGGGTTGGGGTTTAGAACATGCCCGCGGTAGGCATACCGGTCGTAAGAGGCGACTAATATGCACCAAGGTAATGATGTGCAACTTGATGGTTGATCTACGGACATGATGCCTCTCACCTGTCATTACCCATCTTCTCTTTCCTTTCGCATGACCTACAAGGTTGCACTGGTCATAACAAATCGCTACCACGACAGTCGGGCAATACCGCCAGGGAGTACCGGAGCGTACCGGATTCATATCCTGCCAAGGACTGTTAATTCGACAACACTCCCCAAAACCTTCGGGGAGTGATTTTGTTACTACAACAACAACAACAAAAGGTCTGCTTTCTGTATTGTAAAAGACAATTTTGAACATGAATTTTGATTTTCGGATTTTCAAAAGAAGTGCAATTGATTTTCTGAATTTTAATTGCAACTTTCTGACATTTAATTGAAAAATGGCGCTAAGAATATGAAGAACACCTATGAGTGACCACCCTAGTACACAAATTAATTATAATTGTGAAATAAATTCTTACAAAATACTTAATTACATAGGTGATTTATGGCATTAATGATTTTTTCGCGTGCACTGTCCATTACATGTTCGCCCACTGACACACACACAAAACAGCATACAAATACAACAACAACATATGCTTGTCAAAAAAATGGCGAAGAAAGTCAAAAAAAGGAATATCCCTACAAAGTGACATAACAGTATTAGTAGCCAAAGATGACTAGATACGAAACTTCGCGCTCTCTGAGAGCGCTCAAAAAGTGGTCATTTTTTATAACATTTTCCAATGATGCCAGTATGGTGAAAACAAAATATGGGCATTTTGAGTAGCTTCTTAGGAATTTTTCAATTCCCACATACCAAGAGGTGTGCAAAAAGGTGCTATCGAATTAATTTTTGAATTTGTCTTGCTCGGAACGTATAAAATGAGACAAGATATATTTAAAATAAAATATATGAAGTAATAAATAATTCATAACATAAAGCTAAAATTCCCAAGATATCTTAACATAAAGTAAAATCCTGAATGATGTTCATTTCGTACTGAAATAGAACATGGTAATGAAAATAACACGATTTCAAATAAAAATAATTATAATTAAAATAAATATTTGCAAATAATACAAAAAGAAAAGGCGTATTGTTTGTATCTTGTAAGCTTTTTTTATACCTGTAAACCACTCAAATGCGTGAAAAAAATATAATTTTCTACATATATTTTCTGCAGCTATTTTCTTAGATTGTACTATTTCATACTTTACGTATTTTTTCTCAATCGTGCGATATTTTAAGTTTATCGAAATGTTTACTTGTTTGATTTTCCCAAATTTGGTGCGTTTTTTCTTTCTGGCTCCTCATTGTTTATGTATCTAATGTCAGATGGTCCTCGATTGTGTAGTATTGCCAACTAGCGCACACATAAAAAACTAGGCAACACTGCATAATCGAGGACCGAAATGAGAGAGTTTCGTATCAAGTCATCTTTGATTAGTAGCGCATCAGCAGAATATCCTCGTCAAAGCAACACTGCCTCCGCATATTGTGTAAGAGTGAAGCGGAAAGAAGTGATACTTGAATTAGGGAAAATGCTAAGGCGAAATCATAATTAAAAACAAGTAAATAGTATTTGTAGCAAAACAAAGTTTTGATAAATCTGCAAATGAAATGAATTGAAATACAAATTTAAACAAAATTAAATTTAAAAAGAACTTAAGCATTAAAAGTGTAGCAAAAAGCTAACGGTATAGAGTATTCATATACCAACAACATTTGCTCGCCACCCACGCATTGAGTTGACAGTGAAACGACCAAACGACGGTTTGCAAATTTTTGCCTGTGGCAACGTGTTTTTTGTGTGCGAAAAAATCGATATTTATTGGATATTTAAGCAAATTATAAATTATTAGCAAAAACAATGTGGAATGCGAAAAGGAAAGTGAAATTTTAGCAAAAAAATTAAGAGAATTTGAAGAGTTTTTTTAGTGAAAACTAAAAGGAAAAATCTACCCTTGAATTCACTCCATTGAATATTCTAAACCAAAAAATATTTGTGCACACAAACAGGCACATGCACGTTTGTAAATAAATCTAATAAGACCAATAAGGCTGTGAAAGCTGAGTGTGTTTTTACTGTTTTTGTTTTTTGTTTGCCCTGAATTATTAAATTCGTTTAAATATGTCGGATTTTGCAAATGATGAGTCAAAGCAGTTGGTGGATTCAGGTGCGCTTGGTGAGAGCACTGGTGTAGGCTTGCGTAACACAAATAACGTGACAACATTACCGTTAGGCCAGCAGTCCAACAAGTCAACTACGGATGAGCAGCTGGTAAGTAATGTTATTGAGAAGGCAGTGATCATGTGTGTTTAAGAAAAGGAAATGTGTGTGTGTGTATGTATGTATGCGTGTGTGCATTAGGGCAATAGAAAAATTTAAATAATTTATATTTGTGATAGCCGGTCATTAGACTGTGCAATAATTTAGATTAAATAGGAGAAGGATGAAGGATTAAATGTTCTTTTTTTAAATAAAATTCCAAAGGAAAATTTTTTTTTTGGAATGAAATTTTAACTTTTAATGGATTTCCAAGTTTTTTTTTTTATTTTCGTACACTTTGCACAATTCTTCATGGCGGTAGTATATGTTAGGAGGACCACTGCGTATGAGTAACATTAATCAAAGCAAAGTAGTACATAGTAGGGATGGCGTTTTTTCTGATTTTCACAATGACGGTAATTTCGGGATTTTATTAAGTTGCCGTTATTCTTCAAAAACCGAAGCTTAAAAGATGAAGCCCTTTGTTATTACCACGCGCAGGTCAGATTGAAAAAAAAAAAAAAATATGGGCGTGGCACCTCCTATACAAACTTAATTTTTCAAGCTGAATATCTCTGAAAGGATTTATGGCAGCGCCCTGAAAATTGGTATTGAGCTATATTACATCAAAAAAATTCTCATGCAAAAAAGTGAGGGTTATCGGAAAAAGGGGCGTGGTATGTACCTCCCATACAAACTTAATTTTTCAAGCTGATTATCTCTAAAAGAGTTAAAGTTAGGGAACTGAAAATTAATATAGAGCAAGATGATATCAAAACCCTTCTCAGGCAGAAAAGTGGGGCTTATCCGAAAAGGGGGCGTGGCACCTCCCATACGAACTTAGTTTTTCCTGCTGAATATCTCTAAAACGGTTCCAGGTAGGGCCCAGGAAATTGGTGTGGAGATTATCGATATCAATATAATAGTAACGAAAAAAAAATTGGATTTATACGAAAAGGGGGCGTGGCACCTCCCATACATATGTACTTAATTTTAAAATCTGAATTAGAGTTCAAGGTAGGGAGCTGAAAATATATATCGAGCTAGATGATATAAAACCCAAAAACAAAATAAATATAAAACCAATTTTGAAATTAACTTAAAAATAAAATCTATTTTCGGCAAAACGAAATTTGCTGGGTCAGCTGGTTTAATATATTTTTAAGCCCAAACATTTCGGTCTTATAAAAAAAAAAATTTGGTACCTAAAAAACACGGCAACCCGGGATTACAAAATTGGCCTCCCTAGGGATGGACCTAGGTAGCCGGAATCGGGTACTTAACAATGTCGAGCCGATGTTGCTAAATCAGAGAAAGTATGGTATTAATCGACGCTCTATCTTTTTTAATTTTAAAAATATATGCGGATGTCAAGCACTCGTTTATTTGGGTATATAAAATGCCACATTTTCCACCCACCCCTAATGCACATACGTCCAACAATCCCACACACAATCGTGCCATTCTTAATATTTGTTGCTTTATATTTTTTCTTCTTCTTCCGTTTCCTTCCGCCGGTAACAGTATTGTACAACTAGCATACCAACAACAACAACAACAACAACTATTTCAACCACAACATCAAGAGAGGCCATAGCCATAGATAAGTCTTCAACGTCATTGCCCTCAACGACGACCTCAATGTTCGAAGCAACGCTCCCAATTGCCGTACACTACTTTGCTAGCTTCCATAAGATTTGTGTGGTAACTGCACTCCTTCCATTGGTGACATTATTCACCTGCTTTGTTACCGCATATGTCTTCCAATATGATGATGTGCACGAAACTCATTGCCGTGTAAGTACTTTGCTCCTCACACAAATCGCATGTGAGCTCATCATTAGTTGGCTATTGAGTTTTCAATTTATTTTCTAATGTTTTGTTGTTGTTATGGTTTTTGTTTTTTTCTTCCTTCGTCTGACAGGTGTACAACATTGTACCATCGATAAGTGCCATTACTGGCGTTAGTCCACAACGTTATTTCTGGCGTTTGAGTATTGCCTTACACATTGGACCACGTTTGCCCATCGCTTTTGTTTATAAGAATTTTTATCGGAGTATGTTGGTGGATATGCAGCAGCGTCGACCGCATTTGGTGCCAAAGGCCGATTTGATGATTACCGTTATTTTAGTATTGAACATTATCGAAATTTCATCGTTGGGTGGTGTTACCTACATTTCGAATCGCGAGAACTATCGTAAGTAAACCTAATAAGAAGCAAGGATTTGTACATTAGGGTGGGTTGAAAAATTATTAAAAAAAAAAATTATTAAATTTTCTTAAGTTATTATTCTTGGCTTCGTAAATATTTTTAGCATTCTGAGGTCAATTTTTTATGGTCACTTTAATTAGAAAAGGTGCAAGTAAAGGGTTAACATTTATAACATTTAAAACGGAGCATTTTTTTTTTGGAAAATTTCGATTAAAATATTATTTGCGAAGTCGCGAGAGGGTTAAAATATTTTAAGGAAATTGTTCACCGGAAAATTTCGCTCTCGAAGACTCTCAGCCCAAATCTTTATAAAAAAAATTTAAGTCCCCAGCAAACAAAAAGAACCAAAAAGCCCCTTAAAATATGCAACAATTTTGAAAATTTTCTTTAATTCACTGTTTTTTGGGGTATGATTTCTATGGCTGGTATAAATTCACTTTAACGTGATTCTGAACTACCATGAATTTATTTTATAATCGAGTGAGCGACGTTCCAATTTTCAAGACCCCTATTCCCCTATTCTGGTGGAATAAACTTAATATATGGCTCCGTGCGACATCTAGTGCACTTTCTACCCTAATTTACCATTGGGCTATGAACTATGCTCAAAGGTTGAAGACTTCAGCTCAACGAAAAGTCACTTATGTATGTATTGAAATTTTATAAATATCTGGATACATGTCACCTACGTTCCTAAGCGTTGGAAAATATAATGTAAAATTCGTTAGTCTGTCCCATTTGTCAACATTTTCAGTTGTCAAAATTTGCCTTCAGATTTGACACATTAAAATTAAAACATTTTTACACCATAGCAAGGAAAAGCGAACATGAAGAAGTAAGGGCCACTTTCATAAAAGCCGGTTAAGCCTAATCGGCGATTAATTTGACAGCTAACCATACAAAATACGTCAATTAAACTTTGGTTAGCGGTTACCGGCTTTTATGAAAGCGGCCCTAAGTCACCACAAACGTAATTCACCATGGTACTTATTTTTATATAAAATTCATAACTAAACGTTTTTGTAACTCTAACTTTAATTTCTTTTGTAAATGTTTAATTGAAACACAGTAAATTTAAGCACTTTACTGACAGGTACAGTGGTGAATTACTTAACAAAGATTTGACAGCGGCCAATTATATTCGCTGTTGGCTCTTCTTGTTGTTGTAACTTTTTAGATAATAGAAAACTGTTTCACATCATTTCTTCTCTGAGTAAAATATAAAGCCTGAAATCACATCTCGCTGGAACTAATTATGTGAATGACATAATCGATTGAGCAATCGATAATTGGTAGTTCAAATCTTGACGCTAAAAATTACTAAATTCCACTTTTGATTTAGTGATGTAGATATATATGCATTAGTGAAGCATTTGTGAGGTTAAATCAGTACGTTTCGAGTAGCTTCAAATACAACAAGAAAACTCATACAAATTTAGCACTACGATAATCAATAATTATGACAGCCCATAAACTAGTTTGTAGAGATGGGACTTGCTGTCACACTTTTCCAGATTTTATATCGATTAATGAAAATTTATTTTACTATTAATATTTAATCACATAAAATTTTTTGTTTGTTTTATCTTTGTAGCGATTCACGAAAAAATCTTTATAACATTTATGATTTGTTCGCTTTGCTATATGTTGGCCACAATCAAATTACATGGCATACTGTTCGAGGATGAGAGTCAACTTTTGCCTACACAACGTGAATCAATTAAATACAAGAAAATACTTTTCGTTACCTCAATTGTGAGCACCGTTGGTTTGTTGGTGTTCTTTGCCAAACATCGTTTCTATTGTCATGATTTGGGTGAGTTGGAATTGTTAGCAAATTTGACAGTTCCAAATAAATGCATACTTCTTTCTCGCACCTTTCACACAGCTTTCAGTTGGTTTGCTTTCTTCGAATATGTGATCGCTATTGCGAATATGCTTTTCCATTTTACAATCATTTGGGATTTTCCATCACAATTTATGCTCATCGTGCAGGGACCGCGCAATAGAATTGAAGAATTATTTAAGCGAGCGCATGTGAAATTGGATTAAAAGCTTTGTATGTCATGGAGCATCTCTACTGTGTAGTTGTTGTAAAATTGCTCTTAAACGACAACAGCAGTGAAATTGGTTGTTTGCGTAAGAAAATCAAACGATTTTTAATTAAAAAAAGAAGATTTTAATTTAGTTTTGAATATGTCAAACATGGGCGTAAATGCGTAATGCGCTTCCATTGCCATTTTCTTTCGACGATTTTTTATGTTTTTAAATATTTTATCTATGTAGTAAGTTTTACAATTTTTTTGTATACATCTTTTAATACTCTCGGAATTATTTTTTTATTTTTCCATTGTACCTGTAAATTAAGCTCGTTTTGTTAAATTTTTTTTTTTGGAATTTGTTAACACGATATTTTTTGTTTGTAATTTTGATTATTTTATTACTGATAGTTATTGTTGTTGCACTTACGAGTGTGCAATGTGCAGTGAAAGTCTCCTAAAAAGTAGTTTTGTTTAAGCAACTAGTTAAATTCTTTAAAAAAAAAAAATTTTAATAAATTTATTTTAAATAATTATTTGTAGTACTCTAACATTGTCTAGTTTACGTATATAAATAATAAGAAAAAACCGCGCCCAGTTTTGCAATTCTCAAAAGCAACGGTCTTGGCTTCGACTAATGTCAATCAAAACACAAATCTTCTTCTTAACACTGTAAATATTGCTAATGACATTGACAGCTAGTCGTAATAACGTAAAGTACGAAGTTGAAGAAGTAGCCAAAGCAGACGAAGCACATTTTCATGCCCAATTTAATTATTTTAAAATTTTTATTGTTTTTAATGTATTTTACTAAAAGAAAGTTTCGAGAAAAAACCACAAAAAAATTCCATTGTTGGTACAAATTTGTATTAAAAAAATTGATATTATTTCAATTGGTATTATGGCACTCCTCCAGAAAGTGACTTAACCGCAAATGACAAATTGGTTTTATGTCTCACTGAATGTATTATTAAGTATATAGTCAACTTTTTGTAAATTATTTTTTGAGCCAATTGAGGTTATGTTAATCAAGTAATGAGTTATTCAAAAGTTTACGGTTATTTTTGAGGACCTTTCTTTTATAGACCGAATAGCTAGTTATTGTGTTATGATAGTTGTGGTGATCTCAAACGAAGAATCCGTTATGTATTCATAAGAGTGAGTAAAAAACAATTATATTATTCTGACAGATGATCTCATAAAATAATATTGCATAGAAAATTAATTTCCTGGAATGAAAAAAAAAAAATTGAAACTAATTTCATTTTATGAAAAAAAATTTCATAATTTATTTTGTGAAAACTAAAAATTTTTTTTAAATAAAACCTTGTTTCTACTGTCATCATTTAAATAATTGGTATCATTAATCATTACATTTAAATAAACATGTTTATGAAATTTTAATTTTTTTTTTATTAAAGAAATTACTTTGTATTCATATCGGTTGTTAAAATAAAAAACTAAATTTGCAAAAATTGGAAAAAAATAAAGTTTTTTTAAAACATTATTTTTATTTTCATGTACCATATTGTATAATTTAAAGTTCAATTAAAATTATTGTTTTATTTTTTTTTTTTTGCAAATGTTAAAAATGAATAAGTCAATTTGCGAAAATTTCAATTTTTAGTTTTAAATTTTTCACATTTTATATAATTTGTGAAACTAAAACTAAAAAAAAATCATTCATTTAAAAAAAAAAACAATTTATGAATTTTTTTATTATTTATTAAAAAATTTGTTTCCAGTTTTAGTTTTTTTTAGTGAATATTAAAAATGAAAAAAATAATTTACGAAAACTTCAATATAATTTGTGGAAACTGAAAAGTTTTTGTTTTTAAAAAACATTTTTTATTGTCATATTTCAAATGATTTGTATACTTTATCATTAAATGGAAAAAAATTAATTTATTAATTTGTGAAAACTAATAATTGTTCTTTTTTTTGCAAAAAAAAATTGTTTCTATTGTCATATTTTAAATGACTTGTTATTAAACTTAAAAAAAAATTATTATTTTTAGTTTATTTAAAAATTTGTTCATTTTTTCTGTTTCGAATATATTTGTATTAGTCTTATAGATAAATGTAAACTAAATTTTATTAAAAAAATTCTCAGAAAATTCCATATTTTCAGCACGCTATATATCTTCATAAACCTTTTAGACTTAGACTAAACCATTTTAATTTTTTTTTTTGCTAAAAAACTAACTTTATCTACAAACGTTTCTATTAGCTGTATAACAGCTACATGAATATATTTTTTTAATTTTAACTAAACAATATTTTTGAAGTACAACTTTTTAGCAACTCAATCTGTAAACTCAAAACTTAAAACTATAGTATATATACATATATACTTAAAGAACAAAAAAAAAAAAATAAAAAAAAAATAAATAGATATATAAAAGTTAATTAAGCCAAAAATACAACCAAAAGCGAAACACCTATGCCCGATTTCTAGTATGGTATTTACGTTTGGATCACAGCTGAACAACGTTTGGGGTACGTTGGGTGAGATCGGGCATTACTAAACAAAATTAAAACCGTATGTGAAAATGAGTATAAAATTAAAATCTAGCTAAAAATTCGAAAATAAAATATAAGTACACGAGATTTAATAATAAATAATAACAACAACAAAGAAATATTTAAATTAATCAACATATCGTACAAGTTCTGTAAACGAAATAATAATTAATAGTTGATAGATGTGTGTATGTAGTGTGGGATATTAGCATAAAAGTTAAAACGGAAGATAAACCAAATAAAAACAAAAAACAAAACAAAAAAATTATTATGCAGAAGTTTTTAAAAATTGGTTTTAAAAATATAAAAAAAAATTTAAAATTTTGAGTTAACCCAACCTTTTTTTTAGTTTAATCTAACTTTTCTTGAACTTAACCTAACTTTTTTCATGAATTTAACCTAGCTTTTTTTAACCTTAAATATAACCAACTAAATTTCTTTATTTAAAATAGAAAATAACTAAAAAGTTGTATTAAATATGTACGCTGGTAAAATATACACTGAAAATAAGAAATAAAATATTGCGGGTTTGGAAAGTGTTTGTGGACTGTGTTTCTTTTTCCTAACTTTAAGTAAAATAAAGGACTATTGTTTTTATATGCGACCTGCGACCAGCACCGGTTATGTAGTACGTCAATTTGGACACATTAGTGCGCTTTTCAGCCTCTTTCGAAACCTTTTTTTATAACTTAACCTTACTTTTTCTTGAATCTAACCTAACTTTTTTCAAACTTAAACTTGAGAGACTTTTACTTTACTCTATGGAAAATATTGAAATTTTATTAGTCAAATAAGAAATTGTTTTAAAAGGAAAACAATTGTAAAGACCTATACACTGAAAAAAATTAAAAGCATGTATACACTGGAAAAAAAATGTAAGAAAATAAAAATTTAATTAAACAAACTAAAAAGTTAGACCAACCACAAGGCATAAAGCATACACAAATATATTTAATATAAAACTTTAAAAAAGTAACGAACTTAAATTGCTGAATGAAAAATAAGTACTGAAAGCGGATATTAAAAAAAATGAATATTTAAATAGAAAAAATTAGAAATGAAAAATTAGTAATAGTACTCTTAAAAAAGGGAACTACCAGATGGTAAAAAAAATGTATAAAAAATTAAATATTTGCACGTTGTTCAAGTTCTGTTAAAAAGTTGTAAAATTAAATATTATTTATGGCGAATATAAAAAAATTTTTATTTCTTAATTTTTTTAAATTTAAAACAAAATTTATGAAATGTAACATCCAAGTTGTAACACATTTTATTCCAAAAAGTATTTCATAGAATTTTATTTGCAGTTGGAGAAAATGTCGAACTTTCAACTCTCACTCAAAATAATATCGTTATGTTTGTAACTGAAGTGTGCACTCAAAAAATTCAAGTGCTAGAAGACTAAAAATGTTTTCTTTTCGTTAGATGAAAATTTTCTTTAAAACATAAATTTTTTGCTCATTTCTTAAAATTTCAAAATTCCAAAAAAAATTTTTTTTTAATATTTTGAAAATAATTTTTTTTCGAGTGTACTATCATAGCTGTCTATTTATTTGAATTGATGACTTGTAAAGTTGAAATTACAATTTTATCGAATATATTTTCCTAAAATTCAAATTTGTTTGTACATATGTATATGTATACTTATGTATGTATGTAGTATATAATGTTTATGTTGTTATTAAATATACAACAAAAAAGTTACGGTTAATACACATAAAGGATAAAAACTAAATTGTTAGAGCAAATATTTTCTCCCCTCTTGAAAATTTAATGTAAACAAAACAATTATTTCCATTTAATTCAATAAAATATTATTAAAATAAATAATGAACAAAATAAAAAAATGTAACTTCTTTTTTTATTGTTAATTGAACTTATGCATCACCAGAAAACTCGGCCGCGCTTAGCTCAGCTCACAAAAATTATTGTATACCGAGTCCGATTTTAATCTTTATATCTCCAAAACCAGCTGAGACATGGAACTTAATCACATCGCTTATTGCAGCACTCGTAAGCACCTTTCGTTTGATACCCATTTTGTATTAACTTATTTTGGGTCACCTTGGTGCATGCATATGTATGTATGTATATTGCTCCATAACTCCCAAACTAGTTCAGTTATCGAAGTAAGCGATATTTTAAATTTTAAGTTAGATGCCCAGTAATAAAAAGGTGCAAGTTCCATTAAATTCTATTCAGCAGTTTTTGAGTGATGCGCGCGCAAATATATAGACAAACAGACACAAATTCTTAAAATTGTTCCTTTGGCTTCTATTTAGGTCTAGCTGGGCCTTATATTCAAACCTCATTGCCCACCCCACCTCTACTATATCCGTCTGACCTTTACATCACTGTCTAAACGCTTGAGATACAACAAGGGTTTACCGACTAGGTTTCATACTACCTATTTCTGAGAAACTTTATGAGTAGTCAGCTCAACTGCCGGGTATCAACGTGCCCCTACAAACAAGCACACAAACAAACCTACCATCCGCCTCACATGCGATCCATCTTCACATTCGCATCATAATTTTTTTTCTACAAAAAGCTGATAAGTCGGTCCCCTTTTCCTTTTTGTTTTTTTTTTTTTTTGTACTTTTTTCACATTTCAACTCGCATTTCTTCCTCTTCATTCGATCTTGGCTTCCAATTAAATTATTCGAATCATCTGTGGAACTCCAGCGATCCGGTCGCATCATCTGTTTTGTTTGTATGTTTGTGTGCGCATTTGTATGTTTGTATTTGGCTATTTTTTATTCCAATCTTTCAATGTTCGTATCGCCAAGCTATTTAGCGGGACCGTTCTTAGCCTTCGCAGCTCACCAGTTCGCTATTGATGCTGCCGCCGCCCGTCTCGTCTCTTACGTTGTTGACTGTTATGCGCGCGTCCACATGGTTTGCGAAGCGATAACTTTGTTGAGGCTCGAAAATGCCGCCAATATGTGCGATAGGCTTTGTGCGTCTTTGTTGTTGTTGTTCCTGCATCTTTGCTGTTGTTGTTGTTCCCGCGCTTCGTTGACCTCTTCGTTGAGGCAGTGACTTCATTGTTTCTTCTCGGTTTCTTTGTTTCTTTTCTGATCTACAAATTATTTCTTGTTGTTCTTGTTGTTGTTCTTCCATGGAATTCGCAAAAAATAGTTCCCCTTTTCTTGATTTCTCTGCTAAAATTCTCGAAATTGTTTTATGTTTTCGTTTCGAAATTCCAAAGCTTCTTTCTTTTGCAAATTGGAGGGATCTGCTGTTGAGCAATCAAACTCCGCATGATCGGATTGAATTTATGTTTGGGAAAGGAAACTTGCAAGCGAATAAAATGAAATATCTGGAATTGTTTCTTAAAGATTCAGCTGAACATGGATGACTTGTATGGGGAGCTGGGCGATACGGGCAAATTGATTTTGAGGTGACCTGATTAGACGATAAGAGGAGAGTTGTATAAATGGTCCGCTGGGATGATAGAAAACTCGGCTCATTGAAAGACTTACAGTGAGTCACTTGAACGCTAAATAGCGAGAGAGATGGTGAATTCGAAACCACAACGGCTTAGGGGGCTTGGAACATATCGGCCCTGCCACTCTTTATGAATCTCAAAACAGCTTTTGTTAAGAGGGAAAGGAGTTCCTTGTGTACTACAACAAAAATAGCTCCGCCAGGACTGGGTAGCGGCTGTCCAAAGCATTCGAAAGCTTACAAATCTACTGGAAGCACCAATGAAGGCCAAGTCCTCTTTCATCTTCAAGTCGTCTGCACGCTCTTTTCACATGAATCAATTAAAAATATATCCTAGTAATTGTTGGAAGCTTGAAGTGAACCCTTATCGGGACCCCCTCTCAAATACAAGTTCATTTGGTTGCGTAACGCCCTTTGCTCTTCATTAAATTCGCACGGTCATTGGTAAAAGCTATTTGGATGAGATGACTTTTTTTTAGTTTTGAATTAGGATATTATACCCATTTGTGGTAAGCCTGAGATTGGATTGGTTCAGGTGTTCCGTCCATGAGTTCATTCACCAATCAGTCCGTCCCTACACTTAACATATCGGTACTCTGTACTACGTTAGATCGACGATCAACTTATGTATATGTCAAACGTGTGACCCCGACATCCGAATTAAAATTTTAGATTTTAATTTTTATTGTGTTTTTGTTGTTGTAGCAGATGAGTCTATATGACCACGCCCCATAAAAAAGAGTTGAGATCTTCTATGCGTCATAAAAAGTTCATATTTTCTACGGAAATTAATACACTTCCTACATCCCACAACTGGGTATATAACTACACTTCCGAGCGCACTTCAACTTGTTTTGCTAATTTACTGACTCATGATTACCCTCAATACCCTTACCCTTCTCACTTTAAACTTCATTCTCTCTCGCTCTTTGTAGGTTATCCTATTTGTTGTTGTTGCTTGAATTGGTTGAGTTCAATGGGAACACTAAAGTTTTCTTTTGTTTTTATCATTCCCATCAACAACTCAATGCTGTTACGCGTATTGTGCTAGAAAAAACAGCAACAACAAAAACGATACGATAAAAGATAAAAAAACTGCTGATAAATGCAAGATAAATAGTAAGAGGATACAAAATTTGGTTTAAAGCTACCTTTATATAAATGAACCAAAAATTAACAGAAAAATTTTTCGTGAGAAACTTTGTATTTCAAATTGTTCGCTGCTAAAATTTAACTAAGAAAAATTTGATTGTTCTTGAAAATTTGTTTTCTAATTTTTGGTCTTTTTATATAAAGGTAGTCTTATAATTTTTGTATTTTTAATCATTTTGAATTCATTTCCTTTCTATGAATTTTTGAAGTTCTAAATTTCAGATAAAACGCCTCATAAATACGACTTTTATAAATTTGACGATCCGTGCGCCATCTAGCGGAATATTTTTATTGCTGTTTTGTTATTACTTTTTGAAGAATTTGATGAGTTTCTAGTGTGTAACTCATCGAGAAATTGTTTGAAAATGTATTACAATACTTGTCAAGTATTGAAAGAATAAGATTTTCTACGTTTGGAGTACCCTCACTCATACTATTTGCTTGACCTAGTGTTGCCACTTAATCCTATACCTTTTCTTTTGTTTATCCGCTTCGAAAACGACATGAAATGGTTCTTTGCAATTTTTTGCATTGGTTATTTGCTTATTTGCTAAAATATTAGCTCTCTTACTTAAGGGTTGCTAATAAGTATGTTTTACGGGGTTGTCACCTTTCTGAAATATCTCAAAAGTTGTTTAATAAAAATCTTTTTTTCCATATCCTTTATTATTTCAATAAATACTCGACCCAAATTGCTAAAATCTTTTAATCTAGTGTTGCCACTTAGTATCTATACTTTTAGGGTGCTGCCACCTTTCTGAAATATCTCAGGAAATTTTAAATTATAAATAATTTTTTTCCATATCAATTATTATTTCAAAAACTAATTGACCAAAATTATTTCATACAGTTTTGAGTGCAAAGAATTAACCTCAAAGATACGGCAACCTTGAAAAGCCAAAACTAGTAGGTACCATATCTGAAACTTCAATTCTGTAGATAAAAGCTAGATTTACTGAATTCGAATGTCTGGTTAGTGCCCAACTAACGAAATATTGAATCAATTTTTTCTTATGATTCGTCGGGGAGTGCCATCTAGCGGACTTTCCCCACTTTACAAGTGTCGCACTAAAAATAATCAGTCACACTAGATAGCTTCCTGCTATAAAGGTAGTCTTAATAAAAAACGATCAATGCCTGATAGTTGTTGTAGCATTGAACTGGTTCTATTCTTTGTGCTAGCTGCGCGTTTCAGAAAAGGGGTCGGAGTGAGTAGTGTTGAATATCGTTTTCGATGCGCCGCACTGCAAGTGTTGATGTAGCCAGTTGTCGTACAAGGCGACGCGGATGGCGGCAACAGCAAACCAACAGCCGGACTTTGCTATCACATGTGAGAGCTCAGACGGGCACTAATGGCACAGTAATTCCATTCATTGGCGTCGTCGAAGCTCCAATTCGTAATCAACGTGAATTGTGACGTTGTCTTGTTGTTGCTATTGTTGTGGAGCTACTGTTGCGCTTGCGTTTTGTGCTGCCTCTTGCATGCGGTTGCTGCTGCTCCTGCATCAACCGCATCGTTGAGATTCTTTTGCGCCATTCCACAGATGCCACAACAGCAAACCGGCAAAGTAAGAGCTAAGAGCTAGCGAGCAGCACATTTTTGCAGTTGTTCAATTCGCTTGAAAAAAAAATTTAAAAAAAATTGCAAGAAAGAGAAGTTGCAACAACATGCACGCATCACACATGCATGTCGCGTACGTGAGTACGTCTGTGTGTGTGTGCTGGCGCATTTGTGCACGACAACGTGAAATACCAAACGGTGAGTGCAACGAGCGAAACAAGCTGGCTGTGTTGGCTGGGAAGGTGGTGCGGGCAGCGGTTGGTATCTGAGAAATTCTTTTTGCTGCGCGCGAAAACCTTGTTCGTTACTTTAGTACGAAGCGGTGCGGTGCGGTTGCGGGGGTGTAGCATGTGGCGACGGATAAAAACAGAAGCTCAATGGCTGGAGGTGCACAAAAAACAAGTGCAAAATGCGCAAACAAGCGAAGTAATTAAAGAAACGCTACTGAAAGGGGTGGAGTTTATGTGAACAAGCAGTCACTGCTTAGCAAAGTAGCGTATATTATGACAGTGAGCAGGGTTGCCGTGTGTTTGGATTTGGTAAATTTTTTTTTATTAAGGGTTATGAAATGAGAGAGCGGTTATCATTCTCGGTAGAGTATTTTTGTCGTTGCCAACAGTGAAGCTCTTCAAAAGTGAATATTAAAATAATATGTATGTATATTAAGATAAGGTGGCAATCCCAAGTGGGTAAATAAGGGCAGTAAAAGTGATGCAAAATAAGGGAGTCTTATGCCTTAAATACTTGTCATGACTTTTCTCGGTGAGCTAGACACTTGAAAAGTATTAAATCCTTCTGGAAGGAATTACAATTCGAAAAGAAAAATATTCCGCCAGATGGCGCACGGATCGAAAAAAAATGTATATTTGACATATTTAGAACATGGAAAAGTCATAGAAAGAAATTGAATTTAAAAATATTATAGAAAATTTGTATGAGACAACCTTTACCTAAAAACTCCAATAATCACCTGATGTCCAAAAAAATAAACATGATACAATTAAGTGGCAACCCTACGTAGAATAGTAGCAGTACTTACAAAGAAATACTTAACCAATCAATTTCTAGTTTCAAATTCTTCTAGAAATTTAACTAAAATGGCAACCCAGCAAAGTAGGCGGCTAACAAAGTGCCTCAACGAGCTCCCTGTTTTCCCACAAAACATTGTCTCTACTTACGCCCTCTTGCTCTCCCACATCAACTAACATTTTTTGTTTCGTTTGTCAGTGAAATCGCGCAAAAAAAAGTAGAAACTGAGCACGCGAAACGTCAGGTGTTGTATGCGCGTTTGCTTGGTCGCCAATTCAGCTGCGAGGCAATTCGCCGCAAAGCAACGAACAGCTGAACTTTGTCAATGCGAATCAACGTCAGTGACGCGCCACTTTTTGCTGCTGCCAAGACAGTTGCTCGTGTGTGTGTGTGTTGGTGTTGGCTGCTGTGTTTCATTTTGAGTCTCGTACTCGTGAATTCCTTGACTCGTTACGGAATTTTGTTTGTGTTTTGCGGTCGCAAGAATTTTACGTTTTTCCATTTGACTTGGCCATTGCAAGTTGCAACGCGTTGTTCGCACAAACATACACACACATACATACATACAAACCTACTTTAATTGGCAATGAAAATTCCAAGTGAACTTTTGTTTTTCCTTTGCAAATGAATTCGACAGAAAAAAATGGTTCGCGTTGGCAGCGTTCGTCGGCGCTTTTAGCGTTCGTTTGTGATTGAATATTTGCGCGCTTTGTGTGCTGTGTTTTGCGAGAAAAATTAAAAAAAACAACAACAACATTATTGTATACAATTAACAAGTAAATAAATGGCAAAATAATAATAATAAAAACAAAAACAAAAGTTGTTGGTCACAGCGGAGCACCGCCTATGCTCGTTGCTTGCAATGTCCGTTCGCTCGTTTTTGAAGTGTTGGGGCGGCGCGTTTTATTAAATTGCATTGCACAAACATGCACACACATGTTCTTTGGTGAAGTGTTTGTTGTTATTGTGAATAAATATTATTTGAAAAAAGAATAAAATGAAAAAATGGCAGCCACGTTGCGGTATTGGCGCGCACTCGCTTGTACCCTGCAGTGAAAAACAAACAAACGAACTAGTCACTAAAAATAACAGAATTGGAACTAATCCGTAAAAGATGGAACTTGGACCTAACTAAATCCAGAGCTTTGGAGTCATTTATTTGGGTTGTAGTCATTTTATTGGGTCATCGATGAAAGTGTTCTAGATATTTGTTATAGTCGCACTCTCCGAAGCATTGTCAATAAAATTGTCAATGAATAATAGCCGGTTTTTAATCGCACGAACTTAGCGAGTTATGAGAAAAAAAGCAAAAAAAAATAAAAAATTTCCAAAAAAAAAATTTAAAAAAAATCTAAAAGAATTTTTTTTTAACGGCCTTTATTAATTTTTGGAGTTAAAGTTTTTGAAGTTTTTTTGACTATTAAAATCCTCAATTTTTAAATTTTAATAATTGCTTAGCGACTTATGAATAAAACGGAAAAATTTATTTTTTGCCAAAAATTCGAAAGTTTCTTTGAAAATCAAAAGAATACTTGTCGCTTGCAGGCTAGCTACCAAAAACCGATTTTTTTTCGCAAACATTTAGCGACTTATGAATAAAACAGCAAAAAAATTTTTTTTCATAAATTCAAAATTTTCTTTGAAAATTATGTGAAGACTTGTTCCTCAAGATAGCAATGAAAGAGATTTTTTTGACAAAACTTTTTAGTAATTTATATTTTGTCTGAAAATCAAAAAAAAATTGTTTTTGAAAATCCAAAAATCACTTACTTTTTTTTTCATAAATTCGACATTTTCTTTAAGAAATAAAAAAAATTTAATATCAGTAGGAACTAGCAGTGGTTCCAAATACACCAGTTGAGAACAAACAATTTTTTCTACCGGCACATATGTATCTAATACCAACAGTTCTAGCGTTGGTGCAACAGTGTTAACAATGTCGCTGCAGTCACTGTTGAAGCACTCTTGACTTCTTGCGCTTCTTTCTGACGTCAACGGTTCTTTTTTCTGTTGCAACCATTTGTTTGTGATAAAAACTCTTTCGAATTGTTTGATTTTCTCACATGTTAACTCTATTTGAAAGACAACAAAGTAACACGTATTTGATGAGTTTTTATTTACGTTTATATGTAGATGTGTTAGAGTGTGTGTGTGTGTATACAGCGTCAGAAGCAGTGTGCAGCAGTTTTTGAATTCGCCGTAATTTTACGATTTGTTTTGACTTGGCTGAATTTGATTGAAATTACAATTTACTCACACATTAACAGTGGCTGATGTAAACAAATATACAGAAAAATATTCTTACAAATACAAGCAAACAAGTGCAGCTGCATACGCTAGTGGTTTTAATTGGTACAGTGGGCGTTATTGAGCGAATTTGCAAATTTTGAGGTAAGTCGCTAAATGCTGAAACTATTTGCTATTTTATTGTAAGCTAGTTTTTATAAATATATCTAAACCGTACTTTTAATATAATTAAGCAGAGATAAAGGATTATAAAAATGTAAAAAAAATTTTAGCTTTGGTCGTGTAGCAAAAAGGACGAGCTGTGCTCCTAGGCGTATGAGTGATATTTCGCTGTGACAAATTTTATATGCAAAACCCAACAAACGTTTTGCTGAATATTTTTAAAAAGAAACTTAAAGTAAGGTGGTTATTTATGTAAATGCTATACAAATATTTTTAGTATTAAAGTTTTTTATTTTTTAAACTTCAAAAACTTTTTTTATAAATATTTTTGTTTTTGTAAAGTTCAACACAAATTTTAACAAAAACTACCGAAATAAATACATATTTAATCATTTTTCTAATAACTTAAATTGTTTTAAATTTAATTAAAAAAATTGAAAAATTTTCCCTAATTTGCCAAAAATTTGTTAAAATTGAAGCCTCATATCTATGTTTTAAAATAATATTTTTTTTTTTTTGAAATATCTGAAAGACTAAAAATATTAATAAACTAATATTTTAAGCCTTTAGCGACTTAGATATAAATAAAAACACAAAATTAAAGTTTTTCCACAAAATTTAAAATTTTCTTTAAGGAAAAAGAATTAGAATTTTTCAGTTGCTAGATAATTTTATATGTTTTTTAATTTCTTGTTGCTTTCATTTAAACCTTTTTTCCAGGCAGGAGGAAAGAACTTTATGATCAAAATTACGAAAGAAACGGCTAGGAAAAATTGGAAAAAAAAACTCATTGAAGTTTTTTTGCAGGTTTTCTTTGGGTTTTCCATTATATACCGCTCACTTTGTAAAAGTAAAATACGCGTTTTACAGCTTCCAGTAAGGGGTTTTAAAAATTTTATTTACAAAAAAAATCCCGAAATTTATTGAAATTTTTTTTTCTAATTTTTATGAAATTTTCCCTAGTTTCCTAAAAAAATTTTAAGGTTGATGCATCCTATCTATGTTAAAAGACTTAAAATATGAAATAAATAAAAAAAAATGATTTTTTTTTTCAAAAATTTAAATTTAATTTGAAAAAAAAAAGAAAATCTGAATTTGTCAATTTTAAAAATTCACAATGCTAAAAATTTTAGTTCAGAAAAATTTAGTTGCAGTCCACTGTTTCAAACGCATGTTTGTTCATAAATTTCACTGTCAACTTTAGTCAACAGCAATCGCTTGCAGTCTTGCTCCATACAAACATAAAAAGTGTTACAAACAAACAAACATTAGCACAAACAAATATGACCACCAGCCCCCTTTTACTTATGTATGCCAATAAAACAAATGAAAAGACAACAATTCGCCGCAGCTGCGCACTTCCACACACAATTTAGCTGAATAGCTATGTAGCTAATGCCATCTCGCTCGCACTTTCAACAATTTTAAATATTCCGTTGCCCACGCACACACACACACACACACACACCATTAAATGTAGCAAATGTTGGATGGCAAACTTTGATTTCATTCGCACATTTCATAAAAGCTGACAACAAATGCTCACATACTATTGCCATCTCACTCACACAACACGAATTATGTATACATACTAAAGAAATATTTTAGATATTTTCGCCGCGCATTCTTCAGCGCATTTTTCCGGCACATTTCTCTAAACATTCCACAAATATTTGTAGTAGAAATTTTGTGTGTATAGTAGAATATGCCGTTAGACTAGTTGTAAATATTTTGAGCTAGATGTCGCTCGAAGACAAAAACAAATATGTTACGATTTGGTTGAGTAAGTGTGAGTGTAAAGAAAGTTTTTATGATGAGGAGAGAGAGAGAGAGAGAGAGCGAGTGAAAGAGAGTGTGTGTATATTGAGCGTGAATTGCGAGTGAAAGAGCTTAAGTGGGGGGGTGGGTGTTTGAGTGAGTGCATGACTAGGATTGAGTGCAAACGAATTATAAATGATAATTTGAGCGACGTGACTGCTGTTCCATAGTTGTGTGTGTATATGTGTTTATGATATTTATTAGCAAATCAAGCTTGATGTAGTAAATTAATAGCAGTAATTTGCTCATCGCTTTTATGAGTTGTTGGTTTGTATTTACTTTTTGGTTGTTGCTTGCTTTGACAGCTTGCATTGTTGTATTTTTGTTTGTATTTAAAAATTTATTCGATTTTTATTTTATTCTACAGAAATTTTCGTTTAAGTTAAGTTGTCGATTGACATTACAACTTCCAAATGATTTCTCTTGTAGCCACAAGATTCATTCGAATTTTATGGCTCTGGGTCAAGTTGTGGTTGTTGAGGTTAGATTTTGAAAATCTTGTATAACAAAAGGTTTGTTTGTGTGTTTGTTGTCAAAGTACTACATCAATTTCCATATTAATTTTGTGAGGTCATTTGGTACAATATTGGTTAGATATAGTTTTGGCTAAGAAGGACTAGAGGGTGTTAAGGTCGGAAGTGAGAAGAAGTGGAAATGAGTTAAGAGCAAAAATAGAAAAAGGACCATGAATAGAAATAAAAAAGAACAGAAAAAAACGAAAGAAATAGAGAGAAGAAAAAGAAAGAAGAAAAATGCGACTAAGAATAGCTTTAGGAATAGGCATAGGTTTGATGTGGTCTCGCTGTGCATCCACTTCTGATGAGAGGATCGCTTCATAAACATTAAGTAACTGCTAAGAATATCGCGTTGCTCTGTAGGAGGTACTGCAGTCTCTAGCTCACAAGTGGCCAGTAGGGAAAGCGCTGAAATAGATTAAGATAGAGAAGTCAAGCATTCCCATATCAGTGAGATGCGCCAGGGAAGGACCAAAAGGGAAGGTGTGAGGAAGTTTTAAAATACTTTCTTCACGAGTTGAAATTCTCTGTTTTTCAGAAAAATGAATTAAATTTCTAGTTTTTAGAAACTCTACTGCACACATGAAATCCTTACTAAATGGAGAACTGCATTCAGTCTAAGAGTTTTTAAAACACCCCACCCTAGATCATGCGTGTAACTTGGTAGCTCACAATATCAATAACGTCTTCTGCATATGATTGATTTTTAATTGAGATTTGTTGTTGGATTTCTTGGAAGCTTAGCTAAGTTGCGTACTTCATTTGTCGACACACATATAAATATTCATTTAGTAGATATGTAGTATTGTTGTTGTTATTGTAAGTTAGCTTCTACTTGGTGTTGGCTCGCCATTCATTCACCTTCAACACCTGAGGAGGCAACGCCAGCAACAACACCAACAACACCATCATCAATGCTTATTTAGCTACATTGTTAAGCACTTTACTGCGATTGCATTAATACGTGAACATACAAACAAACAAACATACATACAAATATGAATGAAGATAACTACAAAAAAAATTGTGCGCCTTATAAAATGTTTATTTCTGCTGATCAAAAGGCTTAGCTGAATGTTGTACACATTCGACATTCTTATCAGTCAGAAATATTCAAATAAATTAAAGAAATTATAAAACAATTTAAAAAAAATCATGTTGCCCCAAAAAAAAATTAGAAAAACATGAACCTAGGTGGCAGCACTATCTAGGAATATTAATAGAAAACCATTCGTTTGAGACCTATTTTCTCATATATTTGCTTTTTTCTATAACCAAATGTTTAGGGTAATTTTAGATGTAAAGCGGATGTGTCAAATATATGAATATAATATTAGAAGATGGCAACCCTAAGTGGTAAGACTATCTAAAAGAGTTTTAGTTGTTATATGATAACTTTCGTTTGCTAAGAATTTTAGCAGTTAACCCAATTACAAAATTTCATTTCAAGGCAAGAATGGACATGCAAACAAAAAAAAAATTGATTGAGTGGCAACGCTAGATGGCTGGCGTACCTGGAGATATTTTTCTTAAAATGAAATGTAAAATAACTTTCCTTTGATATACATATTAGCATATCTCACTCAAGTTTTAAAAATTTCAAATAGGTGGCAACCCGATAAAAAACTTCAAGTGGCAACGCTTAAGTAAATGAGCTTTAAATTTATAATATTACCTACATATGTACATATGTATTTAGTTTAGCCACAATTTGAATTTGTTTTCAAGTTAATATCGTAGGTGCAAAAAACTAATTTTAAATAGATAAAGTGGCAACTCTACTTGGAAATTTTTTTGTTTGATTGATATTCATATTCGCTTGCCTCAATTAATTTTTGAAATATTTCAATAAAATGGCCACTTTGTAGGCCAGTCTTAGTGTTAACAACTAAGCAGAACGTTATTATTTATAATCACTTACACAATTTCTTGTTGGGTGCGACATACATCCAATCTATGCATAAACACTTGCATCAATATCTCTTTCTTTCTGGTCGACAAGAGCATTGCTAAGATTTCTTCTTACACCATAATATTGTTCATGAGGTTTTTGTGGTGATTGTTGTTGTTGTTGTACGCTTTGTTGCTGTCAGTTCTTAGAATACAGCAAACATCTGCTGCTGCTGCGGCTGCTACCACTTTTTTGTAGATTTCTAAAGTTGTTTTAAAACTGTTTTTTGTCGCTGTTGTTGTTGGCCTTGCGTCAACTGTGACTTCCATGCAATTTGTGGCCAAGTCGGGCCGAAGCGCTGCTTCACTTGGAACAGCTGCACCCGCTTTTTAGCGCTCTTTAGCCATTCTTGGTATAAATTGGAAGTGTAGAATGTACATACTTTAAGTACATATTTAGTAGCGTTACAACAACAACAACAACAACAACAGTAACTCCAAAAGAAGACACCAAAAAATAAAAAAGAAAAAAAAAAGAAAAACAAAAAACAAAAATAATTTGTTCGTCTCCTTTCGTCTCGTTGTCGTCATCGTCATCTATTTCATGGCAATCAACACAAATTGTTATTGTTATTGTTGTATTCGATTGTTAAATGTTACAATGTTGTTGCTGTTATTATTGCCGTTGATATTTACAAATTTTCCATAAACATTGCATTGTAGTGGCTTCATTTGTTTTTATACCTTTCATGAACATGAAATGGTATTATAACTTTGGTCCGATGTTTGTAAGTATGAGAAGAAGAAGAGATAGACCCACTATTAAGTATACCGAAATGATCAGGGCGATGAGGCGAGTTGATTTAGCCATGTCCGTCTGTCCGTCCGTCCGTCCGTCCGTCCGTCCGTCCGTCCGTCCGTCCGTCCGTCTGTTTGAACGCAAACTAGTCCCTCAGTTTTAGAGATATCTCGATGAAATTTTGCAAGCAGTCGCCATTTTGCTTAGGATTAATCATTTGTCGGAACCAGCATGATCGGACCGATACAAGGCATAGCTCCCATACAATCGATTGTTCCGATAAATGGGTTTTGGCCTATAACTCTTGCAATTCAAAAGCTAGGAACGTAAAATTTTGCAAGTTTATTACATATTGTATTTGTAACTTGTGTAGTGAAAATGACTCAGATCGGACCAACATGACATATAGCTCCCATATAATCGATAGTTTCGATAAATGCGTTTTGGGCTATCAATTTTGCAGTTAAAGAGCTAGGAACGTTAAACTTTGCACGTTTGCTACATATTATATATGTAACATATGTAGGCAAAATCAGCCAGATCGGACCAACATAACGTATAGCTCCCATACAATCGATTGTTCCGATAAGTGTGGTTTGGCATTCATGAAAGGTATAAAGCCTTCGGCACAGCCGAAGACAGCCCTTTCCTTACTTGTTTTTTTATATTGTTGCTCCGCTCTGAACTTACGGTAGCACTTTTCGTGGTAAAAGGCGGGGCAGCGATTTGACTTTATTTGTCTAGCTGAGGCATGTCATAATGGGCAAAGAGAAGCGCTCCAAATGGCTTGATGCAGGAGGCACCGTTATTATTATTTCACTTTTTTTTTCTGTTTTTCATCATAAGGATTCGTTACAGATGTTCCATTGAGCTTCTAGTTGCGAAATCGACTTTCCTCTGAAACCGGCATTGGCGTATCTGATTTAATAGAATTTGTTTTTAGATAGGTGGCAACTCTATATAAAAAATTTTGATTAGGTAGCAACCTTACTAGAGAATCAGTTAGTACAACCTAAAAGGAACTTCCCCTGAAACCCATATTGGCGTATCTGATTTAAAAGAATTTGTTTTTAGATAGGTGGCAACTCTATACCTATACAAATTATGATTAGGTGGTAACCTTGGGTAGCAACCCTACTTACGAGTTAGTTAATACGACATGAAAGGAGTTTCCCCTGAAACCCACATTGGGGTATTTGATATGATAAAATTTGTTGTTAGATAGATGGCAACTCTATATACAAATTTTGATGAGGTGGTAACCTTGGGTAGCAACCGTACTTAAAAGTATTTTCAGTTGAATTCGCCCCAAAATAGTTTTCATATCTAAAGAAATTTTGCAAATTTTAAAATAGCTGGCAACTTTATAAAAAACAAACCATTGGCAACTCTTCGGTGGAAATTAGATATTACAATATAGTACATTTATTTTCATATCAAACTCCAACAAAATCATTTTAATTTGCTCCATCATAGCAGTTTCAAGTCATCCCTCGCCTATTCGCCCACCCTTATGTGGGTACGGATTCATCATCTTCCTAGAAGGGCTCACTATTTTCCAGCTTTGAAAGCGCAAACAAGCTCTCCCTCCATATCTAATCTAAGAACAATTGCGGCAGTTGGCTGATGAGCCTTACTGTTGGCCTGAAAAAAGCATTTCGCTTTGAATAGACTTTCACGATAACAAGTTTACTTTGCGTCTCCCTGGGAAGGTAGCGTCCTATGCACTCCTCATCTAAGTAGGAAATTATAGACACTACTTCTAGTTGGAGTTTCGAGATGCAATAATAAAAAAATAATGGGAATAGCAGACCGCCCTCAAATAGCCTTCGTTTGGATCCACACGACCTAGCTATTTTGTTCCTAACCATTGGGTTAATTACTACTCGCTTAGGTAATACTCTGTGCATGCGAGGAGTTGGAGTAGCTTCCTCAGAATCCTGTAGAATGAAAAAAGTAGGGTGACATCTTGCAAGCCACAAATTAAAATTTGATTACCAAACCAAATTCAAAATTTGAAAAAAGAAAAACAAATTGTTTTTTTATTCACAAGTCGCTAAGTGCTTATCAATAAAAAAAACGCCCAAAATGTATAAATTTCCTACTAAGCAACAATATTGAAATAAAAATGTGTTTCTTTCTACTTTTTGCACGTCATTCAGGCAGATGAAAATCAGCTAGTGGAAAATACCATTACTCACCGGCATAAAAAGTTTGCAAAAGGCGTTTAATATAAAATGAACTCAAAATTACACGTAATCAATGAGTACTTCAAACTTTTTTTTCTCAAGCGAACACATACAAACAAAGAAATCCTCGAAATTTTGAAAAGTTTAGTTCATGAATAGAATGTAATTTTGTAATAGAGTGAGTGAGTGACTTTAAGAGTAAATGAGCAATTGAGTTTGAGTGTGAAAAAGAGTGTGTTTGAGTCACATGTATGAAAGCACTCAACTGTTGCGCTCAAAATTTGAGCTAAATAATTCGTTTGGGCTTGAGTACGTTTCCCAAATTGAGCTTCCTTTTCTTGTTGCTTTGAGTTTGCGCAGTTTTTAATGCACTCAAATTGCACTCAATTTTACACTCTTTTTTGAGCACAGCAAATTTTGATGCAAAACACCTACAAATGTCCTTAGCGCTGCATACACACTCACCGCTCCATTACTAACGACTAACGACCACCGCCAACACTCCGACTCATCCACACTCAAGCGCTTCTGGTATTAATTTCAAACGAAATTGACGACGGCACTTCGTTAATTTATGTATGCGCTTTCTTGTTGTAATTTGCTTTTTTGTTGGGCTCCTACAAGCGTGTGAACATGGAATTGAGCTCGTAGAGGAGTAGAGTGTAAGCTAAGCTGGGTGGATGTGTGTGTGTGTGTGGGTGTTAGTCAGTTAGTTGGCGCGTGAGGATATCCGCTCGAAGGACCTTTCAACGCCACGTCTTTATAAAATACGACAGCTTTTATCACCTACTCACAAATCGCCCGCCCTCTCCTTTGCTGAACGTATATCCATCTCCTTGGGGGGTGTGTATATTTCTTGCCCTTTGGATGGACGGTTGGTCCCTGCATGCTGTTACTCTGTGTATGCGCGGCGTTGTCTTCCTCTCGTCCATTTGTTTGCTTTCGCCGAGTGGGTCTTGCTATACCTTGTAGTGACAGCAAACAACCCATCGTTCCTAATGGATGCTCCGACTCTGGCTTATAACTACTGCAGAAGCTACCAGGATTAGGATTGAGATGAGTTAGAGGATTCCATGACACGCCTAGAATGATGAATCCAGCACTGTAATCCAAGCTACTCAGCCGTATAAGGATACTGTGTCAGAGGTACAGGGAGTTGCTCCTTAGGACTAACACTGTCCGAAGATGAGTACAGAACGGTTTACATCGGGAACCTTGGACTGATGAAGGTATTCTTTCAGAGTTTATCAAGGCTAAGTTCGCTATTATAATCTTCAGACGTCTTTTCGAGGGAGCCGAGGATGTAGCACACGGTGTGAGACGTCAGATGTCAATGGGGTGAAGTGCTCAAATCCGAATCCCGAGAGATCGTGACGTTAATGTCCTCGAAGTTGGGAAATCGGAAGCGAGTCTTCACTTGAAGACGCTACTAGAGCTCAAAAGAGGGTCTACGAATAAAGGAAATCCGAGGTAGTTGGACGTAGAAAACCACTGCCCCACACAGAACACGCAAAAGCTTCAAGGTAAGTGTCTTGTGATACGAGAAAGAAGACTACCTCGGTCGACCTTCTAGCCCTGCTACCTCCACTTCACCACTGGGTATATAGATGTTCACACCCTCCCGAGCTTACACGCTTCCAGTCGCTTCTCGCTTTACTGTTTTTATTGCTTTTACTGCTTCTTCTTTTTTTACCATTTAGCCCACACGCCGGCACTTTAGTCTTCGTCCTGCGACGTCTTTGCTCGTTCGTACATATATTTGGCTCTGCCTCTTCTTAGCCTTAGCACACATTTCTATGTGCGAACGTGACACAAACACTAGATTAATTTTTAAATGCTTTTTTATTGGTGTTCTTCGGGGAGAGCTTTTTGTGTGACCGAGCGAGCAAGCGAGCGAGCCAGAAGCAGCGGTCGTGCAGAAGATGATGACGACTTGCGGTGCTGATGATGAGAGGGCCATGAGGACGGTGTTGACTAGCAAGCTTACGCTCTGGTTGTTGTTGTTGTAGTTCTTGTTTGGCTATATTTTTGACTTTTGTTCCCACCCCGAGCAGACTAGAGCTCGCACGCATTTGATGTCCTACCAACAGATTGTCGTCTATGAGCATGAGACTGAGGCACTTCCTCCTCGCCACTCCACTCTTGTCCATCATTGTTGCTTCTTCTTCTTCTTTTTTTTTATCTATGGAAGCGCGTATCTTATGCGCTCAAAGGCAACGGAAGTGTAACGAGTTTGAGTGTAATTTGGAGCGGAAGTGAGTGTGCAAAAGTGGCATTAGTGAATATTTTGTGTGATGTGTGCTTTTGGGACCACCGAGCTCTTGGCAAGTGTGTTTAAGGAGGTAAAGAATCATTTAAGCGTATGTATAATAGCTGATAGTGGCGCGCGTGTTCGCTAGCGGGGAGGCAGGATGTAGTGACGAAGTAGGAGTGCAGGAAGGAGTTGATGTTTTGCTTGTTTTACTAGCTGTGGATTTGTGGAGTGCGCTTACACTCAAGTGTTGGAGCTCAAAGTATTTTTGATGCAAGCCCGTTAGGAAAAATTTCTAGATGTTTGGATGAGGACGCTGGATGAAGTCTATAAGCGTGTAAGGCCGACAACGACTCCTTAATGCACACAGAAAGGGACTACGGTTAGCTTATGCTAGTTTTATCTTTTCTGTAAGGAAGGACTGTGGGGCGCAACATCTCATCGTATTTCTGGAAATCTTTGTAAGAATCTCAGCTACAACAAACTCTAGGCCTAAGGAAGCAATTTCAATCCATTAATTTCGCTTTCCAGTAGCCAAGCAAGCCATTGAGGCCTACGGATAGTATTGCCAAAAAGGAAGACCGACACTAGGTCAGTACTGATATCTACTCTTCAGTCACGTTTATATGATTTGGGTGAGCCGTAAAATAAGAAAAAAACGAGATAATCGATAACCCAGCTGGTGATGAGAGTCTAAGTTTCTAGTAGTGTGAAATCTTCATTCTTAAGATGAATGAAGTACTGGGCACCTATAGCAATCTTGCCAGCAAACCCTTATTCTCAAGAGCTTCTAAGCACGCAAAGATAGTAAGCGGAAAGAGTTCCCGAAGTATTTAAACTTAATGGGATTTATAAAGTGGAGCGCGACATCCAAAGTGGGCATCTTTCGTTACTTATCGAGCTCTCCTAGACCCTCACGGAATTCTTTTAGGTTAACAGGAACAACAACAATGCATGAGACGAAATTCTGGCGACTGCAACTCCCTTAAGGACGGAGATACAACCTCTGATCTAAGTTCTTCTACAGGGATAAAACAAATCTTTGGCACGAAATGGGGCTGAAAAAAAATATTTCCTACTGGGTGTCCACTATAACCTACTGCACGACTAAAAAACCAATAACAGCAACAACAACACTCAAGCTTGCACAAAAGCAATAAAAATCATTGTTCTGTTTGTTCTTGTTGTTGTTGCTGTTTCAGCTGCCAATGCGGCAGATAATCATACAAAAACCCGAATGGGTAAAAGGGATTTTCTGGTATGTAGTTCGGCTTTGCTTGGCTTGGCTTGTGTTGGCTTGATGGCAGGCAACATTTGGCGTAAGAGCTTGAAAGGTAGATTACCGTTTAGTTGGTACAACTTTTTTTTTTATTGTTTTTTGGCTTTTGCTATTGTCTTTTATTTTTGTTGTTGTTGTTGCTGCATGTTCAACGTGTTTTATTTGCTTTCATTTCAGTGGGTTTTATTGTCTGTGCAGGCTTTGTTGTTATTGTTATGATATGAGTAGGTACCGTACGTTGCTGTTGTTGTGGTTATGTTTTGCACAGAATTTTGTTGTTGTTGTTGTTGTTTGGTGTGTTCGTTGTTGTCGTAACTTTTCACTGACTTTCCGGTACAACAGAGGCAATGTGTTTGTGCTGGAGTGGAGGAGTGTTCGTTGTTCATTTTGTGTGTGTGTGTGTCCCTCGCTCGCATTTCGTGTGTGTCTAGCCTGCAGTGCTTAGCCTCGCACAAACACTTCGGGGTGTTGATATGTAATTTTCGGTAGTTGGATTAAGTGGTTGTCGAGCGTTCTTTGTGTCTTTTTCTGGCCTAAATTAAATTGAAATTTTCACTTGATTTTCATGGATTGTATAACTGTAAATATGTACATATGCATGTACATATGTATTTATGTATTAATGTCTGCTTTTTCCTTTTTGTTTTTGTGGCATTCATGTTTGGTTGCGTTTGTGCGTGTTACATTGTGCCGCTCCATTCCAAAGTGTGTAAGCAGCTCACTCGATTTGTTTACAAATGTCTTAGATTACTCAGAATGGGAGTTTTTCCAATTTGTTTAATCATTTTCTATTAAATGGCAACAAGTGTGAAATTTGTTGTGAGGTTATTGATTTTCCGAGAGTACTTTGAGACGGTAATTATTAAAGATCATTTTAAATCCCTTAATATTCAAGCGCTCAACGAAGTTCGATGAGAAAAGAGGGCACTTAGATTCGCTTTGGGAGATTGGGATGCAGAGCTCAATCATAATTTTATTCTAGTTTATTTTTTAAAATTTAATTTAATTTAATTTAATTTTATATTATATTATTTTATTTTATTTTATTTTGTTTATTTTATTTTATTTTATTTTATTTTATTTTATTTTATTTTATTTTATTTTATTTTATTTTATTTTATTTTATTTTGTTTATTTTATTTTATTTTATGTTATTTTATTTTATTTTATTTTGTTTTATTTTATTTTATTTTATTTTATTTTATTTTATTTTATTTTATTTTATTTTATTTTATTTTATTTTATTTTATTTTATTTTATTTTATTTTATTTTATTTTATTTTATTTTATTTATTTATTTCATTTTATTTCATTTTATTTTATTTCATTTCAATCATTTCATTTCATTTCATTTCATTTCATTTCATTTCATTTCATTTCATTTCATTTTATTTTATTTTATTTTATTTTATTTTATTTTATTTTATTTTATTTTATTTTATTTTATATTATTTTATTTTATTTTAATTCATTGTATTTCATTTCATTTCATTTCATTTCATTTTATTTTATTTTATTTTATTTTATTTTATTTTATTTTATTTTATTTTATTTTATTTTATTTTATTTTATTTTATTTTATTTTATTTTATTTTATTTTATTTTATTTTATTTTATTTTATTTTATTTTATTTTATTATATATATTTTTTTTATTTATTTTTTTATTTTATCTTGTTTTATTTAATTTAACTTAATTTAATTTAATTTAATTTAATTTAATTTAATTTAATTTAATTTAATTTAATTTAAATTAATTTAATTTAATTTAATTTAATTTAATTTAATTTAATTTTATTTTATTTTATTTTATTTTATTTTATTTGTGTTATTTATTTTGTTTTATTTTATTTTAATTTATTTTAATTTATTTTATTTTATTTGTTTTATTTATTTTGTTTTATTTTATTTTATTTCTTTTTTATTCTATTTTATTTCATTTAAGTTTTTGTTTGTTTTTTTTTTTCGAGGAACACACTTCACACTTTCTGGTGTGCGAAGGCGCTCTAGTAGTTCTGCAATTTTCTCCCATGACCTTTGACCTCTTGTTACTAAACTATATGCTACGCACTTCTAAATGTCATTTTAATATTTCCTGTGCCACCCTGTAGATATATTTTAGAAGACCATAATTTCTGTCTGCTATTTGGCGCATATCCAAAGCAGCTCCAAAAGGTCATGTCGTCATGATTTCCAACGTTAATTCTCAGCGTCATTGTTTTACTCAAATGCGCCGATGAAAACTTGGCAAACTTTGAAGATCACGGGCATAGAGAGAACGAAGGGGATCGCACAGTAGCGCAGTTTCCGAAATCCCACCAACAATTATAAGAGCGCAAGGCGTTAAATGGGAGCTTGCATCGTCCACGATTTTCTTCACTACTACACCGCTTACCAAGGAAAACTACTAAAATTGCAGCAACTTTCGTGATGGCAAAGAAAATAGTAAATTGAAATATTGCAGGAAGAAAAGTGCATAATATTGTAGTGGAAGAAGAAGAAGCAGTCGATAAGAATTGAGCAGACCATATTCGTTGAGCAGAATTTCGTGTGTGGCGGAGCAGTGCTCGGAGTTTGAAATGAGTGTGGTGAGAAAGTTGATAGCTACCACACGCTGGTGTTATTGTTGTTGGGGGATGCTAATAACTTATTTGAAGGGAACTAAACTGTTCAAATTTAGTGCACTGCCGGCTTTATAGGTCCGTCAAAAAAATTTTCATAAATTATTTTAATCCGTCTTATTGTTTAACACTATCTATCTTCGGACGAACCCTGCCCACAACTCAATTCAAACCTGCCAGCTCCCTGAGAACAAACAATTTCACTTGTTTGAAATCTACCACACCTTTTTGCAATTCACCACACTTACCACTATTAACACACCACATCAGATTTCCAAAGTTCGAACACTGGCATCAGACATACCCTAAATAGTATGCAGCGATGACAAAAACAATGTGCAAAGACGACGGAAGTTAAAAAGGTTTGAAAGGCGCGCAATTTTGACAGAAGTGAAATATATGAGGAGATGGAAGAAAAACATAGCACAAGCTATTAAAAGCGCCATCAGCTACATTCTAGGCCATGCAAACGAAGCGCTCTGAATGGCAATGAGTTGAAGTGGAGTGTGGACAGACGAAGGAAGTGGAGTTACTACATTTCGAAAGAGGAAAAGAAAAAAAAGAAAAGTAACAAAGTGGATTTTAATAAACGTTTTTTGCCGCCAGCACCGCAGCTTCCGCGCTCCCACTATCACAGCGAGCAGTACAAGTATTATAAGAAGTGCGACAAGCTCAAAATTGACGAACAGATAAACGCTTAAGATGACAACGCAGGCGGCAAAGGATGAAAGCACACAAAGGATGAGATGATGACAAAGGAAGAGCTGGCGTGTAAGGCGAGTAGCGAATCAGGGAGAGTTTGCCTGTGTTGGCGGCGCTCATTGTAGGCTGAAGTGTGTCTTATGGGCTTTTTAGCATTTATTGGTTTTGCGAGGCGACAAGAAAAAGGAGAACAACAAAATAAATGACATGAGTTAATGCCAAGTGAAAGAAATTAAGTGAAAAAACAAATAAAAAGGCAGACACACAAACTTCAAGCAACGGGCGAAACGGACTGCGGTGGAATGAGAGATGTGAGATGCTGAAGAAACGCGGCTAAAAGCTGGAGTTGTGGCCCCAGAAAATGAGTTTCATTGCGCTGCGCTTGTTGTGTAGCAAAGTCACGGTGATGCAAAGTCACAGGGTGAACAGCGCAAAGTGAGCCGGCAGAGTCGTCGAGTCTAAGTTAGCTCTTGGTATGAGACAACGGAAGCGCTGATGGCATTGTTTACATATCCACATATCAATGTTTGGTTGACGCTTTGGCTTTTGTTGTTGTTGCTATTGTATTACAAATTATCATTTTGTTGTGGATATTAAGTTAATGGGTCGCATTTAGCACCATTTTCACGGTCGTGCTGTTTTTGGCATTATTCCAAGGCATCATTGGGCTGTGTACAGTGTTCCGAATTGGATGTGCTTTAAGGACAAAAACTGGTTCAGAAAGCTTTTAATGCCTTCTTAGAGACCGGAATCGTTTTTGGACCGTTAATACTTTATTTTGAGAAACTCTATACTTTTTTAGAAATAGTTATTTTTTAGCAACGGTGATTTTTTTGAACAGGTGACTTCGTCCTTTTAAGAAGCTGTGACTTTTTAAATACAGGAGACATTTTTTACAGCAATGGCTTTTTGAGAACGAGTGAGTTTAATAGAATAGCAATTTTCTTAAAACCTGTGATTTTAGGTGACGTGCTTTTTTATACCATAAGTGATTTTTTTGAAGCAGTATTTATTTTTAGATGCAGTGACTTTTAAGATATAGATATACGTTGTCTTCTTAATACAAGCGAATTTATTTATTTGGAACAGTGCTTTTTTCGAAGCAGTCACTTTTTAGAATGTTTTTGTCTTGGAACCAATAAAAGTTGTCACCTTTGGAACTCGAAAATCATTGGTCAGCCTTGATTTTGTCAGAACAGCTATTTTTTTTCATTCATTCATTATCCCGTTTCGATTTTTTTTTTAAACCGTTGATTTTTTTAGGAACAGTGATTATTTTTAGAAGCAGTGACTTTTAACGAAAAGGTGTTTTATATAATTTTTTTCGGAATCGGTGAATTTTTAGCAAAAGTCACTGTGATTTGTTGCAGCGCTTTTTCCGGAGCAGTGACTTGTAAGAATTTTTTTTGTTGGAACCAATAAACGTTGTCTCCTTTGGAATTCGAAAACTATAAGTCAACCGTGATTTTGTCAGAGTAGTGACGTGGGAGCATTGACTATAAGTAGAAGAAGTTAATTTTTAACAACGGTTGACTATATTGGAAACTTTTTTTGACTCGTTCTAAAGACGTCGAAAGATGGTCTCACTCAAACCACTGTGCACTGAGCTGTACACAAGTGTGTTAATTACCAAGCGCGAAATACAACTACAGGCAATATCCATATAAACTCTCGTGTGCTCTAAGACTTATCTAGCTCCTAGGTTAGGTTAAACTATAAAATTACTTGTGCACTCCACATGGTTCAGCCATTTCACGCTTTCTATTTATTACCCAAGCACTTTTTCATGATTCGAGTGGTTGTTATCGCTTTCGTTGAGCTTTCTCGCAATTAAGGGCATAATGAGTAAATAAGTATGTAAAGGACTCAAAGGATATGAAGAAGATAATAAAAGCAATTCAACTTGCCTTATTGTGCATTCACGTGCGCTAAAAATGAGCAGGGTTATTTGATGAATAAACGTGAAATATTCTAAAGGATATGTGTATGTGTGTGAGTGTGTAAGTGCTTATTCGAGTAAAAATAACAGCTTCACTCGGTTAAATTCTCCAGACGTTTAAATCATCAAATAAGGCAAAGAAACTCGACTGTGGGTTGTAAATGTGAGGCAGGGCAGGACATGTGGGTAGTTTGCTGATTTTATTTTTGAAATTCTTTTCAATGTCAAATCGAAATTGGGTACACCATATTATTATTTTTATTGCCACCACTGTATTGAAAATTTTATAGAAACATGGTAAGAGCGGTAAAGTGCATTCTAAATATTAAGTTATACCCCCAGAAATCGTTTGGCGAACATTGCATTCGTTTTCATTTAACGGGTTTTAAGTGATGAGGGTACAAACATTTCGACAGATAGACAAAAATTTACAAAATAAGTATAATTTGTTTTCTTTACTGTATATATGTATAAAACGGTGTTTGGGCTTATTTTAATTGCCACCACTGTATAACGGGTATTTAATACTAAGTTGGACCTACAGCAATCCATGGTGAGGATTACATTCAATTCCATTTAAAAGTTTTTAAGTCATGTAAATGTTTCTTACGCCTATGGTTACTGTTACGGTTACGTTAACAGTTATGGTTACGGTTACGGTTACGGATAAGTTAAAGTTAAGCTTTGTGTACTGTTTCATATACAATTGCGGTTACGGTTACGTTAACAGTTATGGTTACGGTTAGCGTTACGGTTACAGATAAGTTAAAGTTAGGCTTCGTGCATTGCTTCGTGTACAATTACGGTGAAGTTTACCGATATATGTAGTTACGGTTACAGTTACAGTTAAGTTTACCGATATAGTTACGGTTACAGTTAAGTCATGTTACTGCTATGGTTTTGCTTGAATAGAAATATTTAAGTTGTATGTTCACACAACAAGTTTCACGCGCACTCGGTGATCATTCCTATTTTACGTCGATGACTTCAATTCGCCACTTTAGTATCCATGACTAAATATATGTTCATATAAAAACGTGCATAATCGTGTTTATCGTTTGCTTACTTCGTTATTGCTATATATTTTTTTCCTTTTTATTTATTATCGTTTGCTTATTGCGTGACATTTATCAAGAAAGTTGCGTATTCGCCACGCTCTGAATTAAATTCCTTCGCCAGCGAGCATCCATGTTTGTTTATGTGAGTGTGTTGGTGTTAGTGAATGTCTCCTTAAATAAAAAAAACCCACATACATACATACATGTGTCTACGTATGTTAATCGATATTCTTTTATATTATTGTGCGCGCTATCAATTAACTGTTATAGTCGTTTAGTCAGCCACTGTGCCATAATAGAGAAATAATTGATTGTCTAAAGTTCGCGTGTGACAGAAAGTTATGCGCCTTATGGATTTGTGGGTGTGTATGTGTGTATGTGTCAGCTAAGTGGCAATAATTTCGTACATAAATTGTATGAGCCTGAAAGTGTGAATGTGTGGAAGGAATTCTTGAAACGCGCTTAATGCAAATTTTAGTAATAAATTGCACAATGCTAAGCGTTAAATTATAGAAAGTTGAGTAGAAAGCAGAGAGCCTAACGAGTTGTTCTTTTGTTTCAAAAAAAACCAAGGGAAGCACAGTATACGTGATAGAATTTAACTTTATATATTTTTGGGATCATTTTCGTATTTTTTTTCTTGACTCACAAAAACAATAATAAAAAAAGAAAACAGTTGCGAAATGGTTCAGAAAAAGGCCTGAAATGGTCCCAAATAAAAAATTTCACCGTAGTTTTACCGAACAAGTCCCCAAAACAGTTCCAAAATCACACTGAAGTGATCCCGAAAATAGTTTCGAAAATAAACCTGTGGTGATGCCACCAAAAGGTCCTGAAGGAATTTATGAAATGATTCTGAAAAAGGCCAGAATTGGTTTGAAAAGGATATTTAAAAGATATCGAATTTATCCCATCCCATTTTTTTATTTGTTTTAAAAATTACTATCATAATATGTATTTCAAACAAATTAAAAGTCGATTTCAATTATTATTTATTATTATTTTTTTTCATTTGGCAAATTAAAGTCAAGGTTCGATATTATTTCTGACTTGAAAAATTGAAAGTCAAACTTCAACTATTTTTTCTGAATTAAAAAATTCACGAAAGAGTTGACTATTATTTGCCTTTCAAAAATGTATAACTCACTATTCAACTTCTATTTCCGATAAAAAAAATTATAAGTAAAATTTCAAATACTATTTTTGATTAAAAAATTAAAAGTAAAATTTCAAATATTATTTTTGACTTAACAATTAAAAGTCAAATTTCAAATATCATTTTTGATTGAAAAATAAAAGGTCAAATTTTAACTATTATTTCTGATAAAAAAAACTAAAAGTCAATTTCAAATATTAATTTTGATTTAACAATTAAAAGTCAAATTTTAAATATTATTTTTGATTAAACAATTAAAAGTCAAAAGTCGACTATTTTTTCTGAATTAAAAAACCAAAGTCAAATTTCAACTATTATTTCTGACTTATAAGTTTAAAAGTCACCACTCAATTATTATTTGTGATTAAAAAAATCAAAAGTCAAGTTTCAACTATTACGTTTGATAAAAAAAACTTAAAGTCAAATTTCAAATATTATTTTTGATTAAAAACTTAGAAGCCAAATTTTAACTATTACGATATTTTTCATTTTAAAATTAAAATTTCAGCTATTATTGCTGACTTAAAATATTAAAAGTCAATCTCAACTTATTACTTATATTAAAAAATTAAAAGTCAAATTTTTGCTTAAAGAAATTAAAAGTCAAATAATTTTTGATTAAAAAAAATATTACCCACATTTCATTATTCTTGAAGTCACATTTTTTACTTAAAAAATTAAAATTAAAATTGAGCTATTTTGAAATTACAAAACTAAATTTCACATTCCAACAATTAATTAGTATTTAGAAGATTAAAAGTCACATATTTCTACTGAGATCTTTTTTCATTGGCTGTGACATATGTATGTATGTACTATTATTTACCATATTCTAGCCACTCCGCTGATTTATGCTTAAATTGTTTGATTTTTTTCACATTTCAATTTATTTGACTTTAGCGTTTACTATCGGCTTGCCATCGCTTAGTTGAGTGCCAATTTTCACGTTGACTTCCTGGCTTAACTTTTTACCTTAGACACAGTTTCGTCTACATGTGAATTGTATGCACATTAGAATATTAGACTGGACATAAAATTTTATATTTTTTTTTTAAATAAATTTCATATAATTTTTGGAAAAAAACAACAACAGAATTTTACAGAAATTATTTTCAATCAATGGTTGGGAATTTTTAAAACAAAAATGAAAAGAGTTCTGAAAAAGCTAAGCTAGTAATGATAACTTGGAAAATATAATGGCCGTGAAACCAACAAAAAAACAAGCAAGCCGAATAAATTATAACCGCTCATAATTTCGGTTACTATCTCGCAAACGACAAGATTACATTTCATTCAAAAAGAAAATTAAAAAAAAATTAAATTTTATATTTTTTTTTTAAATAAATTTCATATAATTTTTGGAAAAAAACAACAACAGAATTTTACAGAAATTATTTTCAATCAATGGTTGGGAATTTTTAAAACAAAAATGAAAAGAGTTCTGAAAAAGCTAAGCTAGTAATGATAACTTGGAAAATATAATGGCCGTGAAACCAACAAAAAAACAAGCAAGCCGAATAAATTATAACCGCTCATAATTTCGGTTACTATCTCGCAAACGACAAGATTACATTTCATTCAAAAAGAAAATTAAAAAAAAATTGAATTTCATTTTATACGTAAGTCGCTAAGTGCTTAGTGATTAAAATTGCCTTTTGGTTGCTATCTTTCAAGCGACAAGTTCACATTTAGACTTCAGGCAAAATTTCCAATTCTAAAAAAAAATTAATTTTGTTATTTTATTCGTAACTCGCTAAGTGCTTACGAAAAAAAACAGAAAACTTTTTCTTTAAAAAATTTTTTTTTGCCCAGTCTAATGCTTATTTAAATTTCTTATTTTCTATACTCAATGCGCTATTTCTAAAAAAACTGGTTTCTAAATTCTAACTTCGCTTGATTTCTCTTTGGCTTTTTATTTGCGCAAGTGTTCTTGGGTGCTGCTGCGCACATCCATCTCGATGTTTGGCAAGAAATTCTCGTTGAGCTGAACGCTACTTCGTCAATATGTAATCATCTCAGCTTGAAAGCTTACTGTGTTGGACTTTCTTAAGGTTTCTCACAACCAACTTCAACAACCAAAAGCTTGTTTATTTTTTAATTATGTTGTATACCGACTACTTGTATTTTCTATGTTTGTTTTTGTATTTTGTTGTTGTTTTGTTTATGTTTTGCGGTTTCGAATCCATCAAGGGTACTTGAGGCTGTGTCTTACAAATATTTGCGAGATATTTAAAAAGTTTAAAGTTCCATCGAGAATCAATAGTGTGCGGGGAAACGGTGTTTAACTGGGCTTATACCAATATTGTACAATTAGCTGGAACGAAATCGGTTGGAAATTTCTATAATATCCTGACCATGGCGCCATCTATTGAGAGTTTGTTTCCACAAAGGCCATACTCGCACCATTAAAAATATTTTAAAAACGTCAGCTCAAACATTTTTTGTTAAAAATGTATTGAATCCACATTGAGCAAAAAAGCCTGTTAGAAACAAATTATGGGAGAGCAGCTTCCTCAATCTAGGTCCCTGACCAAGAACTCCACCCAGAAAAAATTAAACCAAATTTTTTCCGTTTTCCCACCACGCAAATTCTTTCCTTGTGAAGCTAATCAAGTTGTTTGGTTTTTTTTTTTTAATTTACTTTATTATAAATTTTACTCAGCTGTGTTTGTGTATGTGTTGTTGTTGTTGCGCAAAAAATTCCTACTTTCATTTGATTATTTGTTTAAAACTTTGTTTATACAATTTTTTTTTCTGTCTTACTTAACAGTCATTTGGTAGACTTCACGTCGTCTTAGAACATTGTTTATGTCAGTGACGTTGTCAGAATGAGACATAATTGAAATTCTAGCGTATTTGTACGGAATATTGAACAATATGTGAAATTTAACATAAATATAGTATGCAGAAAGCATACGCATTAGGGTGGGCTAATAAACTATAGCAACATTTTAATTTTCCATACTCACATTTCTGGCATAAGAGGGCAGATCAGAATACTTGACATTTTTTTCCAAAATCGGTTAATAATTACGAAAAAAAAGAAACAGAAAAAAAACCTTAAATAGAGCATTTTTCAAAAATATTTTGAAATCGATTGTTCTTTGAAAAAAAAAAAAATTCTGAATATGTTTTCAAAAATATTTCAAGTCCGGATCAACCGAAAAAAAAAGAATTCTGAAATAGTGTATTTTTTCAAAAATACTTTGAAATCAGAAGATCTTTGAAAAAAAAAAAAAATATGAAATGGATCCATGGAGTATGTTTTCAAAAATATTTTGAAATCTATAAAAAATAAATCTGAAATAGATTATGTTTTTAAAAATATTTTAAAATAGGTTGATATTTGAGAAAAAAAAAACTGAAATGGTGCGTTTCTCAAAAATATTTTAAAATCAGTTGATCTTTGAAAATAAAAAAATTAAATAAAGCATTTTTGAAAAAAAATTTTGAAATCGGTTGATCTTTGCCAAACAAACATAATAAAAAGAGCATTTTTCAAAAATATTTTGAAATCGGTTGATTTTGAAAAAAAAAAAAAAATAATAAAAATTCTGAAATAGTGCGCTTTTTTCAAAAAAATTTTGAAATCATTGGTGTTTGGAAAAAACGAAAACTCCAATAGAGAATTTTTCAAAAATATTTTGAAGTCGGTCGATCTTCGACAAAAATTTTTTGAAATTTTTATTTTTTAAAAAATGAACTTTGGAAGAAAAATCTAAAATAGTGCGTTTTTAAAAAACATTTTCAAGTCTGTTGATTTAAAAATAAAAAAATCTGAAATAGAGAATTTTTTTCAAAAATATTTTGAACTCAGTATCTTTGAAAAAATATTCTAAAGTGGAGGATTTTTTTTTAAAATAATTTGAAATCAGTTGAACTTTGCAAACAAAAATTCCAAATAGAACATTTTTTCAAAAATATTTTGAAATCAGGATCATTAAAAAAAAAATCTGAAAGACCGCGTTTTTAAAAAATATTTTAAAATCATCTGGTCTTAAAAAAAAAAAAAAAATTAACTGAATTGATTTTTTAAAAAAATTTAGAAAACAGTTGAACTTAAAAAAAAATCCTGAAACAGAATATGTTTCCAAAACTGGTTTAAAATCGGTTGCTATTTGGAAAAAAATTGTAAAATAGTGTATGTTTGTTCAAAAATTTTTTCAAAATCGGTTGATCTTGCACTCAACCGACGATATACTCCCCCCATTTCAATGCAACATTTAACAAATTTCTTGCGGCACAATGTCAATAGCGCCTTTTACATTGTAATTCTTAACATCAGCGCTGTCGATAAATAATTCAAGAGCTGCCTTGTAAATTAATCATTACAAGTTACTTTGATATTTTTATTATTTTTATAATTTTTTTTTCATTTCAAAGGGCGCTGCCTTAAAATGCGTCCAGGCTGTTGGGAATTTACGGTTCGCATTTTGTAAATATCAGCACATACTTAGTTCACATAGGTATTTTTATTTATGTATAGGGGTGGGCAATCCCGAAATAACGAATCCCGAATTTATTTCTTCAAGTCCCGAAATTCTGATTTTGTACATCCGAGTTACGGAAATCTCTGACGTACTGTTTTCAACATTTTTACAAGCAACTGTTTTTAATTTCATAAAATGTCATGTTACTCGTTCTCCATTAATTCATTTTTGAAATTTCCATAATTTCACCTCCTTAAAAAATTTCAGTTTTATAAGTTGCTAAATACTTAGTCACTTTCTTTATATTATTCGTCCAATAAATCCCCTTTGAAGTCCCTCAAAGTACAGAGACTCGAATCATAATTTTTTTTCAACCCTTTAATACCGGGATTCTAAAACTCTCCGGGGTTGCCTAGACCATTTTTTTTTATCGAATTGAATTAGTTAACATCTTTTCAATGTTATATGGGAGCGTGGCGATGTAGTTCAAAGTGCGTCGTATAGAAATTCCTAAAATAAAAGTCCTAAAATAACTCAAAAATTATCTTCCAATCAGTAAACTTCCAAGGGACGACTTAGCAGAGATCAGTAGCCTTAAGAAGACTTGGACTACTCCAAAACCCCAGAAGGTATTGTGTAGTGATCCAGTTAGTAACTTTCTTTGTAGGGAAGGTACTCTGATAGGCACTGCATTGTGGAGAGAAGGTTAGAAAAGGTGCTAAATTCAATGAACGAAGTCCTTGCTATTGAACATTGGCGTCAGAGGTCGAAACGAAAAAGATCCTGTTTCACTTTTCTCGACGCCTTAAAGCTTTATAATCTAAAAGCACCAATAAGTTAAGTACATAAGTGAATATTCATCTTCAAATAAACCCTCCTCTGACTTTTTATTAAACATCCTCAAATAACTCACCATAGCGCGCTAGAACTTTTCTCTATTCATTTACGTCTCATAAACGATTTACATAAATTATTCCCAAGTTGTACCCTTCCACCCACCAACAAAAAGTTTCATAAGCGCGCGCGTAGTAAACAAAAGCCAAACACCCAAGACAACGAGTCAACGAGTCAGCGACGACTTCTTTTTACATACAAATAAATATTGTGAAGTGTGCCAAATGCGTTGCACGTAGAGCACAAGAAATTGCCAGCAACTTTTCAAAATTTTGTGTATTTGTTATTGTTATTGTTCCACGTAATATTACGACGACGCTTAGCGCATTGCATGATATTGCAACCGACACGACAGACAGACACACAAATATTGCAAACATATTGTTGCTGACTAACGTATTTGCTAATGTTGTTGTTATTGTCGTTGTTGTTGCTATTATTATTGTACCATGCGGCAATAAATCGACAGCAACACGTAGAGGCGATTGTGTGTACACAAATTGCAAAATCGTGCTCGAGACACAACACTGACGCTGGCGCTGCTGCACGTACGCTATAGAGTGGAGTTGTTATTATTGTAGTGTGGAGTGGAGTGTGCAGAGAGAGAAGTCAGTGGGTAGCTCGAATGCTGGGTGCTTTGGGTACCTCAATGCAGCTGTTGCTTTCTAATAAGCAACAATGTGTTGTATGCCACCAGCAAAGCGATTGAATGTTGAATGAGAAAAAACGAGTTGAGTTTAACACTGAGTTGAAATTAAATTGAGTGAATGAGTGAGTGTCATTACACGCAAGCAAGCAGCTGATTAGCACAAACACTCACACTCATCAATAAATGAAATGTACTAAAGATTTTCACTCAAAAGGAGAGCGCTCACTTGAGCGCCACTCACTCGCTTACCGTTATGGATGGAGTTGCGCCCCACACGTGGCTTCACAATTTGCTCAATACAAACACGCACACACACACAGCACTACGAGAGCAATGCCGGTGCTGGTTGTGCATGTTGTAAGTGAGTGAGTGAGCGCACAACCAAATTAACAACAAAATGCTCATACGAGTACAAACGGCACCACACACAACTGGACTCACATACAAAGCTGCGCATGTGTTGCTTTTGGCGTTTGTGGCGCTGTGAACGGGGTTTTTTGTGTGAATATTTTTGCTAGATGCCATTTGAGCCAATTTTGTGTTGGCAGTTTTGTTTATGCCGTCGTCACAAACGTCGCGTACCGCCCGCACGAATCGTACGAAAGCGCTAAAACCAAGTAAATTAGCAGCAAAATAGCAATAACAATAGACGATAGTGCTGCTGGCTAGTTGTGCTTGAGGAATACAACGAAAATTGCCGTCGCTTGTAGAAAAAATTTATGAAAAAAAAAATGGAAAAATGATTTTGAAGCACAGCAAAGACGTTGAAATTTCTTAATAAGAAAATTAATTGCAAAAAAATTTGTAATAAAAAAATTATAAAAAATAAAATGAAAATAAAGTTTTGAAGTGAGCGAAAATTTGTGCAAAAAATTACATTTTTTTTTAATTTTCTAACAATTTTAAAATTTTAGTTTGTTGAAAAAAAAAATAATTCAAAAAGTGCATTCATAAGGTTTGTTTAATACTTACACATATTCTTGCCAACATTTTGCGCATTTTTATAAAAACAGTCTGCTTCCTCTTCTCACTTTTTTCACACCTTTCATAGCGGGAGCAACTGTTGCTCGCTGTCGTCGGTATCTAAACGTGCGTTGTTGCTGACGCGCGCGCTTTTTGTTTAGCGTTTTATAGCGTTTTACGGTATGCAATAAAAATGTGAAAGAAATTAAAAAAATGTTTAATGTTAGAAAATAGTGTAAGAAAAAAAATGAAGTTATAAAAAAACAAAATATTTGAAAAAAATTTACTTAAAAAGTTAAAGCAAACAGTTTTCTGTATAAAAAAAAATTTGTAAATTAAAAAATAATTTGGGGTGCGTCATTAATTTTTTGAATTATAATATCGAAAAAGGTACACATATTCAAGAAACCAAAAAACAAACCAACACAGTGAAATACTATAAGAAAAAATAAAAAGTAAAAATGTGAAAAAACTAATCAATATTTTTTTAACTTCAAAATAGTTTAAGAAACAAAAAAAAAAAAATAAAAATAAAAAAATATAAAAAAAATTTTAAGACAACATCTACTAAAAATTAGATTTAATAAGTTAAACGTGAAAAGACAAACTAAAAAAGAAAATTTTTTAAGAAAAAACTTTTTCTGTTCAATTTAACAAAAAAAAACTTTCAATCATTAATAAAAAATTATTAAAAACACCCAAAAAAAAGCAATAATTTTCGCTGCAGAAAAACTATTGTAGGCCTAGAGCTCGTACCAAACCAGGATACAAGAAAAAAACGTGAAAAAAATTTTTGTTGCAATCAAAAATTTTTATATAAAAAAAGATTTCTAAATGATAAAATGTAAACAGTGGACGGTAAGAAATGATGGGAAAAAACTTGACAATATTTTTTAAGATACAAATAATTTATCAATAAAAAATTTTGAAACCTAATATTTAAAAAATTTTAAGACAACCATCTTCTAAAAATTAAATTTAATAAGTTAAATGTGAAAAGACAAACTAAGAAAAAGAAATTCTATAAGAAAAAATGTGAACGGTAAATAAAAAATTACTTAAAACAAAAATTTTTCTAAGAAAGAAAATTTAAAACAGTAAAAATAAATAAATAAAACACAAAAATAATTTTATAATTTATAAAAAAAATATTTTAAAACAGTAAAAAATTAAATAAAAGCAAACATAATTTTTAACGTATGAAAATATTAAAAAAAAATAATAAAATTAATTATAAATTTTAAAAATAATTTAAAAAAATTTTAAGAAAAAATTAAAAAAAAATTGATATATGTACATACATAGATTATTCACAGCTATGTATATATGTATAGAATGATAAAATATATAAAATAAAATAAATAAATAAAATAAAAATTGTATGTGCCAAACAAATCGAGCAAACTTAAAAATATTTTTTTGTCAAAACGTCTTTATACATATACATACATAGATGAAGTGAAGATCAGACGATTTAAAACTTTGTTTTTTTTTTTTTAAGAATGTTCATAGAAGCCCCCGAATTCTGGAATAAGATTTTACTACAAAAAATGCTGAAAACGCGTTCCTAAAAAATATATTTTTCAATAAGATGATCTTCCACTCAGCCGTCGCTAAATCGAGACCGACAACGGAACAGAAACGAAACCGAGAGAAATTTTCAAAAACTATAAATCGCAAACTATAACTAACAAATCGATTTAACAATAGGAGCACTCAATAGAAAAATAAATATTGATAAATTATTTCTTTCAAGTATAAACATAAAGAGCGCAGCTGGTTAGACAATAAATTTTGCGAGAAAGCCATTGTTTACTTAATAATACATATATACAGGAGGAGAACAATTAAAACGGTGCAAGTTCGAGAAAAATATCTACCTTTAGAAACAACAAAATTTCAAAACAAAAAAATTAGAAAAAAAAAAATTTTATTTAGAACAGAAAAAAATTAGAAAACTTGAAATATAAAAAAACTTAATAAAGAAAAATTGACCAGCTATGGAACTTAACAAGCAACTTAAAGACATGAGAGTGTTATATAATGTTAAAAAATGGTATTGAGTAAATATTAAAAGAAAAAATTTAAATTTATTTTATTTTAATTTGTTCCAAAGAACAAAAACTCATCATACAAGAAAGTTTAAAACAATACTTGTTTATTCATACCAAAAATATTAAAGTAATAATAACAATGCAAAATGTGAAAAAATAAAGAAAAATTTCATAAAATTGAAAAAAAATTTAGATAACGCTAAATAATTAAAAGCTTTAGAAATGTCGAAACATACGTGACAGTCGTGAAAAAAAAATTATTCTATAAAATGTGCTCAAAAGCAGCAGTTATGATTAATATGGCGCCAATTTAAGCAAAAAATATGCGCAAGAAAAAAATTGGGCAGATAAAATTAATAAAAACATTAATTAATACAGAAGACAAATCAGCGACGGGAGAAGACTTAGCAAAACAAAAAAAAAAAAAAAAAATTTGGCACTCGCTGTGAGTTTGTTGAAAAAAGAAACAAAAAAAAAATTAATTAATTGAACAAAGTGCTAAAGCAATAAAACGAATGAGGTAAAAAAAGAAGAAAAATGAAATGAAACAAAAAAAAAAATAAAAAATTTTTGTAACAAAAAATTTTTGTAACAAAAAACGTTTTAGTAACAAAAAAAAAATTTATTTAAAAATTTGTGAGAAAAAAAATAGAACAAAAAAAATTCAATTGAAAAATTTATAACACAAATAAATTTTTTTTTAACACAAAAAAAAAGTAAGAAAGTAAACAAAAATGTCATGCAGAATTTGTCGAAAATAAATAGAAAAAAAGTACTAAAATTAAATTAAAATGATAGAAACAAAGCGAAAGTTGTATTGAAATATTTAAAGAGAACACAAATTAACTGCATTTGTGAAGAGAGTAAGTTTGAAAAATTAATATTTTGAAAGCTTTTAAGCTAAACGAAGTGTTGTTGGAACTGTGAAACGTTAAAAGATATTGTGAAAATTATTAATAAAACAGAATTTTGATAAAAAGTTAAAAGAGACAAATAGTTTGAATAAATTGATGTGGCTTTTTGTTCGGAACTCGATTTACTTCGTGCGGAATAAAGAATACCAAACTGTCGGAAATTACAGTACAGACGAGTTTTCAATAAGGAACAAGCGATTACCGTTGGCTGAGTGGAATAACTATTTGAGTTAGTAAGCGAATTCAGATTGCTAGAGTCAGAATAAGATTCAACAAAGCTTTAAAAACAAAAAAAAAAATTGGAGTTTGGATTGGATCTGAGGCTGGATTGTTTTGAACAGAGAGTTGAAATAGAGTAGGTTCCCACTCAATAGAAGCTGTTGCTGCAAAAAGTGTGTCAGAGAAATTGTTTGGGTCACTGAAGTAATAGGATTTATCGGAGAGCTAGTGGCTTTGTTTGTTTGAAGTCAATATTGAACCAGATTCAAGTGGTTGGGAATTTGAAGATGAGAAATTCATGGTTGAGTTGGATAAGAAAGAATAATTTGAGCTTCAGGAGTAACTTGGAGACATTTTTATCTTCTGCTGCGATTCTTCTTTGGCTGAGCTACTCGTGGCTAAAAGCGAATACTATCCGAGCTAATGATGAACTGGTCCCTCAATTTTTTTTTCACCATTCTAAAAAAGTATTTTTTCGAGTAAACAAAATTTTTCCAAGTGTATATCCAATCAATAACGCAAAACAACTCAAGGAAACGCTAGCTTTCAGTTTAGAATTGCGTACGCCACAGTCCATGTAACACAAACTATTCGCACAAGATCAACAACATTTGACAGTTACCTGAGATACTGACTAGGCAGCACCGGGTACACTGAGAATGTTGTTGAGGGACAACAACAAACTAATGAAGCGTGCCAAAAGCAATGAAATGAAGTATTTCAACGGCAAAGCAAAGCAAGAGGAAAAATATAAATAAAAAACAAGAAGACAAGAACTAAAAAAAAATGTGAAAAAAAGCGTGGAATAGAAAAAAAATGTTAAAATATAAAAACAAAAAAAAATTGTGAAAAAAATTTAAAAATATAAAAGCGAGAAATAGAAAAAAAATGAAGAATATAAAAACAGGAAATAAACAAATTTACAAAAAAAAGAAAATTTAAAAATATTCGTTCAAAAAAAAATTAAACGAATAAGCATAAAAACTTTAAAAATCAATGCATTGATAAATTGTCATTTTTTTCAATTTAATGTGCGAACGTCAAATGTTTGACAAATGTTGCAAAAAAAATTAGCAATTACAACAAAAAAAAAAATTAAAAACAATTAAAATCTGTAAAGCGCGTGGGTGTAAGTTAACGCCTGCATACATACATACAAACAAACAAAATTATTTGGTTGGCGACATATCTCTGTTTGTGTGACTGTTTGTCTGTCGGTCTCTCTCTGTATGCGACAATATTTTATGTTTATTGTTGTTGGCGTTGACTTTTGTCATAATTGAATGCGACGTCTGTTATACTTAGTTGTGAATGCGATAAGCGCCAGCTAGATATGTTTATCTGTAGCTACGTATGTATGTATGTATGTGTGTCGCATTGGCGGGACACTCATTGACTGAAGTACAGTGTGGCAACATTGAACGCCAAACGTCAAGCGACCAACGATGCGGCGCTAAATGAGATAAGAGAGTTGAGTTGAGTTGGAAATGAAAAAAAAAAGAAAAAAAAAAAACCAAAACAAAAACAACAAATAGAAAAGAACCTGTTGTTACTGATTTGCGATGCTGATAATGGTGACAAAGAGCTTGATAAAAGCTGAGGCTGATAGGCAGTGAAGATGTTTGTGGGGATGTATGTATATATGTATATTAGACTGAACCGAAAAAAATATTTTTAAGTTTTCGAAAAACTATGTTGATATAAATTTTTAGCAAGAAAAATAAATAATTCCTAAAAGTTTCAGAGCTTCATATTAATTTTTAGAACTCAATTCTTAAGGGAAATCGAAACGTGAATTCGAATTCAGTCGCCATTTTTTATAAATTTTTTTTTTGAGGTGAGGGCCGAATTCTATTCACTTTTTATTTGTCGACTAATTAATTTGGTAATATTTTTTTCTAAAATTTGTTTTTGACAAAAATGTAAAATCACAAAATCTTACCAATGCTTAAAGCATGATTACTTGGGAAATACACATCTGACGAAAATTTTTTTTTGCAATTTTTTGAGGTTGATTTTTTTGGCACAGTCTAATGTACATATGCATTAAATTGTATAAATTGTATGAGCAATAAACGAAAACCGCTGAGTAAAAGTATTAAGAACATTCTGCTTTGAGGCAACACAAAAATATCAAAAAAAAAACAGTCCCCAAATTTTTTTTAAACATCCGTTCCGACGGGCATCAAATTGAAGAAAATGCCGTCGGTTATGCGCACTGATGTAACCAACTCTTTTGTCTTTAATATGCATAGTAGGTTAGGTTAGGGTTTTTAAGGTTAAATTATGTAAGGTTAGGTTAGGTTAGATTAGGTTAGGTTTGGTGAGGTTAGATTAGGTTAGGTTATGTTAGAACTGGGGGGCTCCCATGAAAAATTATTAAAAATTTAGCTGTATTTTTCTCTTGGCACCAAATCATATTTATTATTTTTAGTTGAACTCTCACTCGCAACATTCGTTATTCCGCACAAAAAAAAACCGAACGATTGTCCTCTTCGTATGTTCACAATTTTAACTTGTATTTTCTTCTAACAGAGGTCGCACTAAATATGAAAACATGATTAATCAAGGTGCTAAACAAATGTTTTTGAAGTGTAAAAACTACAGAAAAATTATAAATTACATATTTTATTAAAAAAAGAAAGATTTGTAGAAAAGTGAAAATAAACTGAAAATTGATTATCAAAGTGAACTTACAAAAGTGAATGTGACAATAGCATAATTTAAATATTGAAACAACAACATCAACCTATACAACAGGAACAGCACCAACATGGATTGTGATTATTCGAAATTTCTATATAAACGTAAGTCTACAAAAACAAAACAGAATTTATGAAAATAATAAAATGTACATAGAAACTGATTATCTCAGAATTTGTGTGAAGGATGCCTTACCTTCGAATGAATCTCAAACTCATCCAATCTGGACGAAAATTCGATTCATGCTCAGCTCAGTTGGGGCATTTTGGAAGAAAATGTTGTCATGGGGTGTTTTTGAAACGAATTCTGAAATAGTTATACTCCAAATTCAAGCAGGGCGCTTTTAAAAAAATATTCTGGGAGATGCGTTGTAAAGAAAAATTTATTCTTATTGCAATCGAAATTTAATGTTTTTATTTTTTGATTCTAAAAGCTAAAATTCAAAAGTAAAGTCACTTTAGGATGATTACAATAAAGTTTTGCTAACAATCATATGCTATTGATATATGAATTTTCTGAATACCTGTCGACGAATCAGACACCGAATAAACATTTTTTATTAAAAAAAAAACAAAAGAAAAAATGTTTATAAATGCACCAGGCCAGAAATAATAATTAAATTATGCAATCTTGACCTTGAGCCAATATAAAGTGCGGAAAAAGTGAGAAAAAAGCAGTTAAATTCAATTGTTGATACAAATAAACATTTTTTGAAACTTTGTTCTTTTGTTTCGAGCTTTTTTTTTTTATTGACAATCAGTTAAATCAATGAAAATATAACGAGCAGGTGTTTGCTAAGGTTTTGGAGGTTGGCGAGTTCGCAAAAAATGAAAATTGTAAAATACTTAAATTTCGAAATCAATGAGCGCTCAATGTTATGATTAATAGAATTAAATAAAATAAAATAAAATAAAGTAAAATAAAATAAAATAGAATAAAATAAAATAAAATAAAATAAAATAAAATAAAATAAAATAAAATAAAATAAAATAAAATAAAATAAAATAAAATGATATAAAATAAAATAAAATAAAATAGAATAAAATAAAATAAAATAAAATAAAATAAAATAAAATAAAATAAAACAAAATAAAGTAAAATGAAGTAAAATAAAATAAAATAAAATAAATGAGAAAAAAGAAAAAAATTAAAATTAAAAAAAAATAAAAAATAAAAAAAAATAAAAAAATTAGGATTTGATGATTTTCTGCCCTTAATGATGGGAAAGTATTAACGGTTTAATTGAACGTGTTCAAGCTAAAGTGGCTTCTGCCATTGGCCGACAGTTAGTAAATCTTTCTGTAAACATAAATATTTATACTACACTTTGGCCTAATATTTAAATTTAACAGAAAACAAATGAATTGCGATATATTTTTCTAAAAAAAAAAAAAAAACCTTGCTATGGAGAAAAAACCACACAAAAAGAATTTAAAAAACATTAAAAATTTAAAATCGATTTGATTACGCGCTTTCGCGTTACTTTTGGGCAGGCATCACTCACGGCAGCAAAAAAAAAAGCAAATCAAAAAAAAAAAACAAATGAAAACCGGCAAGCTTTGGATTTATTTAAATAAAAGCGTACAAGGAAGGTGTGCAGCATGTGCGATGCATAAATTTTATATTTTTATGTACCTTTGTATGTATGTATGTATGTTTGAGTGCACTTATTTAGATGCAGGCGAGCACATTTGTTGCGTGCGCTCACACCTTTTTTTCGGTTTTAAATGGACCTCCTCTGCGCCACACGCTCAATCGCATATCAAATACAATTAAATTTCTACATCCCACATGCAGTCTAATGGCTATGTGTGTGTGTGTGTGTGTGACTTACACAAAACTAAATTTAACTGCGTGTCTCCGACAGCCACCAGCCGCCGGCATAAAACTCTTATTGGCTTGTCTTTTAGGCTAATTTTCGGTTTTTTTTTTTGGCACTACTTTGACGAATATTACGAGCGTTTCGCGTCGTTTATTGTTGTTAAATTTGTTGTTATATATTTTGACAAAAATGATGAATTGGCTGCCTTTGACGTGAATTTTGTGGTTTCTGTTGGATGTTTTTTTTTCGTCGTGTCATTTTACTGCTCGAACATCATTTTTCTTTATTTCTTTTCTCACCTTTTTGGCCAATTTCGCGCAACTTGAGCAAATGTGAGCACATGGCTGCACACACACACACACACACACATACATACACACCACGGATATATGCATACATATTTATTTATGTACACCCACATTCTACCTTCCTTTGAGTTATTTATATTCAGTGATTACCCTGAAAATATTTATTCTCTTGCGTTCTAATTGAAAATTTGTGGCGATCATGTATGGTTGCATGGTTGTATGCACATTTGGCCGTGTCATGAAAACTATAAATTGATTAAAATAAAAAAAAACTAAAAAAAATTCATGATTTTTCACGATTATTAAAAACAATAAAAAAAATTAAAAATATGTACTAAAAAAAAATTTTAAAAGAATTAAAAATAACCAAAAATAAAAAAGCTAAATTAACAATAATAAAAAAAACAACCAAAACAAAAAAAATTAAAAATAATAGAAAAAAATAAAAAAGCTAAATTAAAAATAATAAATAAATTACATATAAGAAAAAAAAAATAAATAAAAAAAGAAACTATAAAAAAAATAAAATTATAAAAATAATAATAAAAAAAAATTTTAACATTCAAAAAAATTAAAAATAATAAAAAAATTTAAATTAAAAACTATCAAAATTTTTTTTTAAATAATCAAAAAAATATTCAAAAAATTAAAAGTACAAGACTATTTTTTTTTTGATTTTTTGAATTTTTTGTTTTGGATTTTTTTTGATTATTTTCAATTTTTTTGTTTAGTTTTAATAATTGTGCAAAATCACGTTTTTTTTTCATAATTTTGGAAAATAAACATTGAAAATTTAAAATAATAGTAATCAACCATTAAATGGATTTTCAGGAAAATAATCAATATAACCAGTAATAATATTTACGTTTAGCAATCATTATTTAACAGATCTGGTCTGAACTGCAAAGAAAAACTGCCTAAAAAGCTTCAAATCGCTTGTGTAATCAATTTTTATATTTTTGATACGGTCTAATGTATCCATGTAAATGTACATATTTATCGTAAATTGTGTATCGAAAACAAGAAAATAAATTTCAATACATAAATTTAGCTTATTTTTGAATTATTTGTTTCACTTTACGATTTGTGTTGTTATTTTTTGTTTGAAATAAAATTTTGTTGTTGGAATCTTTATAAGTAAATAACACTGTTCAACAAAAAATCTGCTTAAAGTAAGGCTAATAAATATCAAAATTCAATACATATTCGAAAGGCATTCTGAGATAACTTATTTCCGAGCCGACAACCGAGTTGAATTGATCTTCTACTAAGCCGTCGATAGTAGCTTGGGAAGAAAAAGTATAATTTATTTCCAGGGCGCAATAATATTCAAAAAGTGCTGTAAAATTTTTTCCAATTTGATTCGTCCTAACTGCGTTTTAACTTGCGTAAAGTACCTTTTCAGTGTCACACAGTGTAATTGCTGAAAATAGCAAAAGCTCCCTTACAAACAAACATAACTAACTAGATAACTCACCGATGGCTAAATTATATTCTTCTTTTATGTTGCCCTAAATCTGTCAAATTAACAAATAGATCGTGAAATCTTGTAATGTGTTATAGATTTCGTCGTTAAGTTTATTTATTTCAAAATCTCACAAAAAGCTTCCGCGTAGCTGTTACACTCTTTTCTCATCTTTGGGACTGTGACAAAAAAATAAATAAATTTACTTTGATGATTTTTTTCCGTAGAATCTAAGTTGAAAAGAGGATGGTGGTTAAACTGCAACTAAATAGGATCATAGTTTTCTCCTCTAAAATCCTTTGGTAGATCTCTTCGAACTTGTTGAGGACCAAGCATTTAAATAAAGATAATATAAAGCAGCTGCGAATTATATCATTTGCCATGGTGAATTGAACTTCTATTGGCTCCAGCTGATCACCATGGCGTCGCTGTTTTCGATCTGTTTGTGTATGTGGTGCTTAGTTGTGGTGTGCTTTTAGGCGCTATTTGGCAATGGTCATAGTTGGACCTATGTTATTGGAAAGCTATACTACAGGAACAAGAGAGTATTTGGAGTATTGATAAAATAATAAAATTTCAATAATTTGAAAAAGGAAAATAAGCACATTGAGATCAAAGTTATATCCCAGATAATTAGATTTAGGGATCATTCTGGGATTTTTTAGAGAAATTACTCCAAAAAGTTCAGGAAATGATTCCAAAATATGTAGTTCCTAGAACAGTTCCGAAATGGTCCCGAAAAATGCCTCATATAATCCTTAGAAGAACGGGACTAAAAGAAAACCCTAGTAATAACGTGTTCGTCACTTGACTGACGGAATCGTCTGTAAATCCATACACGGACTGTCTTTTTTAAACTTTTTGAAAGGTTTTTATGGTCTTTTAAATTTAAACTTATGCTGACTTGCTTGCTTGGGATCAGTTGGAAGTTTATTCTCTGATATTTTGTATTGTCAAAGAAAATTGTTGAAATGAGTTTTGAGCGCAGACACCTTCTGAGGTAGGGCACTCTTCCTTTCAGCCATCGACATTATTTCTTCTGTGAAATAATGCCATAATTCGTTACACTTTACAACAACAATGTATGTAAATCCCCTCTCCACTCTACTCTCCCGCCCAAAAAATCTAAAATAGTAAATAATTCCATAAAAACTACTCAAAATCGCAATTACTGGGAGCATATTCGTGACGTCCGAAATGTCTTTAAAAAAAAAAAAAATCGCAAAACACAATCGCAGAAAAGTGCTTAAGTATCTAAGGCCCAGAAAAGGCTACCTTAATGAGCGAGTAATAAGCCCAATGAACAGCACTTCAACAACACCACCACCAGCCAGTCAGCCAACCATCTTCATTGATTTGCATTTCCTCGCCACTTTCATAGCCCACGTGCCACTTACAGCTCATCGATATTTTGTCGTTGGAACATTTTTTGGTTTTGCAAATTTCTTTAAGTTTTGCACTCGCCAAAAGCTAGCAGGTATTAAGAACTCGAGAAAGTTAATTAAATTTAGCGCTCAGTCAGGCAGTCAAGCAGTCAAACGCCAGCAAAGAGTCAAACGTCTAACGAACTAATGGAAAATGGCTAAGAAAAAAATAGCACCAAAGATGTTTTAGACAAAACATTGGCTAGCCAGAAACTAGTAGCACTAAGCAACAACAAGAACAACAACCAATCAATTCGACAGTCAACCACAGTCAATGCGGCGTGAAAGTTTTCCCATTTGTTTGGTATTATGTAAGTCACTATACCTAGCATACGACTTGGGTAGTTGGCTGTCTAGCTAGCTGAGTGTCCGAGTGCTAAGTTGAGTGGCTGGCATGGCTGCCCTTACTTGCGCTGAGTATTGGCTTTTGTCTGCTTGCCTTGTCTTCCACAATTGTTTAGCCGTTGGGCAAATCAGGCCATTGTGTCCAAAGTGGCCCTAACGCTGCCGACGGCTTTACGATTATTTATTTGTATGAATGTTTGTATTGTCTGAAATGCGGGATGTAGTAGCCGTGTGTGTGTGTGTGTTTGTATTTGGGTGTGTTTGAGAGTATGTGTATTAACTGTTCGGTAGTGGGTTAAGAGGTCATAGCTGTCAATTGTTACAACTGTCGATTTGGCGAGCGAATGCATTTTAAAACAACAAAATTGGTAGAAAATATACTAGTTTACAACTAACTATTTTCTAACTAGTCGCAAACTAGTCCCAAAAGACCAAATATTTTAAACAAAAATTAATTTTTTTGAAACATTCTGGCGTCAACAGTGAGACAAGTTCGAATATTTTTTTTCTAAATGTGATATTTGCAACAACAGAGTTCGAACCTGTGACCTCCTTCATGGGAACCGTACCCACTATACTTTAGAGTTATTTAAATACTTTTTATAAAAAATTAAACCAAATTTACCTAACATCTCAACACATTTAAAAATTTAAGAAAAAGTTATAGGTGGCACCATTATTGATCGAATAAAACACAAAGCAACAGTTTTTAGATTTTTTGTTTGTATGTCTGAATGTTTGTTCGCGTATCAACCAAAGTCAGTTGGATAAAATGGAGTACGATTTCCACTATAGCATTGATAGACATCTAGCTTAAAGTTTACAATATCTTTCATTTCAATATCTCAACTAGTTTCGGAGTTATCGACCAATATGCCGACTAGGGTGACACAAAATGTGTTAGTACAATATGGGTATCAAACGAAAGGTGCTAATGAGTGATGTTGCTAACTTCCGTAGCTCAACTGGCTTCGGAGATATTACGACTAAAGTCGATTATCTTTTTTGAACTAGTTTGAGACTGGTGTCTTGCGTAGTACATCGCCATATTTAAATTACCAGTTGAAAAAAAGAAATATTTGGCCGACTAGTTGGCTTTGGTGTTTAAGCTAGTTTCGAGGTAGTCTACACCGACTTGGTTTGACAGCTGGGTACTTGCATGTAAGCCTGTGCGTGTGTCTGTAAAATGTTACGTATACGCACTGCCCACTTTTTTTAGTTCAATCTCTTTTTCTCTGTTAAATATTTGTTAATTTTTAAAATTTATAAATGTGCACATGGGCGGGGAATAACTAAAGGGGTCGCCTACACTTTCTGATGCTTTGTACAGCTACAACAACTTTATTTTAAACGTTTATGGTTGTGGGCTTAACCCATTAACTGCCATCGCTGTCACAAAACAAATGTCATAAAACTTTTGAATCACCTCAAATCAAACCTTACGAGGTGCCAATGTGGAAGCCAAGATACTTAGAGGCGTGTGTCTGTAGGGGCAATGCTGACGTTCTGGTTATCGATACACAGAGCGTACTTGAGTACTTGGATAATGGTGAAAGCGTGCAACGAGTCGACTCCAACGACGTACATAAGGTTTGTAATATCCAGTCTCAGAAATAATAAAGATCCTTGAGACGATGGACTACCCGTCGATCTGTTGAAACACGGACTCAACATTGATTTTACGTGAATAGACAATGGGTACCTAGCAGCCAGCACTCTCCTCTGCATCACTTCACTGAGTTCTTTTACGGCTAATTAACCTTACGAAAGCACATTTCTTAAGCCAGTCAAGCATCCAGAAATCAAAGCGAATGTGTCAAACGAATAAAAAAAATGATAAATAAATAATTAAAAATGTCGACAGTGAAATATGACAATTCTCTGCAGCTCGCCTTTCAAAGATTTCATCAGCTTGTCAAGCAGTTGGCGCACTCAATGCAGATTTTCTATTCGCCGAATTTGAAATCTTTTATTTTTTTTTGCGAACTCAGCAGCCGTCAGCATTGCTTTGAAGCATCTGTCAACACATCGCTCATGTATTTTGGCGCCAGTAAATCTGCTGATTCACATTTTTGTTTGCAGCTCAAGCCAATACATCAAAACATCAATTAAGCAGTTTGTTGGAGGTTTGTTTCCGTTTCATTTCGAATTGAGAGAATTTGATTGCTTCATGAATTCAAAGAAATGTTCAGCTCTTGATGAATTTTTTCATCGTTATAGCATTAGGTAATACATACTTAAGAAATTGGATCATGGATATTTGATTTTATACCTTGCTTAATATCTGATTAGCTAGTGCAGTTGTACATTCTAATAGACCTTTGTCGGTTTCAGTTCTGATTCTAGTTTATGTTTTAATGTCATTTAAATTTCGGTTTCAGCTTAAGTTTTGGGTTCGGCTCACTTTATGATTTAAGTTAATGGGTATTGTTGGGGTCCCGTTCCCGTTCCTTTCTCAGCTTCGGTTTTGTTTCATGTTTCGTTTCTTTTTCCGATTTTTATTACTCCTTCCATTCCGATTTAAGTTCCACTTCCAGTTTTGATTTCTGTTCCAGATTCGAAACCTGTTTCCGTTTCAATTTGTGTTTCGATTTCCGTTCCAGTTTCGACTTTCGTTCTATTTTCAGTTCCCCGTTTCTGTTCCAGTTTCATATTCAATAGAACCATTTCAATTTCATTTTTCAGTTTTGTTCCAGTTTTGATTTCTGTTCCAGATTCGAAAAGTGTTTCCGTTTCAATTTGTGTTTCGATTTCCATTCCAGTTTCACCTTTCGTTCCAGTTCCAGTTTCAGTTTCTCTTTCCTTTCTAGTTACGATTTTTGTTCTAGTTCCGGTTTAGATATGTTACATTGCCAGTTCGAGTTTCGATTTTCTTTCCAGTGTGGTTTAACGTTCCAATTCCAATTTCAGTTTCTGTTCCAGTTTCGGTTTGTATTTCAATTTTCGTTTCAGTTCGTGTTTTGATTTTCGTTCCAGTTTCAGTTTCTGTTCCATTTTCAGTTTCGGTTTCTGTTCCAGCTTCGGTTTCTGTGACAATTCCTGTTTCAGTTCGTGTTTCCACTCTAGTTTCGATTTCCGTAGCACCGTGGTTTTATGTTCCAATTCCAATTACAGTTTCGGTTCCAGTTCCAGTTCCATTTGCGATTTGTATTTCAATTTTAATTTCCGTTTCAGTTTGTGTTTCGTTCCAATTTCGTTTTTTTTCGAATTTCAATTTCATTTTCTGTTCCAGTTCCAATTTGATGAAGGGTTCGGTTTTGCTTTTTTGTTTAACAAATATTAGGTTCACTTAATTTCAATTAAAAACGTAAAATTCAGTCTCTTCTCCGAATATATACGAATCCTTTTTCGGCCTTCGAAGCTTCGTTAAATTTAAGAAAAATTCAAAACAATTTTTTGCCTCAAAAACAGTTCCTGGAAAGAATCTACAACAAAAAAAAGTAATAAACCTACTTCCGTACAAATTAAAACAAAAGCACAACAACCAATAAATACCTTCCTTTCATTGTTTTTGCCCCGCTTTGTTTGTTTTGTTGTTGTTTAAAACTTAATTAAATTGTTTTTGGTAGCCAAACGGTGCTGCGAACTTCCGCTTTGTTGGCTATTTAAATAGCACCTCTCGCCTTTCGCGAGCACATTTTTTGTTTTGTTTTTGTTGTTGCACAAAAAAAAGAGGTCATAGGTTAGCCAATACGCACAACCATATCGTTAACAATCTAATTTTGGCCTAAAGTCCCCGAGTCAAATTGTTGCAAATTACATTAGGACAACAACAAACAACCTCGTTTCATTCACAATCGAATTCGCATGCGTTCGTAACGGCCTTAGACGCACTTTGACCATAAGTCCTAGGGTTGTCAATTTTATTGCATTGGATTTGGTTTAACGCGTGCTGATATACGAAGGGGGGTTACTAAGTTTTTTTTTTTTGGGTAGAGTTGCTGGGAGGAGGGGTTGCCTTCGGTTGTAGTTTGAGGGCTGAACGTTTTCCTATTCCGGTTTCAGTTAAGTTTCGGGTTGGGTATCGATATCGGTTCCACTTCCTATTAAAGATTCGGTTCTAGTTTATGCTTCTGTTTCAGTTTATTTCACTCTGCCTGTCGTTTCCACTTCCAGCTTCGTGTTCTTTACGGCTTCCATTCTGATTAATGTCTGTGTTGGATTCGGTTAAGATTTCAGTTTCGGTTTCTGTTCTGGCCTCAGTTTCTGTTAAAATTCTCATTTCTATTTCTGTTCCAGTTCCATTTCCAGCTTCGGTTCCGGTTCTAATTCCACTTTCTGTTCCAGTTCTAATTTCGGTTTTAGTTCTAATTTCATTTACTGTTCCAGTTATACTTCCATTATCTTTTTTAGTTCCAATTTCACTTTCTGTTCCAGTTCCCACTCCACTTTCAGTTCTCGTTCTAATTTCATTTTCTATTTCTGTTCCAGTTCCAATTCATGTTTCTGTTCCAATTCCTAGTTCTATTTCTGTTACACTTCCAATTCCAGTTTCGGTTCCAGTTTGAAATCCATTTTCTGTTCTAGTTCTAATTCCACTTTCTGTTCCAGCTCTAATTCCACTTTCTGTCCCAGTTCTAATTTAATTTTCTGATTTAGTTCCAATTCCAGTTTCGGTCCCAGTTCTAATTCCATTTTTTGTTCCAGTTCCATTCCAGTAAGGAGCGTACTCATGCGGGAATGAGTAGGTAGATGTTAAGCGTAATTTTCCAAGTTAGCGACACTTCCCTAAACCAAGTAACGCAGCGCATCAAAACTCAATTTTCCACCCACGTATTTCCACACACACACAAGCACACTAAATTTGTGCGCACGGATGTGCGTGTGTCTCGATTTCAATACAATTTGAATTGAGTTTTATTGCAATTTTATTTACATTCGACAATTCGAACGCGTACCAACCATCATTCAACCACACTCACACCATATTCTGACATTGGTTAGGTGCACATTTAGAGCTCTCAATAGCAGCGGATGATGGTCTTACGTACTTATCCACCCAAGCTAAGCCAATGCTAATCTAATCCACTAATAAGCTTTTTTTGTTTTAGCTTTTGGCTAGTTTGGCATGCCGAGTTGTTGGTTTATTCATTTGCTGGATTTGTTGTATTTGCTTGCTTTGGCATCTTTGAGTTGGCCTTTTTAAGCATTTTGTTGTTGTATGGATTTGCTATTTTCGTTTTGGCCGAGTGTGGCTCAGTTGCTTGAATGGTTAAATGATTGGATAATCAGTGGTTACGTATGTATGCATTAGTGTGCATGTGTGTGTGTGTGTGTGTATAGTAACTACTCTATGACCCTTTTAGTTAATTCAACGCCGTCAAATTTGACTTAATAGAAAACCAATAATGAAATAAAAAAGAAAAAATTATAAAAAAAATTTAGAAACACATCAATCGAACCTAGTCAATACCAATACAAACACAAAATTCTAAAAGTGGACAAGCGTCAAGCTAAATAATTGCTATTTGGTTAGAAATCAATTTTCGCCTCTAAATGGAATTTTCAAACACAAATCGCGCAATCGATGTTTGGTAGCCTTTATTTATTATTTAAATTGGATATTTACATTTGTGGAGGGAGGCGGGGGTGTTTTGGGTTGAAAAGAGGATGGCAAAAGACAGGTAAATTTTTCCATCTGCCTTCTAGACTACAAAATGAAGGAAGCCGAGTAAGTTGAGGTAAACTTGGAGGATAGGCTTGTTTCATCTAAATTCTCACCTTCATTGGCATCTCAGTCTGGATTTCCATCTTCTGACTGCACTGGCATCTAAATCTTCTCTTTACCTCATGATTTCTTCTTACAAATTTCCATTCCCATCAGAATTTTAATCCCCCTAACTTCATTAAACACCACTATCACTATCACTATCACTATCTTTATCACTATCCCTATCACTATCACTATCACTCTCACTATCACTATCACTATCACTATCACTATCACTATCACTATCACTATCACTATCACTATCACTATCACTATCACTATCACTATCACTATCACTATCACTATCACTATCACTATCACTATCACTATCACTATCACCATCACTATCACGAGCACTATCACTATCACTATCACTATCACTATCACTATAACTATCACTATCACTATCACTATCACTATCACTATCACTATCACTATCACTATCACTATCACTATCACTAGCACTATCACTATCACTATCACTATCACTATCACTATAACTATCACTATCACTATCACGAGCAATATCATTATCACTATCACTATCAATATCAGTACTACTATCACTATCACTACCACTATCACTATCACTATCACTATCACTATCACTATCACTATCACTATCACTATCACTATCACTATCACTATCACTATCACTATCACTATCACTATCACTATCACTGTCACTATCACTATCACTATCACTATCACTATCACTATCACTATCACTATCACTATCACTATCACTATCACTATCACTATCACTAAAGACTTGAAGTTGTCTATAACGACTCTCGTTCAGTTATATTGAACACCCTAATGTGTAATTGAAATGTAGGAAGGGAATCCATAAATCATTTGGCGCCTTGAACAAACAAAATTGGGTCGTAAACACTTGTAGGTAATACTTTAAGTAACATAGAATTATTTCAAAAAAAAATGTGTTGTTGTTGTACTCTTAGTCAATTATTTACAAAGCAACAAAGTTAAAAGCGGCGGGGAAACAAGACAAAACAAATAAAACAAGCAGCAAGCGATTGCAAAATTTAGAAAGAATACATTTGAAAAATGATTTAGTTTTATCTCACTCGTAAATATAAAAGAAACTGACCGACTTGTCGATTATTTCGTCATTATTTTTGCGAAGAAAAAAAGGGAAAAAAAATTTAAATTACAAAGTTGAGTTTTATTTTTTATTTTTTCAGCAAAAAATGATACTCAATCTTAATATTGCCTTCGTCATGGTTAACCAATTTTAAAGCGACAGCAAAACAGCTCCCTTACATAAAGGTAGGAAGGAACAAAAAGTGAAAACAATAACCGAACAGCAAACTGAAATGTAACAAATTTCGATAAGAGAAACAATATTTTCGTTATTCCGTGCTAAAACGTGTTGTCATAGATCAGCTTTGTGTGATAAGCGAAATGTTGGGTAAATCACAGCAAAACAACAACAAAAAATGCAATAAAGAATTGGCGCGAAATAAAAATTAAATCACGTATTTTAAAGCAAAATGTTGGAGCAAAAAAACATGAAAAAAAGCAATAAAAAATATTAGAAAAAAAAAATTTAAAAAAAAAAGAAAATAAAAATAAAAGCTCAAAAAAAAAAAAACAAAAAGAAAAGAATTGAATAATGAAAACAAAAAAATCTTCAGAAATAAATGAATGGAAATATCAAATATATTTTGTTGTTGTTAGGTAGCCTAACAATTGCATTTCCATACAATACAGTCTAACTCCACTGCTATTAGAGTTTTTTGTGTTGGTTGCTTGTTGTTGTAATGTTTTGAACGAAGCGCATGAATATCAAAGAAATATAAACTCGTGCACGTTTTTCAATGAAATCAGAGTAGCTCGAAGGAGGCGAAAAATTAAAAAAAAAAAAACAACGAAAAACTTTGTTGAGATATTCCACTGAATAAGCTAAAATTAAGCCACTCAAACAGCGACAAGAACTTAAAATGAAGACTTAAATATCAAATTAAATAATGGTTCATAGGAAAACTTGGGACGGAGTGGATGTCTGCTAGATGTTTGATAAAAATATTGAAAAGAAGAATTGTATAATAAAATTTCGATATGCAAGAAAAATTGTTAGAAGCGTTCATTAGTGAGTCAAGAGCACTCAAAGCAGCAGTTTTTAGAAATTTTGTGTGTATGTCTGTATGTTTGTGCGCGCATCACTCAAAAATGGCTAAATGAAGTTGAATGTAGTTTTCAATATTGTATTACTAAATATTCAGCTAAAAACTTTCGATATTTTTTTTTTCGATAACACCACTAGTTTAGCAGTTATCGAAGAATATATGAACCATGGGTGATCCAAAATGTGTTGGGCAAAATTGTGACTATTAAGAGAACACAAAAAATGACTTATCATTGTCATGTACACAGCTGGCTTGCTGAATCTTAAACAACCACAAAACCAAGAACAACAATTAAATAAATAAAAGCAACAACAACAAGATGAAATAGCAGTGCCGTTGAAAACCTCACAACATTCGACAGCTGTTACATAAGAGCAAAACACTGGAAAAATTTACAACATAAATGAATGAATTGCGAAAAAGATTTTAAATGATGAAGAAAATAAAAATTTACTTGGCAGTTTTGTGCGCAAAAAAGAAAACAACAACAAGAAACTGAAAAATTGCCATAAAAACTGAATTAACAATAATAAAAAAAAAATTGTAACAAACATTGCGACAAATGAAGCAAACATACAAACAACAAAACTGGCTTGAAACAAGAGTAACAAATCACAACAACAACAACAACTTGAGCAATCCACCAATGATTTGGCAGCAAATTGTGCAAAGTAATCATTAAAATCGCATCAAAGCCAAAAACCAAAAGCAACAACAAAGGCAACGATGATGCCAACGAATCGCAGCGTTTGCTGTTTGCTCGCACTTTAGACGATACAAGAACAACAACAGACAACAGCAAAAACAATGTTGTTTAAATAAGGTAAAAGTGGTAGCCAATGATAAAACAGTAGCTGGAAAATATTTAATTTTAAGAAGAGATAAAAGTGGATGCCTCACTGGTATAATAACAAAAAAAAAAAATTAACTGAAATTATATACCCAGTAGTATGTTTTAATCAGAACAGCATAACATACTGCAAAGCAAATAAATTTCGTGCTGTTACGAAGAAGAAAAGGTTGTGCAAGTTTTCATGTTTTTTTGCAACTCACTTACAAAAGATTACAGCCAGCGGCACACTAAACTACTCTACCCATGCTTAAGCTGCTAATAAATCAAACAAATTACGTACTATTGACTTTTTTAGTAAACAAAAAAAAAAAAACCTAAGTAGGATTAATATGCTTAAGCTTTAAAAGAAGAGAAAGCATTCAAATCAACAAAAAATCAAAAGCTTCTACTAGACATCTTCAATGGAAATCAGCGCAAAAAAGTACAAGGAAGTAAATTCATTTTAAAGACAGATTAAAATTTCTTGTAGCAAAATGTATGAATGAGTGATCGTGCGAGTGAATGAAAGAAGCGTGGGCGTGAGAGTATAAAAAAATAGAAGAAGAATAAAAAACAACAACAATAACAAGAATTGTAGTTGAATGAAAGCCAACTTGTTGAATCAGCCTTCAAACTAGAAAAAAAAGAGATTTGCTTACAGTCGGATGGCATGGAAATTGAAGTAATACTACACGAGAAGTAGGTAGCAGAAATATGAAACTGAAAAAAAAGAGGCAAAATGAGAAAAGAAGTAAAGAAACAAAGAACACCAACAGTTGAGAGAAGCTATAAAAAATGTTCCGACAGAAAATTCAAATTTTTTTTTTTTCTTAAAATTATGTTTCAAAAAACCTACCTTAACTGCGATATGATACACTTGCAATGAAAAATCGCAGTCGAAATTTGCAACAATACTATACAACAGCATTTTTTTGGAAGCTCTAATGTATAGAAAACCCACAGTCTCAGAATCAGTTTGGTGTTCTGAAGTGGTAGATAATTTCCAGAATTTATTTCGATCGGACATCTGAGAGAAATATATAGTTTTTATACATGTCGCAAGCTTTGAAGAAAGCATTTTAAGTTATTAGTCTGAATGGTCTTATGTTCTAGAAAAATTCTGAGATTGGGAACATTTACAAAAATAAGCCAAGATAGCCAGAGTCTAAGAGCGAGTGTTCGGCTTCTTCGAAAACAATGTGGATATAATTGGTTTTTAAAGAAGTTGAAGCGAGATTCAAACAAATTTTGAAATAAGAGTATTGAAAAAAAAAAAAATTAAAAAAAATTTTAGATAGGTATTTTTAGGTGTTCTAAGAAAATGCCTAAAATTGGAGGTTATTGAAAAATCAATATTTGGAATATGGCAGTATTTAATCAAATTTTGAGCTAAGGAGTTTTTGCAAACAAGATTCTTAAACAAGTTTTACAAATAAATTATAAGCTTGATGGGTTTTGAATAAAATAAATACAGCTGAGGTTAAACTTCAATCAAATCCTGAGTTAGCACGGGTTTCAATAAAAAACATCTACGAAAAGTCGGTTATGAAAAAATTCTTTGATTATGTATACTTTTATAAAATTGTGAGAACAGGTCTGCTAAAACAAAAAAAAAATTAAATAACTGTTTTTTATACAAATTCTTATATGTATATGGTAGTTTTCAAAAAACAAAGTAAATAAATATCGGGTCTTTTGGGAAGTTCTGAAATAATGGTATGTTGACAAAAAAAATTCTTATTATGAAGTAGGCGGGATTTTCAATAAAATTCTGATCACAATTTTCAGAAATAGATAAGGCGTTTCTAAAAAAAAATTGTTCTCAGGTATGGTCTCTAGAAAAAAGAAATTGGGATAGGGAGTTTGTCACTCAAATTCTGATATGGGGAGGTTTTGAGAAAAAAAACCAAAAAAAAGGAAATTAAATACATATACATGACTAAGGTGTAAGGAGCCTTAATTAAGTTCCGAGTTGGCTAACAACTCTACCCATTTTTGATTGCATACAGGTTAAGGTCCAACAGCTGAACTCAATTTTTTTTACAAAGCATTGATTTTGAATATTATTTCTATTTGTTTGTTGTGTCAAGACTGCCAATTTGAGCTTTTTTAATTATATATATTCTAAGTATTTACCGAATCACAATTTTTTAATAATTTTTTTATTTCTCTTTTCTTTTACTTTCAGGTATGTAATCCAGAGCTTACCAGAATAATCTTTAAATCGACGTAAATATTAGCTCAAAAATGTTTTTTATAAAGTCCCATTATTGTAAGAAACTATTTTAGATTTTTGCCTATTATTCTTCGAATTATAGAATTGCGTAAGTTAACACTAATTCGGTACAGATGTACCTTGTCTATATGAAAGGAGATACAAGTTTTTCTTGCTTTGCTAAACGTAAGATAACTGTAGCAGACCGATGTCTGCGTATTGCAGTTATTAGAGAAAAATTGATAGGAGAGATCATTATTGAGCAAAGGCATCCAAAACAACCACTTTTAGAATTCATGTCTGTTTGTCTGTATGTTTGTGCGCGCATCACTCGAAAACTGCTGAATATACTTGAATTCCAGTTTCACTCTTGCAATACTAATTGCCTAGCTTAAAGTTTTGTATAGCTCATATTTCGATAACTCGAACGGTTTCGGAGTTATGGACCAATATTTGGACTGGGGTGACATAAAATATGTTCATCAATATGGATATCAAACGAAAGGTGCTAATGAGTGCTGCAATAAGCAATGTATTCAAGATGTATAACTCTACTCGTTTCGGAGATATAACGATCGAATTCAATACACAACATAAAAAATAAATAAACTTTGTTCTAAAGCTTCTCAAGTTTTTACTCCACCTTGCGACTTCTTCTTATTCACTTAAATTTCTTCTTACAACAGAATTAATTTCAACATTTGTTTATTTCGTATGCTTGTTCTGTTACTTTTACTTTTATTTTGATTTAAATTTTAATTCATTCTCCGTTTTTTTTGCAATTTTTGTTGCTGTTTCGCGTGCATAACTGGCTTTCTTGTAATGAAACACTTGTTTTCAGCTGTTTTGCGATAAGATAAAAACCATTCAATTAGCAAAAGGCGAAGTGAGAAGAAACCAAAAGCTTACGTGGAAAATGAGCTCGATTTTGAGGAAGAAAGAGAGAAGCAGAACACTAAGAAATTTAAAACATGTTGAAGCACAATTTATGGAAGCAAACACTATTGCACAGTGGTGTAAATAGAATTAATTCAGGTCTATAAGTGGAACAGACTAGACAATTTGAGAATTTTCAGGAGTTTCAGGATTTTGGTTGTAAATTTTGAGTTTTCGAGGGAAAGAATAAGTTATGAAAAAAAAAAAATTATTCTGTTTTTTTATTCGTAACTCGCTAAGGGGTTGGACGAAAAAAAAAACGGTGAAGCTACCTTTTCGTCTTGGCAACTCGTAGAAAATACTTTTGCACATTTCTAATTTTCAAAAACTAAAAACTCCAGCCGATTTCACCATATCTAACTCGTTTATTTAACTCATAAAATTGCAAAATAAAAAACGAACCGAGCTACACATTAAACTCAATTAATTTTAACTACGTACAAATGTCTCTTTGAATGCAAAAACAAAAAGTAGCCAAAGTCGAATTAAGTTAATCATAATTTTTGCACTGCAAATAGCCAAGTGAGTGACAGTTGAGCACGCAAGCGCTAAACGTTAAACTTACCCAAACGAAAGGGTCAAACTAAGCGAGAAATTACGAGGAAGAGCCGAGATGAAGGCGTTGATATGACAAATAAATTTAAGCGCAGCGACATTTTTATGCCGCTGGAGGCGTACCACATGCATTGTGTGCGAGATAAAATATAGGAAATGAAGATATACTAAATGAAGACACTTATTAATAAATATGTACATATTAAGCATTATGGCGCCGACAAGGGAAGAGGCCTGTAGGAAAATTAATGAAGAAAGTGGTGCGCTCTGGCGTGCTTCACTCATTGAACTTGGATGGAATGCAACAGGTCAATGTGTGCAGTTTTTAAGAAAAAATTGATTGGAGACACATTATTGAGGCAAGAGAATCCAAATCCACAATTTTCTAAATTTTTGTCTGTATGTCTATATGTGTGCGCGCGCATCAGGAAAAAACTGCTAAAAGGAATTTAATGAAACTTCCATCGTTCCATTACTAGACGTCTTAGTTAGAGTTTAAGATATCGTTTATTTCGCTAACTGGACTGGTTTTGGAGTTATCGACCCTAACGTGGGCCAGGGTGACTTAAAATGTGTGAGTTAAAAGTGGGTATACAACGAAAGGTGCTGCCTCAAGCTATGTGTTTCACATTCGCTATCCAGAACATTACCTTTTGCTTGCATCGTTGGTGAAAAAACAGTGTTGCATTTTAATCACATTTTGTCCTACAGGGTCACTCTACACATGTGCACGTAATTTAGAGAGGGTGTGAAAATTATTTTATAAGAATAAAAATGACCAAACAATAAAAGAATTGTCTAGTGCATTGGCCATTTAAGTTAATTTTTCACTGTGACAGTCATAAATTACTAGCACAAACATACAGCACATAGCACACACCACACACCTCACACACACACAAATGAAGACACTTTCCACAACTCGCCAAGGTGACCAGCTTTAGACGTTGAAGCAAGCGCACAATTAGCATGAAAGGGCTGAAATTGTGATGAATTATTTTCGCAAACTAACACGTACCACAAATGATAATTAAAAAAAGAATATTAACTGTATTATTACCATGCACTTAAGAGCAATTATTAAATTTAAACAAATGCTCAAGTACTTTGATGGCGCTAAATTACTATTTGGAAAAATTACAGCTGAAGCTGGTGGGGGGAGGGGGGTTGATTAAGGCCACTGTGAAAGCGCCATGTGTTGCTAATTAAACGAAATCATAATTAACGACACAATTTTGTTTTGTTGGTGATAAATTAAAATTTTAATAAACCCCGTTTGGCAATGGTTCACACGTTTTTTATTTCTTTGGATGATTCACATCTTTTTTTGTACCTAATGAAACTTTAGTTCGAAATAAGTATTCGATTTGAACTTCGAATTTGTTTAAAAATTCTGCTTTGGTTTTTGTCTTGGTCTTCTTGTTAGTGTCAGCTTCTCTTTAATTTCGTCTTTGACTTCACTTCACTTCTTTATCATCATCATCATCATCATCATCATCGTAGTTACATTGTTACATTCTTGTTCTTCTTGTTGTTGTTGTAACCCCATAGGCACTCTAAGAGGTATGCCTTAGCTTTCGTCAGTTATATTCAACTAAATCACCTAAGCCTAGTTTTATTTATTTTTTTGAAATTTTTTTTTTATGAAATTTTGTATACAGGTGAAATCGAATTATAACCCCGCCCCCTTTTTCTATATCGAAAATTTCGAAAATCACATAAATTAACATAACGCCTTTTAGTTCGGTTCACCCGAACTTAGACTTCCTTACTTGTTTTTATTTTTCTTTTTATTTTCCTTCTTTATTTTAATTTATCTTTCTCTGTCTTTTCATTTAACTTTTTTCTTTTTATTTCCCTTTCTCTTTTCCTTTTACGTTTTCTCTTTGTTCTCCTTTTTATTTAATTTTTATTATTATTTGTATTTTTCTTTCTCTAACTCTTTTTATTTTTACTTATATTTTCCTCTGTTTCATTTTGTTTTTATTCTTTATATGTTCCTTTTTCTTTTCCCTTTCCGCCGTGCATTAGGTTTGTCTTGCTTTAGTCTTCATGCAATTCACATTAAATCGAATAGGATTTTCCTTTATTATCATATAAGATCATGCAAAGTCACATTACAAATTATATCACGTCACATTGAATCAAAGCAATTTACAATAAATCGAATATTTATTGTTGTTGCAGCAATAAAATGCTTTGCTTTGAACTTGGTTGAAGTAACATTCCATTCACCTTAAGTGATTTTGTCACAATAAATTAAAGTAGACTTGTCGTGATCATGCGATTTTATGTCATATCACATCAATCCAGATCACATCACATCACGCTATATCACATCAATTTCAAAAATGATATTTTTGATTTAGAAATTGAGTTCAATATTTTGTAACAATTAGTTCACGCTCCTTCGTTCATTAATACACGCTTCAAAAAAATTTATCGCTTTACAATTGACGTAAATTTCTTAGCTTTAAAAAATCGTTTCACACCGCACGTAACTAGAATGGGCTCCTAAGTCGTTCTAACGTAGTCAATGCCCCATTAAATGCATTTCATTGTTATCGCTTTAATAACAAATATGTTCTCTAACTTTTATCCATTTTGTGGAAATACCTGTGAGGTCTACAGTCTTTGTTTTACGTAAATAATAGCAACAACAAAAGAAAAGAAAAAAAAAAACAAGAAAAGTGAAAAAATATATTGTAATTGTCACGTATTGGAATTCTATCAACAAATAAAACTTCACTCGTTGTAACAATTCAGAATGCAAATATTTGCAATAATTTTTCTTCTTTTTTTCTCGGTTTATCAGTGACATTTCACGCCTTAAGTACTTACTCGCTTACTTATGTATTTAATGACATGTTGAAAAAAAATAATAATAAAAATAAAATAAAAAATATTGGTATGAGCTGCAAAAATGGCTAGAAAAAATAAAATTTTTAATACAAAGCAAATATGTATTAAGAAAAAAAAGTTTTTAAGGTAGGTAAGGAATTCTTTAAAAAAAATTCTAACACACATCGGTCTATACTTTTATATCAAAAATTTTAAAATAAAATTAAAAAAAAAATAAAAATTTGGAGTACGAAATTTAATTTTGAAGTAAAATTTTTTCAATTTCAAAAAATTTTAAATGTTCTGAGATTTACATTTCTTTTTAAAATGCTTTTGGTGTGCCTCTAGAAATCCCTTTTATTGTACCAAAAATGTGGTTAAAAATTAAATTTTTTCGTATATCAAACACAATTTGAAAAAAAAAAAAAAAAATTGAGGACAAAATTTAATTTTGAACTAAAATTTTTTCAACATTTAAAATGTTCTTAAATTTACAAAAAAAAAAAAAATTTTTTCATAATACTTTTTGTTGTGCCTCTAGAAATCAATTTTATTGTACCAAAAATGTGGTTAAAAATAAAATTTTTTGAAGATATTAGTTTCAAATTTTGGCCAAATAAATTTTTCAACAACTTTTTTTTTTAGTATTTAGTCTAGTTGATTAGTTACATCAAAAATTACTATTGAGTTAATCAGTAAATAAATTTTTTTGGAAAATATGAATTTTTTAATTTTGGCCAAAAAAAATTTTTATTTACTTTTGAGTGGAGCTCAATAAGTTAAACGCAAACTTACTCAATTTGGATGAAGAAATACTTCTTTTATTGAAATTTTTTTTGGTTCTTATTATTAGACTAGCACAAACAAAAATTAATTCAAATTAACTAGCTAATGCTAATTAACGTGTTGCCTGTCTAAGCCATAAGACACAAATTAATAAAAAAGTTCGTTAACGCAAAACTGAACGCTCTCAATACAGGCTGATAACAATTCTAAAAACAACAGTTGCATTTCAATAATTTTTCCGCAAAAATGTGTGAAAAGCGAAGAAAATCTGTTCTCTATGCCAATTACGTAAGGAATTTCCAATTATTACAAACTTACTGTTAACTGCTGTTTTTGTTGCGCTTGTAATCTTGCAATATTTTCGCACTTGACAATGAAAATTGAATTATGAATTTCGTTCGATTTGTTTGTTAAAGAAAAAGTTAGTAATTTCGTTTAAAAATAAAAATTATTTAATTATGAAGCAGTTGGTTTGTCAGTGTGTGAGTGCAAAAGTTTTAAATTTCTAGCAAGGTCGCGCTGATAATGAGTCTTAAGTGGAATTTGTTGTCAAGCATTGACTCAACAGCTGATAACGAATAGACGACGACTGAAAGGCTGATAAGATTTGAGTGGGCGGAGTGGTTTTTATGTTTGTCGGGACCAAGTTCAATTTAAAAATACAACAAATGGAATCATCATGCGATAGACTTTGATTAAAATTAATTGTAAGTGGGTTGCAAATAATTAAAAAAACAAGAAACACACAAAAGTACAAACAAAGCGTATACATTAGGGTGTTTCGTTTTTGGGTGATAGTTTTTTTTGTGGGAAATGTGAAATTGAAACAAATGGGCGAAATCGAAGATTATATACCCCATAGCGATCTATTGTGGCATCGGAATTTGTGGACGAATTTTGCCTGTAAGGGTTTTTACTTATTAGGGTGACATCACATTTAAAATTTTACAAACGAATTTTTGTCGACTATAGTAAAATGTGGGCGTGGTTCTTAACCGATTTTCACAACATACAGTATTCATTATAAAATAAATATTTCCACCAAATTTGGAACAAAAAACTAATTTTTATACTACTTTAAATGCTTTTTAATTTAAAATTGATCCAGTAAAAAAGAGGAGAGACCACACCTATTTTAAAAAATTTATATTTTTCCACTTACGTATAATGAGATCATGGAAGTAAAATAAAAATGATATACACTTTTTTGCTTATAACTTTTATTTATAATTTTCTTAAAACCTTTTATATAACAGTAGGCGTGGCCCTTAACCGGTTTTTTTTCATTTTCCATTATCCAGAAATTATAATGTCAAACTACTAATCGGTGCGCGAATATCTGCTATCTTACGCCGTTTTTAATTGATAATTATATTAATTATAATTAATAATATTAGTAAAAATAGCTTAATTAAAACTGGGCCGTGCCACACCCATTAATAAAAAACTTACAAAGAAATTTATGAAATGCCAAAATTTCAGTCTGCCCTCCTAAAATGATTTGAAATTTATTTTTCGATTTTCCAAAACATTTGCTAAATAAAAAGTGGGCGTGGCTCTCGTTCGATTTTGTCAATTGCAAATAGCGACAGGTGACTAGTGTAAAGGATCTCGCTTCCGAACGTGATGAGGTATCTCACAATTTTGATCACGCTAACTTATTAATAGACGTACGGATGGATAAACGGACGGACGACACGCCTAGAACAGTCACTAGATGTTGTAATTTGATAACTTGCTTTCCATATTCTTAAAAGGATGTTTCAAAAAATATATGAAGCTATATAGGTCCCAAATGAACCCACAAAATTTTTTTGGATTTATTTTGTAAAGAATCAGATTAAAAAAAATTTTTCAATAACGTGAAACACCCTAATGTTTATGTAGTATGATTTATAGGATCTTATATAATTGAAAAACATTTTATTTTAAGTTTCTAATTAATAATTGATAATTCTATTAATTAATAATCACACAATATTAATAATAGCTTGAAGAGAGTTCAACTGTGACGCGTCTTGGGTCGAATTTCTCAAATTTGAGGAGCAGCAGTTTGAAAACTTTTCTAAAGTTTTAGAATTGGTCGAACTTAGGGTGCTATGAGGTCTCCCAAGGGCGGAAAGTAGATAAGCCTCTGCTTAAAATTTTTTTAAAAGAATGTCTTCCGGACTATTGTGAACTGTTGAGCTGGTTTTGCAACCGAAAAAGCTTTTTCAGAGAATTTTCTTTTTTTGGGCCGACGGGCTTTAGTTTGAGTAAACTAAGCAGTAAACCACATCGGCGCTCTCTTCATTTGTTTCTTCTCCAACTGTTATGTGATGATATTAGGTGAGAGCCTTGCTGTGATTTAAGCTCTACCTTAAGACGTCTGAGTAGATTTATTTGTGATTAATGTGACTAATCGTGACTGAACGGAAGACTTATCTCTAAATTTGTGGTAGAAAGTTGTGCACCTGAGGGCTCAGAACCCTTCGCTTTTTTTATGGGCTTCTCAACCTCTGCGGTGGCGATGACAAAAGACAAGATTGATATTGTCGCTTCGTTAGTAATATGCCCAGCTTCGTTTCTTTTGCTCTCACCGTGGATATCGCCATGTGCTTTTCAATGTTTCAACATGTTCTCCGTTCTTTTCTCAGGAAGGCAAAATAATTTTGAAAACTATACCCTATTTGTACCTAAATATAATCGGCATCATCAATAGATCTTTTGGTAAAAGGGATCACTTACGTTTTTTCATATTTATTTATGTGTCCCTATGTATTAAGCAGGGCTCCCAAATAATATTTAAACGAAGACTCAAAATGGTGAAAACAAAAACATCAATTTTTACATTTTTTGTCCGTTTGTCTGCATGTTTGCACGCGCATCACTCTTAAACCGCTTCATGAAATTGAATACAATTTCGAGCGCAGTATTAGCAAATGTTTAACTTAAAGTCTGAGGCTGACTTTTACTATAGAAATAATTTTTTTCTCAACATACAGTGTAGGCAAAAAAGTTGGTTCAATTTTGTTTTTTAAAGTAATTGAAATTGCGACAAGACGATGCCTAGCATCCATAGCATTTACTTCAAAATGCAAATCTAGTCATTATTACAGCAGCAGAACCCTAAACAACAGTTTTTCAAATTTTTGTCAGTCTGTCTATACAGTTGTACGCGCTTCACTCTCAACCAGCTGAATGAAATTTAATTCAATTTTCACAGAAGTATTGATGGGTGTCTAACCAAAAGTTTTAAGACCATTTTTACTGTATTCCAACACGCAGATCACAGTGGTGGCAAAAAATTTGGTTGAAATGTTTTTTATTTATTTCCTGAACTTGTCACAAGGAAATGTTTACAGGGAGTAGATGTTACGAAGAAAAGCATAGAGAAACACTTTTTTTTGCTGTCTGTATGTTTGTACGCGCATCACTTGGAGACTGTTGCATGGAATTGAATGTAGTTTTCAAAAAAAAAATTTCCAGATTTCAAACTTTACGTTAAGAATAAAAGCTAATTTCAATTGTATCATTAAAGCAAATTTTTTTTCTCAACATACAGTGGTGGCGAAAAAATTTGCTTCAAATTTTTTTTCTATAGATTATCGATAGTTATTCGGGTGCTCTGTTTTTGAACCTCATAAAAACCATTTCGCTATATTTCATTGCAACTATTTTGCCGCCATCAAACCGCACCGCACCGAACCGATGTGCCGCTTTGGATTTGTTTATTTGTTTTCGTTTTTGCCGCCATTTAAAATAGTGTTTTATGTTGAATGTTTCAGTTTCGAATTCCGTCGAAAACATTTTTGCTGCATTTGTGACGCAGCTGTTGTTGTCTGTTTGTTATTTGTTGTTGCTCGTTGGCTGTTGCCTGTTGTTGGTTGGCCGTCACAATGCCGCCATTTCTGCTACTTTTGGTTGACGGCCGCGCTTGCTTTTGGGTTGCCGCTTTCGTGGTACAAAACGCTCCTCTGTGTGGTTGTGTGTGAAGTTGGAAATCCGCGTTTGCGTCGCCTGATTGTCGTCGAAATGGTGCCGCGTTTGGTTGCTTGGCTGCTCTTGTTGTTGAACCAGCAGTTGCCGCTGTCGCGCACATTTTTCAACGTATTGGAATTTGAAATATTTTTTACTTTAAAACAGAAAAAATTCCATGCAACATCCGCCGCGTTAAGCTAAACGCGAACTCGTTAAGCAGAATGTTGTGGAGTTGTTATAGCTGCGCGGGCGCACAGTGGGTTAAGAGAGATGTTGGAGTGGGTTAAGTTTTTGTTTCTTCTTAAATAAAAAATTTAAAATTGCGATAGTTGGTTGATGATTTATATGGGAACAACAACTGGGCCGATTCGGGTAACTTTGGGCGTTTCAGCAAGTATTTTGCACGCTAGGTGGCGCTGAAGTCGGAAAATTTCAATTTGAATCACAGATGGCACGCAATGCAACGAACTTGACAATTTGTATGTCTTTGAGCGTAGTCCGGAGAAGGGAACGCGAAGAGAAGAGAGGTTAAGAATAGCAACAAGAAAGAAATAGAAAGAGATTTTGGGGAAAAAGAGGAGAATGAGAGGTACAAAGAGTTGGAACTAAAAAAGAGAGAGAGAGAGTTGAAACTAGACTGGAAACTCAAGATAAAGGATAGAGAGCCGTGAGAGCGAGTGGACGAAATGGGAGAAAAGTGAAAAAATTTGTTTAGTGGCAACCCAATTAAAAATAAGTGGCAGGGGCGGCTCAGTGGAGGTGGTTTTCGGGACCCCTCCCCCTTCCGAATACAAAAACTCATATTTTTCAGGAACTGTAGATAAAAGAGGTGCTCGAAATTTCAAAAAAATTGGAGCCCCCCTTTCCAAAATCTTTGAGCCGCCACTGCTAAGTGGCAACACCTAGTTAGAAATTTCAAGAAAAATTTCATCCAATCCAGTACAAGACTAGTTAATCACGAGTTATGAGATATTAGTTTTAACTAGAATTGTAATCAAATTGTTCCACCGTACACCGCTTACAAACTCATTGGGATTGGTTGGATTTTGTCACACGGATTGTCTGTTACGCTGATTGTTTAGGTGCTGCTTGTGGGACAGTGTGCGCTTCAGATGTAGGGGGCACTACGACAATGCGTTCACAGTGCCATTGGATCAACAATTCTCATAGCACCATGGGACCGAGTGTCGCCACAAAATGTGGTAAGGGTTGAGGGGCAGTGGAACGATTTTAATATTTTTTTGTTTTTGTATTTATCATGTTCAATTTATAATTTTAGGCATCTAGAAAGAGCAAAAAGAAATGAAGTAAATTTAAAAATAAATTCAATCAAGTTTTTGGAAGCCAAAGAGCTCAAGTCAATGTCTTCGATTTAGCTTGGGCAAAAGCTTTTTACAGGCGAGAAGTGATGAGGTAGCGTAGATACTCGGAAAAATTTCCGAAAGGTCGATCAGAGATAGAGAGCTAGCGGGCTACCAGTTGGTGAGATCCTTCGTAAACTTGACTTGCGATTCGATCAGAGTCCGAGCCCACTTCCGCAGCACTACAACTCATCCTTCGTTTCTGCTTTTTAAAACTGACGTTACAGTGAAATTGGCCCAGAATTAAAACTCCACTCACGACCTCACTGAAAAAGCTTTCTTCTTTCAATTAAATTTTTATAAAAAAAAAAAAATCCCGCTTGTTATTCTTGAAGAATCCAAGAGTAAAAAAAGAAACCTGCAGAATTTCTATTTTATGTTTTTGTTCAACAGAATTATTTGCGGAATGTCACGTTGTGAGCGATACAAAGCTACGCCGCCCGCATTTGACTGAATTGAGTGCAACCGACGAACCTTCCTTCAGCCAAATGCAGCGGACGTAAAGAAGCAGAAACATGGCGGTGTTGCATTGGCAGCCATTTTTCTGTTGAAAGCACGCAAACTTCGTCAGTGCTGATGTTCCGCAAGAAGACGACGGTGCACAGAATGTCATGCTTTCGCGCTCAGACTGATTTGGCTTTTGTTGTTATTGTTGTTGCTGTTGTTGTTGTAAGTGATTTCTCTGTAAAACGTATCACTTACCTTAAACATTTTGTTAAACACCTTTGTTACAAGTTTCCGCTTTGGTCATTGCCGTGCTCGCTGCTTGCTACATGTCGTGCTAACTACTTTGGCAGCAAATACTTTGTTGACTAGTGTTGGCGAATTTTGTATACCCAGTTGCGGTAGTACATTATGATGGTTTGTAATGACATCCATGAGCCGGCATAGATAAAGACTTACAGAAGTGAAATTTCCTAGAATGAAAAGAGAAAAGCTTGGTATTCAATGTTCGCTTCCGCTGGAGCTTGGACTTTACAAAAAATTTTCATTTACTTTATTATGAAAAAAAAAAATTTTTCGGATATTATTTTTCCAAAAAAAATTTTTTTAAAGTTTCAATATTTAAAATTTTTTTCTAATTTTTTTTAAAGAACGTTTTTCAGATACTTTTTTTCAACTAAATTGTTATGTTTAAAAAAATGTGTTTCTTAAATATTATTGTTTAAAATTCACAAAATTTCTGGGATATTTTTTTAGAAATCTATTAAATTTTATTTTATTATTTAAAACGAAATTCCTTAATTTTGTTATTAAAAAAAATGTTTTTCAGATATTGTTAAATTCTGAAAATAAATTTTTTTTCAATTTTAATGATTAAATTATTTTTTCTAAATTTGGTAAAAAAAATATTTTTTAGATACTAGTTTTCAGCCTGAAGAATTAAAAAAATCCAAATTTTTATATTTAAAACAATTTTTTTTCTTAAATATTATTATTCCAAGACTTTTTTTACAGATATTATTTTCAAAAAAGAAAATTTTTTAATATTTGGATTTTCAAAAAAAATGTTTCTAAATTTTTATATTAAAAAATTTTTTTTTCTGATTTTTATGGTAACAAACAAATTTTTTTGCAGATGGATTTCCAAATAAAATTTATTTTCAATTTTATTATTTACAAAAAAAAAAAAAAAAAAAAAAATATACAATTTTTTCCAGTCTTATGATATTTATGTTCATAAGTATGCTTGAATGCATCTATTAAATGCGTGATCACACTCTAATTACATATTTTTCTGCAGCTAGTAGTTTATAACCGAGAAATTAAGAAAAAAAAAATTTCCCAAATGTCTATTTAAAAAAATGTTCTTTATATTTTGTTATTTAAAGAAAATTTTTTTCCAAATATTAAAATTTTCAAGAAGGGGAATTATTTTTGTTGTTTACGGTCTTTTTGTTATAACTTTGAAAATTTTTAAACGACTCTAGGCCAAATACTTGTATATTATAAATTTATTTATATTTGTATAATGTGTAGATATTTCGACTTCACTCTGAAGTCATCATCAGGAATGGTAGACTGCAACTTGTCAGCAAGTTGAAAATTTTTAAAAACAGAAATTTTTGCAGATATTAATTCCAAAAAAAAAAAAAAAAAAAAAAAAAAAAAAAATACTTTACCCAAATTTTATTGTATAAAAGAAAACAAATTTTGCTCCAGTCTAATGCATAGTTTTTGCAGTTAGTAGTTTTCAACTTGAAAAAATTGTAAAAAAATTCCTTATTTCTATTTAAAAAATTGTTTTCTAAATTTTATTATTTACAGAATTTTTTTTTGAAAAATAGATATTTTCAAAAAGGAAAATTTTAAAATACAACAAAAAACTTTTTTTTCTTATTTTTATTATATAAACAAAACAAAAATTTTACCCAAATTTTATTATTTGAAATTAAACAAATTTTGGTGCAGTCTAATGCACATACATATTTATGTATGTATGTATGCTTGTATGAAACTATTTAATTTGTTGTGATATAGACGCTCTCATTGCATATTTCTCAAATTTTTTATTGATTTTTAATTTTTTATTTGCCAACAAAAAAGCTTGCAAATCGCGTATCTTACTTTTGTAGGAATTGTTTTGAAAAAACATTGCTTCTACACCGTTACTTTTTTGTTTTGTTCACTAACGCTTTGATTTCTATTTTATTATTGTTGTTGTTTCTATTGTTTTTGTTCTTCATATGTATGCAAGTCTATTGCGCTATTGCGTTGCTTGTCATTGTTGCACATGCGCATTCGCTTACCATCATTACTTGATGACTCCACACTCTCAATGTACACACAACAGGGAGCGGAAATAAATGGTACCTAGTTTTAGAAAGACCTTCCGGCTAGATAGCATAATCCATTCTAAAATTGTTGTCCTGTAACTAATGTGGATTTAGAGTAACCAACCGTTAACCATTACTACCTCTCTGGTATTGGGGAAGGACTTGGCGCAGACGACAACTGTAACTGTGACAGTCACCAGAATCCTGAGAGTGATCGACAAGGTGATCGGAACAGTGATCATGAAAGGAATAAAGACAGTAATTGGTATAGTGGCCTTGAACGGAACGGAGGCCCGTATAGAAATGTTGACAGTCACAGTGAATGTGAGAGGAAGTTTCACCGTAATAGTGACTATCACTCTGGCAGTGATAGGGATCGTGACCAGAGTAGTGACTCAGAAAACAACCACTAAAAGGAAAGGAATATTTATACTGACAAGAATCGCGAGAAAAAAAAAATTGAATTTTGGGCGTTTTGGCTATAAATAATTATAAAGAAAATTTCAATATTTAAAAATTTTTTTTCTAAATTTGGAGCTGCACATTTAAAAAAAATCCAAATTTCTATATTTAAAAAAAAAAAAAATTTTTAACTCATATTATTGAAGAATTTTCTTACAATTATTTTCAGAAAATTTAGTTTTTCTAAATTTGTATACAAAAAAAAAAATATGAAAAAAAATTTCCAAACTTTATGTTTATTAAAAAAAAATTTTCAAATTTTTATAATAAATAAAACCAAATTTTATGCAAATGGATTTCCAAAAAAAATTATTTTTCAAATTTTATTATTTTTAAAACAAATAATAATTTTTGACTATAAATAAATAAAATCGCAATCATTGCGCTCCCTGCTACTTCGATATTTCAATGCAAAAACAATTGCATTGCGCGAATATTTAATCGTGGTTGCGAATGCGCTGTAAAACATATGTTTGTATGTATGAATGTTTGTTTGTGCGAGTGCATGAACGCTTTGCACTTTTTGCCACACATGCAACACTGCAACATTTTAACAACAACAACAACAAACGTCATTAACTGTAACTGCAACAGCTGCAATAGCTCGCATTGTAAATTGTTATTGGCTTTGTGTTAGGCCGTTTTTGTGTTGTTTTTTTTTTTTTTGTTGTCATAGGTCTTTGTTGTTCGTTTATGTAGTTGTTATTTTTTGTTGTTATTGTTGCTGTTTTTGTTGTTATTATTATTGTGGTATTTCTTTGTTGATTATACTCTTTGCTTTTGGTTCATATGAATTTAATGTGCTAATTACAGTCAATTAAAGTTGTTAGTGAGGGCCTTTAAGGCGGTTAAATATCAAACTTGTTGGGTCTTGTTAAATTGTTTTACGAAAAATAACGTTTAGATTGTATATGTAAGTGTGTTCATCAATACATTCATACATACATATATATATGACTAATAATTTTCAAGTCCACAAGTTAATTTATACTTTGAAAATTAAACCAAAACAAAAAAATGCTCTGTTGACTCATACTTCAACTAACTTTTATTCGATTTAATTTATTGCTGCATTTTAATTGAGATTAAAGCTTAGTTTATATGTACAAAAATGTAATAAAATGATCCTCTCTTAGCACAGAAGAGCACTTGTTTCGCTATATCGAGTTCAGTGTCTATCAAACTGTTAACAGTGACAGCCATGCCATTGTTAGTCAAACTATCTTTTATTAATACAGTTGCTCTCCAACATTTTGATCAGTGTGTTATTACTCCACCTAGCGGGAGAATTCCTCGCACTCCTGCCTGTAATGCAAAGATCAAGAGTCTATCTCACTAACTTATTAGCTTCTTGGCACTGTGATGGATAAGTTTAAATGACAGGAGAGTAGTTGTCCTAAGCCGATGGAAATGGGCTCTATTGACGAATTCTTATTAACAAATAAACAAATTTTCTTAAATAATTTCTCAAAAGAAAATTTTTGAAATTTTTTTTTTTTAAATTTGATTATTTAAAATTTTTTTTTCAAATTTTATTATTTAAAATAAAAAATTTTGTTCGATAAAAGTTTTCAACCTGAGACATTTAAAAAAATTTCCAAATTTTAATATTAAAAATAAATCTGTTTCTTAAATTTTATTATTTAAAGAATTTATTATTATTTTCAAAAAATAATTGTTTTTTTTTAAATATTTACATAGTACATAAAAAAAAAACTTAATTTTTAATATCAAATCAAACTTTTTTTACAAATAGATTTCAAAAAAAAAAATTTTTTAAATTTTTAAATATAATTAAAATTTTGTAATGTATGTATATAAAAAAAAATATTTTTGCAGATTGATTTACAAAACAAAAAGTTATGAAAAACTTTCTAAATTTTAATATTAAAAAAAAAATGTGTTTCTTACTTTTAATTGTTTGAAGAATTCTTTGTACAGATATTGTTTCCAAAAAATAATTTTTTTAAAATTTTTGAATAAAAAAAATTCATAATTTTGAAAATTCAAGCAAAATTTTTTTTTTCAGATAGACTTTCAAATAAAATGTTTTTAAATTTTAAATATAAAAAAATTTTGTAATATTGATAAAAAAAAACATTTTCAAAAAAAAAGCAAAAATTTCCAAATTTTTTATATTTATAAAAAAAATGTATTCTTAAGTTTTATTATTAGGAGAATTATTTTTACAGTTATTATTTTTAAAAAAAATTTTTTTTTTAAATTATTGTAGAAAAACTCCTAATTTTAATATTATTACAAATTTTTTTCCGCAGATGGATTTCCAAAAAAAATTTATTTAAATTTTTATATAATAAAACAATTTTTTTTTGCTGTATGTATGTCTAAAGTTTTTGTTGTTGTAATAACTATTTGTCCGTCGAATTTGGTAGCAGCAGGACAGTGGAAGTTTATCTTGATAAGTACAAGAGGACCTTGGGTGAAGAGAAACAATGTTTCACCACAGCCTAGCCTAACTTATGGTCTTTTTAAGAAAGAGTTCTGCGGCCAAATCTCAGTTAAGTTAATCGCTAAAAATGGCTGGATAACTAGAAAATGCGCCTAAAAGTATGCAATACGTGTTTTGATCACTGTCAATTTTATACTTTTAGGCGCAGTGGATAAGATTCTAGGCAATTTCGAAGTTTTAATTAAGATCAGCTTTAAAACAAAGCGTCTGCTCGCTTAAACTACACATTTTAATATAATTCAAAAAAAATTATTACAATTAAAATATTTCAAATTCACTGTTTTGTAAAACTTTAAAGAAGTTAAGTGATTTCTATAAAGAGCAAATGGAAAATTGAATTACTGCGCTTTGTAGTCGTTGTGTTGGTACACAGACATTTCCGTTAGCTTTTGATTTTCCGCCATGAACGTGCCAAACCAATAAAGAGCAACAACAATAAGCAATCACAGCCACCATTTCATTGATAATGTCTATTTGTTTTTGTTTGTGTTTGCGTGGGTGTGTTTGTGAATTGCCTGGGAAAAAGTGAAGGGCTTGTCTTTGAAGAGAGTGGCACACGACTAATCCCTTTTGTCTACACTGGGCTATAAGTAATCCCAACTAGGGTTTTAAGGACATAGTAAAGGTAAGTCAATTTAAAATTTTTTGTGGCATACTTTTAGGCGTAAAAAGCTGAACTGTCTCGCAATAAACATAAAGCTGCAAAGCTCACCAGTTCGACATTTCTGACTTAAAAGGGCTTAATTGGTCTCTAGCAGAAGTCCCATGCACTTCGGCTACTCATCACGAAAGCAGCCTAGACCAATCTCATTTTTGGCATGGCTATTACGTCTGTATTACCAATTGCATTTCGAATTTCCTTTGTAGACAAAAAGCTACTTCCCGCAGACGTGGCCTAAAATGCACAACAAACGCGACGTGTGGCGCTTATATTGAACCAAATTCACACACACACACACACACACACACACATGTGCATTTGTGTGCATTTTCGGGCACTTGCTGTGTTGCTCTCTATGTGTGTAATTGCCCCCACTGCGGAGATTCATTGCAGTTCTTTGTTGCCTCTTTAGCAGCAGCCACGACACAGCCCAGCAGCAACAATTGACTACAACGGCCTGTGTCTATTTTCGGTTGCTCGTATGTGCTGTGTATGTATGTGTGTGTGTTCGGTTTGTAGTGGGGAAAAATAAACTGCTGCAGCATCAATGGCAATACAACAAATGCAATGTGAAAGGCAATAAAGCACCAACAAAAATAGCTGCAGCCAAGTGTTTGTGTGGAGAGTGGAGACTGCAAGCGGCTGCATTCAACAGCAGGAGGCCCACAACAAAGTTTAAATCGGCTCAAAATGTAGAAATCAAACGAGTAGCATGTCTCATGATAGCATTTAAGTATAGGGTGTGATAATATGGGACACGAGTTTTTCAGTTTTTTTAGATAAAATATTGAGTATTGGCTCCAAACAAAAAACATAGTCAATGAACCAAAATTTCAAAATTGAAACGAACTTCTTGAAAAATTTTAGAATTATCGGAAAATTTCAAAACCACCTTAAAATTTCAAAATTATTCAAATTATCCAAAAAGTTCAGAAGTGTTGAAAAATTTTATAATAATTTAAAAATTTCAGGCCATTATTACAAGTTGAAAATTTTCAGAATCATTCAAAATTTTTAAATATAGAGAAAAAATTGAAAATCATCCAAAAATTTGAATATGTAGAGAATATTCAGAATCACCTAAAATTTTCCAAATTATTGAAAAATTCCAGATGTTCAAAAATATTAAATCTAATAAAGAGCTATCGTAAATTTTCAAAATCACGTAATTATTTTCAAAATTATTAAAAAAATTTTTAATTATCGAAAAATTTCAAAACCATTTCAAAATCTCAAAATGACTGAAAAACTAGGTTTTGTAGTTCCAAAAAATGCAGAAGTGTTGAAAAATTTCAAAATAATTTAATTGAATAATTTTATTGAAAAGTGGAAATATTAATTAAAAATTTCAGTCATTCAAAATTTTGAAAATTATTGAAAAGTCAAAGATTCATGCAAAAACTTCTAAATGTAGGTAACTTCAGAATAGCCCAAAAATTTCCAAATTATTGAAAAATTCCAGAATAGTGGAAAATTTTCAGATTCATCTAAGAAACCATTCAAAAAACCATTCAAAATTTTCAAAAATATTGAAAATCTACTGAATTATCGAAAAACTTTGAATAAAAAAAAAGAGTTTCAAAATTATTGAAAATTTCATTATTTTCGAAAAATTTCAAAATCATCAGAAAAAATTCCGCCTTTTCAAAAAATTTCAAACCATCCAAATTTTTCAAATATCCAAAAAAGGGTTTAAAATATTTATTAAAAATTTTATAACTGTCGAAAAATTTCAGAATCATCAAAAAAATTTCAAACCATCCACATTATCAAAATAATTTCAAATAATCGAAACATGTCAGAAGCATCCAAAAATTACAGATTTATTAAAAAACTTTAGAATTATTGAAAAATTTGGGAACCCTACTACATTTTCAAAATCATAAAAATATTACAAAACAATCCAGAAGTTTCAAAACTATTAAACATTTTCAAAATCATTGACAAATTTCAGATCCATCCAAAATTTTCAAAATTATAAAAAAAAATTCATTTTAAGTCAGGAACTGTCATCCAAAAATTTCAAAATCATCCAAAATTTTAAAAATTAATATTTAAATTGAGATTGTTTGTATGTTTCTGAAAGTCTGGCAACCTTGGAAACAATTCTTTACTGCTTAAAATGATTTTCTGGGTTACCGTCAAGCTTTTGAAAGTCAACGAATTGAGCTAGTCAAAATATTTATGTAAATAGAATCAGGAACCTCCCTCGTATAAGCAACTACAGAGCAATGACTAAGAACAATAACAAAACCAACAACAACAACAATTAGGTGTACTGCGTTGCGTTTGCGGTTACGTTTCTCCAATTGCAATCGTGTTGCAGCTGTGCGGTTTTTCAAGCTTTGTGCCAACAACAAAAGTTCGTCGGCTGACCAACCGCAACAATATCAGGCACAAGAACAACAAAAACAACAAAATGTTCATACGAGTACATATGCACTACAACAAAAAGCGGGTTGAGGTTAAAAACCGTTGCGTTAAAATCATAAAAAAAAAATTGGTGAAAAGTCAATAATAAAGAAAACAATGAGCAGCACCGGCTAACGTGGAGTGCGTGCGTACTTAGGTGTTGGCTTGTGTGTTTGTTTGTATGTGTTTGTGCCACAACGGCCAATAGCCACTTACCGGCTCTACACCTCCAACAGTAGAAAAGGCAGTTGCCACTTTGTTCTAGTTGAACCAAAAATTGTGGATTCGTTTGACTGGTCCTCGACAGTGTGGTAGACAAGTTGTTGTTGTAGGGTCATAGTACTGGTCCCAACTTAGACGAAAAATCCTTTCATGGTATGGTACTTGTTTGGTCCTTTTTAATATAGTTTAAATTGGAGAATCTGCCAAAAATATTAATATGAATAGATTTTCAAATTATGGAAAAATTCCAGATATTCAAAAATATTAAGAAGAAATAAGGAGATATCGTAAAATTTCAAAATCACGCAAATATTGTCAAAATTTTTTAAAATTTCATAATTATAAAAAAAATTTAAAAACTATCAAAAAAAAAATTTCAAAATTACTGAAAAAATTCAAAATTGTTGAAAAATTTTAAAATAGTTTTTAAATTTCTGATCATTATTAACAAGTTGAAAAATTTCAGAATCAATTAAAATTTTGAAAATTATTGAAAAAATTCAGAATCACCTGAAAATTTCTAAATTATTGAAAAATATCAGAATAGTGGAATATTTTTAGAATCATCGAAGAAAATTCAGAGCCATCCAAAATATTCAAAAATATTAAATTACTGAATTATCAAAAAATTTTAAACCATAAAAAGAATTTCAAAATTATTGAAAATTTCATGATTGTTGCAAAATTTCAAAATCATCAAAAAATTTCAGACTTTTAACTAAATAAATTTGAAACTATCCAAAATTTTAAAAATATAGAAAAAATATATAAAAACTTTTTGATCTGGCAACACCTGGCAAGATCACCTCACTTCGTCCATTCACTGAATTTGCGCCACTTTAACGCTTTCGTTCTACAATTTCTGCCGACTTTCCACATTTAACCACACACACACACACACACGAGTACCCATAAACACCAAATTTCCATTCATTTTCCTTGCTTTCAAACTTTTTACTTGCCAACTCTTCCTGCTCAACCTCAGTTTCTAGTTAGCCAAATCTCTTTTTGTTTCCCTCTGAGTCTATGTACGGTAGGCATCAATTTCTGTGTACCGTCCGCTGTTGGCTATTTGCCCGGCGGCTGAGTTAAGCAGGAAACGGCCACGCGTTGTAAAAATAGCAAATAAAGTGTTTTTTGGGCTGAGGAAAATTGTGCAAAGTGCACGGGTGTTGGCTGATTTACGAGCTTAATATTGGCGATTTTAATCGGCGGCCACTTGAGAATCATTGATTTTGAATGCTGCGGTGTGAGTCGGTTGCTTTTGTTTTGTTTTCAAATTTTACAGCGGTGAGAAGCTGGGCGACAAGCGCATTGAGTATGAGCTCGCTAGACATCCACACGTTTAGTGGGAGCACAAGGTAGCTTATGGAAGATAGTGGGCTTTTAGAACGAAGAATGAGTTATAGCTTGAAAAAAGGCTGGGGTGCGAAAAGAACTCAAGAGCCTGAGCACTCTGCCAAGAACAGTTTTTTGAGAAAATACAATGCCATCCAATTCATGCCGATGCTTTTGCGAAAGCAAATTTCAATGTACGAAAAATCATCAATATTTGAAAAAAATGTCATACATACCCAACAAAAAATAGTGTGAATAAATGTGAAGGAAACTGCCGAATCTAACAGGAAGTTGTATAAGAGCTAAGGTCTAAGGAATTCTGATTGAAAAATATGAGGTTTCAATTCGTCTAGAATTATCGAGAAATATAGAAGAAGCGACTGATTTTAGATTTATCGAAACATTTTAAAATTATAGAGAAACTTAAAATTTCAGAACTATTGAAAAAATTCAGATTTGTTTTTTTTTTTTAATTTCAAAATTATTCTATATAAAAATTATGGAAAAATTCCAGACAAATTGACATTTCAAAGTCATGAAAAAAACTAGAGAATTATCGAATTATATTTATTATTAAAAATAGATCCAAAAATCTCGGAACTTTAAAAAGATTTCCGGATTTGTTAAAAAATGTCAAAATTAGCAGATATAAAAACTATCGATAAATTCCAGCAAAATTGGAGCATTCTAGAACTATAGAAAAATTTCGAGAAAAATATCGAAATTATGCAGAAACTTGAGAATTAGCTTAAAATACTGGAAAATTTGAAAGGTTATCGAAAAAGATCGGTAATCTTAACTTATCGGAATAGACCAGAATTGTAGAAAAAGGTAAATTTTATGGAAAAAATTTAAAAATAAAAATTTTGAGAATTTGTTGAAAATTTGAAAATTTATAAAAATTTTTGAAAACTAACGGCATTATTGAAAAGTTGTACAATTTTAGTAAAATTTTATAAAAATCTTAAAATATTAAAAAATCTCAGAATTATTTTAAATTTTTAAGACATATTACAATGGAAAATTTTCGCAACAGCCAAAAAAGTAATGAAAAATATTCAGATGTATTGAAAAATTAAACACCATCAAAAAAAATTTTAGAATTTAAAAACTTTCAAAACTGTCAAAAAAAATATAAAAATTAATAAAAAAAAATTTATAATTTATTGAAAAATTTAAGAACTATTCAAATTTTAAAAAATATTGAAAATTTTCGGAAATATTGAAAGTCATCAAAACTATCGAAAAATATCATGATTGTTGAAACATTTCTGAAATTTTAGAAAATTTTCGAGTTTTTTCAAAAAATTCCAAATTAATGAAGAATTTCAGAATTGTTAAAAAAATTCAATATTATCTATTGAAATATTTTGCTAATATTAAAAATTCTCAGAATTCTAAATGCCGTCGAAAATTTACAAAAAAAAAATGCTATCGAAAAATTTCAGAACTATTGAAAAATTTCAGAAATATCAGAAAATTTCAGTTTTTCAAAAAAATTCTAAATTAATTAAAATTTCAGAATTTTTAAAAAATTTCAAAATTAATATTCAAAATTCTCAGAATTGTAAATGCCGTTGTTGAATAACATAAGCCTTATATAAGGTCTAGCTATTTTCTTGCTGGGTATTATTTCATCACAAAAATTTTGCGCATTTAGTTGTGCTTGACTGCTAATAGCTGTTATTACTAGTATTGTTGTTGTTAATTTTTTTTGTTGGTGTGAAATTGTCATTTCGTCTTTAGCGCACGTTCCAGCGACGTGGCAACGTGACAAATTTTGCTATTCTTCTACGCCTCTTGCGACAACCAAAAACCTATTAAATCATAAAATGCACCAAGCAAAGCCTCAGCCACAGAGCAGAGAGCTGCCTATCAACTTTTAAACGCTTACAAGTACAAGCGTAATTCGAAATACAAAAGATATTAAAAATCTAGGAATAGAACATGCTACTGATCGGTAGCTTTTTAGCACGCCATGCACTTAAAACGAATGTAAATTGAAGTTGGTGGTTGCGCGCTGTCCGTGTGAGGTCTTGGTGGGGCGCTGTAAATGATTTAAGCTGAGCTTCAATTAACGATTTACATAGATCAATAGCGGCATGAGCATAATTAAATATTTAATTTTTAATTTTGCACGTAGTTTTAACTACAGTGTGGAGCATTAGATGACTTTTCTAGTGTCATATGATGTGTTGAAAGTCATCACATTAAGTCAAAGTGATATCACCTAGCAATCAAATGAAGCGTCCGACGCTATATCAAAAGCTCAAAATAATAGGAAGTTGTTTCTAAATTTCTTGTTGTAAAGCAGTGGAAGCCAAATGGAGTAGGAAAGTTCACATTGACAATGTAAAGTCACAAGGTGATATCACATGAAGTACCAATGATGTCTTAAATTACTTTAGGCTTTATTGCAAGGATGTAGCTCAAAATAAGTGTGACTTTCAGGTTGGATAAGTAATTTCCCAGGGTACGAACATGCTTTTTCCATATTTCGCGAATAACAATATGTTAGAAAGCGACGGAAGCTTTAGATAGCTCCCTCACAGTCAAGCCATGGATATAGAGGCCTTAGGCTTCTCAACGATTTCATCTTAAACATACATACTCACTGTCATAATAATTTGTTTAAATTAAATTTTACTCAATTTTGCACATTTGACTGCACCCGCAAACACACACACACACAGACAACACCGAATATGCAGCGACTGGGATTTGCAATGCATCATAAATGCCGGGCCTTCGCTAAAACATTGCCCATATTGATTGCTGGGGCTCTACGACTGTACATGCGACCTGAACAGCAGAAGGATAAGCAAAAGAAATAAATAAAAAATAAATAAAAATATTAATAAATGACAGTGGACAGTGTAGCAGACATACGAGCAAGTGCAATGCGGCTGGCTGATGCAGAGCATGCGATGTGTCACCGCTATCGAACGCTCATTGGCGTGCATGAATGTGAACAACCAACCAGAAAAAAATTAAAGGAAAACAAAAACAAATTGAAATCAAAAACCAAGGGACGATCGTAGCTGCTGTGAGTAGCACTGAGCACATTGAACATCGAGCAAATTAATTCCACAGGGCAAATTAAGCGTTTCGCGCTACTCATCAGCCACCGATTTGAACTGCTGGTGGCTACTGTCCGTTTTGTTGGTTAGAGGCTTGGCGGCTGGCGTATCGTTGTTTTGTGCAGAGGCCATTGGCTGTCAATTGTCAACGCTGTTACAGCTACTCAAGTGGCTCTTTTTGCATGTTTATGTTCATTAGGGTGGGTGGAAAAAGGTCGATTTGGAATAATTTTGTAATAAATAAAATAAAATAAAATAAAATAAAATAAAATAAAATAAAATAAAATAAAATCAAATAAAATAAAATAAAATAAAATAAAATAAAATAAAATAAAATAAAATAAAATAAAATAAAATAAAATAAAATAAAATAAAATAAAATAAAATAAAATAAAATAAAATAAAATAAAATAAAATAAAATAAAATAAAATAAAATAAAATAAAATAAAATAAAATAAAATAAAATAAAATAAAATAAAATAAAATAAAATTGAAATAAAATAAAATAAAATAAAATAAATTGAAATAAAATAAAATAAGATAAAATAAAATAAAATTAAACAAAATAAAATTAAATTGAAATTTAATTAAACTAAATTAGATTAAATTAAGTTAAACTAAATTAAATTAAACTAAATTAAATCAAATTAAATAAAATTGAGTTAAATTAAATTAAATTGAATTGAGTTAAATAAAATTAAATTATTTTAGACTAAATTAATTTAAATTAAATTAAATCGAGTTAAATTAAAACCATGTAAATTCAATCAAATTAAATTAAATTACATTATATTAAATTAAACTAAATTTAATTAAATTAAATTAAATTAAGTTTAATTAAATTAAATTGAGTTGAGTTAAATAAAATTAAAATTAAAATTAATTAAATTAGATTTAATTAAATTAATATAAATTAAATTAAATATAATTATTTTAAATTAAATTAAATTAAATTAAGTTAAATTAAATTAGATTAAATTGAATTGAATTGAATTAAATAAAATAAAATTAATTCAAATGAAATGAAATTAAATAAGAGAGATTAAATTAAATTGAACTAAATTAAACTGAACTAAATTACAATTAATTAAAATGAAGTAAATAAAAGTATTGTATTAAACTGAATTGAATTTAGTTAAATTACTCAGGTAGTTGAGTATCCGGTTTCTTCTAGCCCATTTCGATTAAGATTCTGTTTCGGGTAATGAAAAATTAGATATGCAAGTTCCGGGTTCGACTCCGTTCAACTCACTTTCGGGACATCCCTAATAAATTTACTTCTACAAATATCATATTTTTAAGAAAAAATCTGCCTTCCTCTCGAGCTTTTTCGTCTCAGTGTCATTCGACTTGCGCTATCTCAACGCTTCTTTTGTTCTTCTGCATTCGCTTTGGCCCGTCACATCGCCATTTAACCGTCGCGTCTACTTTGACAGTTCCTTCCTCTTACACACAGAGTTGTTGCGCTAGATCTAGATTTGTATGGCTGTCAAGTATCGACCAGCAACGTCCAGCTGTCTGCCAGCCTCGGCAGGGGAGCATTTGCTTGCTCGATCTTTATTTTTG
>OX608081.1:24368772-24454781 GCA_951509765.1 Sphenella marginata | reverse complement strand
TTGTTGGATCATTCTTTTTGGCTATTTAGTGAATCATTTTCACTTTCAATGGTTTTTGCCGTTAGGCTGTTTTGCACGTTTTTTTGTTTGCTTAATTTAGACGAATTTAATCTCTTACTTTTCGTTTCAAAAAAAAGTTTTTTTTTTCTCTACGCAAATGTCGCGTTGGTCTTGCTTGTCAATTCACTTTTCAAACAATTTTTTTTTGTTGCTTATTTTGATTGTCTTCTGTTGAAATTATTTTTTCGTTTTTTGTTGTTGGCAATGCGCCATTTTCAAAATTTAATTTAAATGAATTTGAGAACTAAACAATAAAGTATGTTCAACAACCACTGCAGGTGGTAAAAATTCTAAATTAGTTTGTGCTGTAATGTATAGTTTTCGTTTTTTTGTTGTAACCATGGTTTGTATTAGGCTTCGCTACGCATTAAAAATTGAAAATGTAGCAGCATTCAAAAACTTTATGCTATATCTTAGCATAAATATTCAGCAATAGAGCAGTCAAGAAAATATAGAATTTTCATGCTGTAGTTAGGGAGAGATACTAGCACAAACATACAGCAAAACTAACAAAAAATCTGTTTTGTGATATAAATTTAATTTATATATTTTTATAGATTATTTAATTTTTTATTAATTGTTTATTGCCCTAATCTTAGCCAGTACTAATTTATTTTATCTCTTCTTCTTTTTTTCAGGTAAGTGCCTGGAAAATGTCTAAAATGCTAAATAAATACCCAACAAAAAATTATGTAAGTTGTTTTCCGATCAAGTGTGTGAGTTTATGTTAGCAGTTTGATCCCCGGAGGCTAATTATAACTCGAAACTTAATTCTATTGAGTATTCATGTGCTCATGTGCTCAAATAAAACCGGAAGAAAAGTGAAAAACCTTCTGAAATTAAACCGGAACGAAGTGGAATTGTGTATTATAATTTTATTAGCTAAGAAGTTTAATCTAGCCCAAGCTCTTTCACATCACTTTCTAATTTTAATAATCTTATTTTCTTTGTTCTTGTTTTGATTTTTCAATTAATTAATAGATTAAACACTTTTTAAATTAATTGGCGCTTAAAATCCAGACGAATTTAACCGACTCATATCTTCTTCGTGATAACTGACGGCGATTAGAGAAATCATGTGACTCTTCCAAATAGTCCTCTGTCTTTTATTGCCATTGGCAACTGTTTAGAGTAATAATTGTTTTTGAAGAACATACTTACCCATTTCGAGCTTTTTATTACGAATAACTAAACTCTGTCGCTGACTGATTTAATTTTCGATATAAAGAAGAAAAATTTCTCACAGTTCATGATAGAGGCGGATGAGAGGAAGAGGAGTGAGTGATTTGATGCATTTTTTTACCAGCCTAAATTTTATTTTGCAATTAGTTCAACGAGTTTGTCATGATTCGATATAAGTGTATGCAAATGTATAGGTGGAGAGTGTGTGTAAGAGTGCCTGTGAGTGTTTTCATAGTCTCACGTGATTGTCAACAACTCAGCGGTGGGTCGCTTTTTGTTGCTTCAATTTTTACGCTACGCTGCAATAATTTGTTTTCCATGCCGTTTGACTTTTTCCACTTTCGTCACACTTATAATTTTATTCTATACATAAAGTCATACATACATACATAGATATGTATGTACATAAATCATAGGTGGGTAGTATATTTGTTATTATTTTACCATACTCATTGTTGCTGTGCATGATATGAATAAATGCAATAATACTCTGTAGGAAAAATTTTACGAAACAAAGTAATTAAATTTAAATAAAATGAAGTTAAAATAAAATAAAATAAAATAAATGAAATAAAATAAAATAAAATAAAATAAAATAAAATAAAATAAAATAAAATAAAATAAAATAAAATAAATGAAATGAAATGAAATAAAATAAAATAAAAAGAAATAAAATAAAATAAAATAAAATAAAATAAATGAAATAAAATAAAATAAAATAAATGAAATAAAATAAAATAAAATAAAATAAAATAAAATAAATTATCCAATTATCAATTTTTCCCAAAAACTGACAATTAAAATTCATTACGAATTATTGTTTTCTCTGGTCTCGAGCTTGCCAAACTTACAAATATGTAAAAAAAAAGAAAGACCGCAAAAACCAACAACTAAAATAAAATAAAATAAAATAAAATAAAATAAAATAAAATAAAATAAAATAAAATAAAATAAAATAAAATAAAATCAAATAAAATAAAATAAAATAAAATAAAATAAAATAAAATAAAATAAAATAAAATAAAATAAAATAAAATAAAATAAAATAAAATGAAATAAAATAAAATAAAATAAAATAAAATAAAATAAAATAAAAAAAAATATAAAATAAAATAAAATAAATAAAAATAAAACATAATAAAATAAAATAAAATAAATCAAACGAAAATAAAATAAATCAAAATAAAATAAAATAAAATAAAATAAAATAAAATAACATAAAATAAAATAAAATAAATCAAAAGAAGATAAAACAGAATAAAAAAAAATTAAATAAGAAACGAAAAATCAAAAAAAAAAATTCAAATGAAATAAAAAAACATATGGAAAAAATTATATAATATATCGGAAAAAGTTTGTAAGTTATGAGCAAGCTCGAGACCAATTAACAATAATTCTAAGCGAATTAATATTGTCAGTTTTTGGGAAAAATTGATAATTGGAGAAAAATTACAAAGACAAATCAACAGCGATGGATAGGATTACATGTTTCAGAGTTTCCAGGCTCATCATCAGATCCCTTTTCGGACACGGATTCGAACTCGTGTCTGCACCAAAGCCGCTGTTAGAAAATTCCAACACTAAGCAATGATGCCCTGTGACGTCACAATGTATTCGTCTCCACTTCAATTTATTCCCTTTTGTTTTGTTTGTTCTTGCCAACTGTATACACAAAATTTCTTAAGACATGCGTCTGTATGTTATGATGTGTGTTGGTCTTTTTGTTTGTACATATTTACATATGTACGTAAACCCGTGCTATGGTTTCAATGTATTTTGTTGTTGGATTTTGCGGTCTATTTTGTTTACAAATTTGTAAGTTATGAGCAAGCTCGAGACCAATTAACAATAATTCTAAGCGAATTAATATTGTCAGTTTTTGGGAAAAATTGATAATTGGAGAAAAATTACAAAGACAAATCAACAGCGATGGATAGGATTACATGTTTCAGAGTTTCCAGGCTCATCATCAGATCCCTTTTCGGACACGGATTCGAACTCGTGTCTGCACCAAAGCCGCTGTTAGAAAATTCCAACACTAAGCAATGATGCCCTGTGACGTCACAATGTATTCGTCTCCACTTCAATTTATTCCCTTTTGTTTTGTTTGTTCTTGCCAACTGTATACACAAAATTTCTTAAGACATGCGTCTGTATGTTATGATGTGTGTTGGTCTTTTTGTTTGTACATATTTACATATGTACGTAAACCCGTGCTATGGTTTCAATGTATTTTGTTGTTGGATTTTGCGGTCTATTTTGTTTACAAATTTGTAAGTTATGAGCAAGCTCGAGACCAATTAACAATAATTCTAAGCGAATTAATATTGTCAGTTTTTGGTAAAAAAAATTAGATCAAAATAAAATAAGTTAAAATAAAATAAAACAATATTGAATAAAATAAAAAATAAGATGATATAATATAAAATAAAATTGTCTTTACCTCTCACCAAAAGAGTCATTTTATCCCTATTGGGTATCATATTTTAATACATTTCCTGCCATATATGTACGAGTATTTTCATCTGAAGACTAAAGTTGTTTGTTATTTTTCTTTTGACATGCCGCCACAGTGCCAATTTCAATTTTAGTTTTATTGCTGTTATGCTTTTTACTCATTTACCGCATCTTCCGCTCATGCTCAGGTTTATGTTAGGTATTTTTATCAAAGTCAGCAAAGCTTTTAATGTTGAAATGGCGCTAATTTTAATAACTTCAATTTTACGCTGCAGTAGCAGACTGCTGAATAGTCAGTGCTTTAACTTAATTAAATCATAAAATTACTGCACAATTTTTCACTTTTTCGGTTGCCTTGAAGGTTTTTAGCACTGAGCTGACCAATGACGTCATGGCAATCAGTGTTTCTAGCTAGCTCAGGCTCAGCATTGAGTGTTCCAAAAATAAGTGCATTTGAGTGCTTTAGGGGGTTCCGCAAAGCTTGCTTTTTGTTGGGAAACTTTTGAAGCTTTTAGTAATTCATTATATTCCGGGAGCGAGTTAAAACACAGCCTCAATTTTCGAGTGCAGAGGAGCTGAACCATAACCCAGCTCTCTATTCAGCTAAACATTCTTGCCCCGCCCATACACTTTGAAAGCCACTGCATTAACATTTGACATAAATTTACCTTGTACTACGAACTCACCAGACCTTTCAACAGCTACATACATGAACCAACTTACATTCATCATCGTCGGAGTCGCGTTTAAATTTATGAGTGCGGGTGCGAGCGGTGCTGGACTTTGATCTTCCGCCACCTACACCTGGTCGCTGTGGTTACGCATTCAACCATTGAATTATTTCTTTCTTCTTCTTCTTTTTTTTTTTTTTTGCATATTTTCGCATTTTTATTTTATATATAAAACTTTGATGGACAACAAATAATAAAACAAGTAGAAAATTGTTAAAGAATTACAACAAAAAGAAAGAGAAAAAAGACAAAAAAAAAAAACGAAAAGAATTTACAATAAAATGAATGGCTGAGTGACCATATGAACTAAGAGGCAGCTTGTAAGAGGGGAGCAATGATAATCATTTGGAAAGTTGTAATGTTGCGCAGCCAAGCGACCAAGTCAAAAAGTGAGGGTGTTCTAAAGGCAAGGAAAATTGACAGCCTCGACCATGTGTGACGGAGAAATTTTTAGTTTTCCACTGGTCTCTACTCGCTGACTAGTCGGTCCTTGATTGAATCTTGTATACGGTACGGTTGGAATTGAGTTCAGCAGTCGCGTAGTATGTTTAACTTCAAAACTTGTGATTTTCGACTTAGCTCACTTTAGCTACAGGTTAGTGTTATTACGTATGAAGTAGAAGTTTGAAATTATGCAACGATTTGTTGGACATTTGCATATTTATATCTACATACAAATATTTAACTTGTGTATGAAGGTATTGAAAACTGTTCCTTTGCTCTTTAGGGTGGCACGATTTTTTACAAAATTTATTGTAAAGCTAAACCCTGTCTACCTCTTTAAGGATAGCCTCTTTTTACGTTTACGCAGAATTTAAAACCCAACCAAATATTAAAATCAAACTAACAGTAAGTAAAAATATTTTCCAAACAGGTGGCAACCCTTTTTATAAAAGTGTTATATAATTATTTATATGCTGATCGCCCTTTTACATTATATCTACAAATATAAGCCACAGAAACGAATCAGTAAAAAAAAACATTTTAAACAGCTGGCAACCCTTTTTATGGAAATGACATCTTCTTTTTTACCCGCTTTCTAATTCCAATAAATTCGTTCAATGATATCGCAAGTATGAGATTTAGACAATTCCTACCATGAAACTGCACTTTTGTACAGGTGGCAACACTGTTTGTGAATAATAACGTGAACCTTTTCTATACAAGTCATATGTTACTATTCAGCTATATCAGCCAAACTTTTTAATAAGAAAATGCAAATTTAAAATTCAAAGAAACTATACAGTACAAATTAATGTTTTAACAGGTGGTAACCCCTTTTATGAAAATTGGTTCTTCTTTTTAATCCGCTTTCTAATTCCACTAATCTCTTTCTATGGTACCTTAAATATGAAGGTCAGACTCTTTCTATGGTGAAATTAAATGTTTGAACAGGGGGGTTATTCTGTATCGCGATGCGAAAGCAAATGCTATTAGCAAGCTGTCAAATCACATACATTTTTTTTCAAATGCGAAAGAAATTTCTTTCGCATCGCGATACAGAATAACCCCCCAGGTGGCAACACTTTTCATGAAAAAAATGTGAACCTTTTTTTACATATAAAAGTTAGCTTATTCGGCCAAGCTGTTTCATATGACAATGCAAATTGAAAATTAAGAGAAACTATACAGTATAAAATAATGTTTTAACAGGTGGCAACCCTTTTCCAGAATATCGAATATTTTAATATTTATCATTCTCCCCTGTATTAGAAAAATGTGAATACAAGAAAATATCAATATTTTCCTGTCTTGAATTACGAATTTTATCCTACATATAGAATTACATTTTTAAGAGGTGGCAACCCTTTTTACAACAATTATATAGTATAAACTAAAACTGATAAAGAAGTTTTCACTTCAAAAATTTCAGGTTGTCAAAGAGATGTTTTAAAAAAAAAAACAAAAAAAAACGACCCTCCCTGATGCTGATATAAATACATTTACCATTGTCATGTGGGTTCATTCATTCAGTGCGTTTGAGCGCATGAATTATTCGTACATTGAACAAGTCTTCATCTACGGTTGCATTCTTGGCATTTTTTCGACTCCAGAACAATTTTTTTTTAGTTTCATTAGATTTTTGCTTTATTTCTTACAATTCTAGTTTTAAATCGCCCCCTTTAAGTTCCTTTGAATCTGCTGTTGAGCGTCATTTTTATTGCTTTAGTTATTTTGCAAAAGTGAAGTTCCTCAAATTTCTTTTGTGTCTGTAACCCTTGACCAGTAGCAACATTGTTGTTATAATTTTTTATGTTCAAGAGTTGTGAAGCAAGTTCGAGTAGAAGGGCTCCACTGTTTTGGTCAGGTTGTACGTATGAGGAAGGAAGCTTTGGATCAGAAGGGGTTCCAATTACGAATTAGGGGTTCCACCCAAATACGGAGGCAGAGAAAAGAGGACGCCTCGACTGAGATTGAAAGTACAGGTGGAGTAGGACTTAGCCGTCCTAGGAAACCAAACTATTTGGGATCTAGATACTATACTACTGTATGTATATCATGAATGGCGTTAGAGAAGTGACAAAATATCGATAACTCAATAATCAACATTTTTGTTAGTAGATAAATCGATTTTTTTACAAAAAATGCCTTTTAGCTGCATAAGTAAATATAATTATTTTTTATGGATAATTTAAAATAAAAAGTATAAAATGTCCAGGATTACAATATTCTAGTCAAATAGAATTTAGATAAACAAGAATTTATTTATTTGAAACTTATTGTTTTCGACTGTAATGTGAACATGGTTCCACTAATTTTTTCACCGTCGCACAGAGGACACTTTTCTAAAAATCGATTTTAAATGTAAAAATTTTCGAAAAGATTTATTAAAATGAGATATTTACAATCGATAACACCGTTAAAAAATCGATACCTTACAAAAGTAGTCGATAACAGAAAAAATTGTTTTGATGGCAGTTGAAATGTGTAGTTTTTATTATCAATTTATTAAAAATCGATACTAAAAAAACGATACAAAAATCGATAATATAGGAAAAGTGATCGATTAAAGAAAAAACGATACTAACAATTAATAAAATAAAATAAAGGCAAGGTCAATTGAACTATTTACGGGTATCGGTTTAAAGTGTTTAACTTTCATAGTGGAATTGTTAAAAACTCATATTTAGATACAATTAATAAAATCGATAATTTAGAAAGTAATCGATTAAAGTGTAAGCCGATTGAAAAAGCTTTTTTGCAGTAATCGATTTAATTTCTATCATTGATTTATTGAAAATTCGATATCGATTAATAAAATCGATCAGAAAAAGTGACAGATTAAGAAGAGTTATCGATGTAAGTAAAAATCGATTATTTATTCACATGGAAGTTAAGTGCCTCCATGTGCGAAATATTCAGCCTAACTTCGCCGTGTTTTCAAAAAATAAAAATAAAATTAAAAAAAGTTTCTTAACACAAATAAATTTTTTATTTCAATCAGAAGAGAGTATCTACACTTTTTTTGAACATCTGAACTTTCGCAAATTTTTTTTTTTAATTTTTGAAACTTTTTCTTAAAATTTTTTTTTTAAATTTCAAATTTTGTTTTTTTAAGTTTAAAGGTGTAAAAAACTTTTAACTACTTTATAAAATCAGAAGTTCAAAAAAAAAAATGTATTCAACATTTTGAGTTTGCCCACTCTATTTTTAAATAAATTACAAGCAGTTTCAAGGAAGTTTTTTCATTTCGAAAATCATGAGGAAAATGTTTAAGGTAATTTTTTTTAACACAAATTAATTTTTCACTTTTTTTAATTTTTTCCACCTACACGTTTTTTTCAACATTTCTTCTTTAGATTTTTTTTTTACATTTTTTTCTGACATTTTTTTTTTTCAAATTTTAAATTCTTAGAATTTTTTTGAATTTAAAAATTGTATATTTTTTGCTAAGAAATCATAATTTTGACCTGGTTTAGTGAAATACATTTCTCTCATCCCACCCTAATATCTGCTCTCTACCGCAGTATAGTCAATCTACCTCCTTCCTTTAGCTGCTGTTACATTGTTAGTGCCATTTTTTCACTCGCCACTGTACATACGTACGTAAAAAAGTTCCATAAAACAAATTTAATCTCAATTCTTACGCAAACAAATTTAAATCAAATCAACTTTGCAGTTTTAATGTTAATCTCAATTCCACCTCTTCATAACTAAATTACAACAACACATGCTCTACTACAAAACCATTCTCTCTATATTTATTTATTACAGCAGTCACTTTGAGTTTGTGATTCATTAAAATTGTCTGAAAGAAATTAAATAAATTTAAAATAAGTCCCAACTTCGCTCGTGTTTGTCTCCCTCCCTTCACTTTGTTCGCCTACATAGCTCCGGCATTTCTTAATTACGCATATTTTACACTTTGTAAATTTGAAATGAGAAACAAATTTTTGATAACGGAAATAAGTGAAAAATAATGATAATAATAAAATAAAATAAGTAAATAATAATCTGCGCCAACTAAATAACATTACGAAGTGTGTCCAACGTTGAATGCTTCTCGCGCTCATGCCCTTTATGTCTGGCTTGAAAGACACCAACACACACACAAACACACAGACCTTTTGTAACTCATTCTAAGGGAAAACATTTTTTTATTTACTACATTACCCAGTAGTGAGGCAACAAACTACTCCGAAAAAAACTAATTTGCGACTAGAACCTGTTGAGTGTGTTCAAACTAGTTCAAAAAATACTAGTCCATAGCTGAATTTTTTTTGACTATCCCGAAAAAGTATTCGACTTTTATGACACCTCTGAAAAGTAATAACTTACAACTGGACTACGCCCAAAACTACTAGTTTACTACTAGCACATTTTTAGTGTGACCAAACTAGTTCGAAAGGAACTTCTCCGAAAAATATTAGTCAACAGCTGGAATTTTTTGTTATTAGTTCGAAAAAGTATTAGTCGGAATATTACTACACTTTTAATAATCGTTCGAAAAATTGTAGCTCACAACTGAACTACTCCCAAAAATACTAGTTTAGAACTAGTATTTTGTTACTTTGACCAAACTAGTCTGGTTAAGCTAAACATTGACTAAAGAAAGCTAAAACAAATTTTTGCGGGTTTCCTCTAATGTGAACTAGTTCGAGACTAGTGCAATAGTACATATTTCAGAAGTGAAAAATTGCCAACGTGGTTAATTTGCCATGTGATACCAACCCTCAATTATTTTCACTGACTAGAGCTAAGGATAATAATTTAGTCCCTTTTGGACTAGTTCCGGTGCAAATATTTCTCTCCGAAATTTTACTATTGACAACTCGTAGTACCTCACGATGCAAAAAGGCCGGAAAATTGTATGTTGACTGTCTGGTTGATTTGTGCTTCATACAACTTTTGAGCTCGCTAATACCTACTTCGTTTCACTGCTGGGTTAGCATGTCTGTTTGCTTGTATTAAATAAAATATTTAAAAAATAATGAAGCTAAGAATGCAAACAATGGCATGTCTGGGCTGACGTTTTTTCATAGGCAGCTTTATGCGTCAACGAAAATTGTGACTCCAACCCCCCCCCCATCCACCTTGATTTAACTTGAAAGACGTTATGAATGTTTGCCGAGCTTTTGGCTCTCAGCTTTTAACTCTTGGCTTTCCTTATAGGTGGTATGCACAGTGAAATATCCATGCATACCAAATTCGAGTTAAATGAGGGAGTCAGCCCAGTCCTGTGTACCTGTAGCTGGAGTTTGAGTCAATGAATTGGGAAGAAATAGGTGGAAAATAGCTTGACCTCTCTTGGTCAAAAATATCCAAGTGGTTATCGAAAGATTCAGCTTTACTTGCCTCAAACCTCCACACAAAAATACTCTCGGGTTGGACAAAAAAAAGTAAAAAGTGAACCCCTCTGATGACCCGAGAGTGCGGCCTCACTCTAAATAACTTATAACGGAGCCACTTTAGAACATTTCCACACTACTGCAGCTCATTCTCAGCACTCCACTCTACCGCTCCAGCAGCCTACACCCATGCACGAAATACCCCACCAGTCCGCTTGCAGGATGAAGCGAACCAAAAAGTCTTTGGAAGGCGTTGGATTTAAATGAAAAACTTGTCGTGCCTTTTATAATGATGATTTTGGTGAAGTTTGTGGCTGTAGCGGATAGGGCAGAGTTTAGTGGGTAAGCCGCTCTTGCTGTTGTTGTTGTTGTTATTTGTAGTGGCACATTTGCTACGGTGATGTACGCTGGTGTGACGGTGTCTTGCATAAATTACAAAATTCTGCAGAAAAAAGCACTGAGCTGCGCTAGCAAGAGCCAACAATTGCAACAACAGTAATAAAACCAGTGAATGGTGCCACAGCCTGCCTTAATGGCATAAGCAGCATTAGCAGCAATCTTTTGTGAGCAAGTTACTAAAGAAAGTTCTCACTAGGTTGCCACATATTTGAAATTACAAAAAATTAAAAAAAGAAAAAATCGGTGGAAGCGAAACTTGTCTTGGGTCCAAAAACATCTTATATGCACATATTCAAAACATATATCAATATATCCACTTACGGGGTTGTCACTGATTTAAAAAATGTGAACTAAGATAGGCCTATACGAAAGTATGTTACTTAGTTTATCAAAAAAAAAAAAAAAAAAATTTGTAATTAAGGTTATCAGCTTTGATATGGCACTAAAGATATTTTACAGAGTTGCCATATACCTAAAAAAAATTGTTAAATTTAATTATGGCAATACTGTGAATGGAGATATGGAAATGAGGCAACAAGGGTATCGAACAAAATGTTCTATAGTTCGCATTTAAAAAAAAATATAGTGTTGCCACCTAATCCTATCAGATTTACTTTTTTTTGTTTTTATTGCAAAAACTTTTCGACGGCAATCGACGGACTTTTGAGTCACAGGAATATGCATCATTTCTAATTTTTTTTCTTGATAATTTCTTGTGTTCTTTTTACAAGGTTGCCACCTATCTTAATCTTTTTGTGATAAAAAAGGAGTGCCAATTTTAAAAAAATATCTTTTAAGTAACTTTCGCCATTTGGGTGAACTTTTGAACTTAGATAAAAATAGTTTGAGCTTTTTTTAATGAAACGAGATTTGCCAATCTGCGTATGAAACGTGAAGTATTTTACTTCATATTTTAATGAAAATATTTCCAGGTAGGGTTGCCACCTAATCCCAATTTATATATTTTCAAATCAAATGCAAATCTGGGTATCAAAAGATGGCGACTAGTACATATGTTAGTACTATTTACGATTCATCTCTGCTGCCTAATCGTGAAGATGTTTTTAGGAAACTTTACCTGTGCTACAATTTTTCCAACTCGGTTAAAAAAGATTACAGCTTATACGAAGAGCGCAACTAACAACAGTAATAAAGCAACGATTATGCAAAAAATAATATGGTTAGGTGTTGTTGTAATAGCAATCATCAGCATAATAGTTTTAGCGACATTAACAACAACAACAAAATGCATTTACGACAACAACAACTATTAGATACATAGAAATGACATATTCATAAAAGCTACCAAAGGTGATGTGGTGTAGGACAGTTTGATGTTCGAAAAAATCTTGTCTGCCTCCTCCAGTTGCAGCTGCAGTCGTTTGTAAGGAGTCCCATAAGTTCGCACGGCCATGTGACAGTGACCCGTTACCGGTTCAGGTAGCAGTCCCAGAGAATGACCCATCTAGAACCACACAATGCTGGTGGTGGTTCCGGAGGGCTTTGTACAAAACTGTGGGAGTTTTAGTGCAAGAGTCATAGCCCTATTATCGGACCAATCGATAGCATAGTAGCCTTTCCTAAGCTTTTATGGAAGCAGAAAGATCAGATCAGTTTCTAGTTGCTTCCAACAAACGATTCATATATTATAAAGCGCTGGTCGCCTACCGAATTTTTTGTCCGATGTCTCTTAAACTGAGAGGTAGTTATGTTTTTCACGGACAAGCGTTTGGGCGGAAAGCCAGACGGATATGGCCAAATCAACTCAGGTCTTTGTTCAATTTGGTATACTTATTGATAACTTCAGCTCATCCTCTAAAAATGTTGGACCAAAGGTATTGTACTATTTCATTTTCGAAGATATAATTAAGCCAGCATTAAAAATCACAAGCGTCTATAAGACTTTTTAATGAGAAAAACAAGCGAGAATAATATAATACACATTAAACCATTACAGTTTTTAAGAAAAATGGCTAACAAAAATTTCAAATAGTTTTTTTTATTCACACGCTGTTAAGTGCTTATGCATAAAAAAAAAAAACTAAGACTATATAGCAGTCATTTAACGATGAAGTTCGTCATGGCTTATTGAGGTGGCTTAGCGTTGAGTTATACCTATATGAAGTAGAGACAAGCTTAAGAAAGCTTAAGAAAGTCCCTCTAAAGAAGGGATCGCTCAGTTAGTCTCAGCCACGTTGAAGCGACTTATGTACATATGCATTTCGAAACGTGATACTAGCGAAAGCCTATGAAGTGTAAATAAATTGAGAGAAGGTAGCTGATACTATCGGTAGCTTTTGATACCATTGACCAAGAGTCCTATGCGGGACTCATTTCCATGTGATGTACGCCAGCTTTCTACTTTACTCATGAATGCTACCAACCAACAACACTTTAAACCAACTCGCTTAATTCCTCTTTTTGTCCTTTTTTATTGTATTCGTACCCAAAGCGGCTTTAACTTTATTAACAAATGAAATGAATATTTTTTATAATTAAGGCAATGGCAAAAATTTACAAGAGTTAATTTATTAATCATGAAAAAAATGTGGCTGAAATTGTATGAATTGCGTGCTTATGTATGTGTATGTATGTGTGTGTGTGTACTGCACTTGTTTTCCACATTTATTAGCGCACGTCGAATTGTTGTATGCGAAATCATATGAAAGCTGAAAAATTATTATTAAAAATATGAAAAGAATGCAAAAATATTTCTGTAAATGCTGTTAATATCCTTTTGTGCATTGGGTGGATTTGCTAGAACACACGGACATGTGTACATTGCGATGTATGTGTGTGAATAGCAGGGAGCGAGTTAAATGGCTAGCTTCGATATTTTGATTCAAAAAATTATGCAAAAAGAATTTTTAATTGAGTCCAATTGGGAACACCGTAGTCATCAGAAATGTAGACAGCATCGCCTTTGAACTTTTGTGGGCATTACCTTCTTTACTTGTCTCACTGTGCCTCTGAATTTCTGATTGAAGATCGTTTTCAGTAGGCAGAAAGTCGAGTTTATAATCCATCAGGGTTAATGCATGCATTTAAAACTTCAAATATTTACTATTGAAGTGTAGAGCAATTTATTTATTCATATAAAAAAATTATTTAGAAATTATAAAAATAAAAATTTAGGTTACCAATGGGTTAAGTCATGGCCTTTAAAGGGTTAAAACGCTTAAAATCAACTATTTAGGCCTATGTCAAACTATTTTGATTTGAAAAATTTGATTTCAGAGTTAAAAGAAAATTGAGGTCGTCAATGGGTTAACGTATGACCGCTCATGAGTTATAATTTTAAATATTTACCAATTAAGTGTAGCACAACCCATTCAAACCTAACCAAAAAAAAAAGCTCATAATATCGTTATAAAAATAAAAATGTAGATAACGAGTGGGTTAATGTATGACCGTAATGGTGTTTCTGAATTTTTGATTCTGTATTTTTGGTTTCTGAAAAATGATTTCTGAAAAAAATTTTCGAAAAATTGTATTTATTTTCTGCCTTAAGATCACAATAATACATAGAAGTGGTTGACGTGACCATATCAGAAAAGGAATTTCTAATTCGAGGCTTTGTTAATGTTTTTTATGGGTAGTGTTTTTTACTTGCCGGGTCCCAGGACCCCTCTAAATGCACCCACTAAGTATACCATCACACTCCATTCCCTCTCCCATTTTGCCACTCGGAGTTGCTATTTGGTATACTCAAGTCGCTAAAAATTTTGTTCTTGATATTTAAAATTTTTTCCTAAATGTCACAATCACTCCATTCCCTGGTCTCCCCTCCCTCCCCCCCCACACACACACACATCAACTCACATACTCTACGTGCGAGAATTTTGCATACGAGCGCACAACTTTTTGTTATTGCTTTTGTATCCGTTCGTAATTGATGCGCGCAGTTATTCAGTTTTTCATTACGATTGGGTCGTACGTTCGGAGGTTTGGTCATCCTACATCCTGGCGGTCAGCAGCAGTAGCGCATCAGCTTTGCACGAGTCTATGGCTGTTAGCGACGACGAGTTTGATTTTGCAGATTGGAATGCGTTACATTGCGTTCGCTGTGAAATGTGAAAAATCTTAATTAACTTGATTTGTTGCAACCAAACGACTGACCAATGCGATGTCCATGTGCCCATGTGAGAGAGTGTGTCCATGAGCATGTGCGAGTGTGTGTGTGTGTGCACGTGTGTGTGGGTGTGTGCTGCAGGTTCAGCAGGCTACTCAACAATTTCATGCATATTGCAGTCATGCGTTTCACTTCAGCCGGTCGTACTACTCACTCCAGTGTGGCGGGGTGGTGTGTGTGTTGGTGTGCGTGCGGCTCTGTGCGCATTTAATGAAACCAATTCAAATGAAAAATGCTGAATATTTTTTTTTATTTTAACTGCAATCCTTTCTCTTCATAACAATCAGCAATAACTGCTGTAGCTTGTTTCATATGAATGCCAAAAATATTTATTTAAAATACAAATATTGCTCGTAATCCGAGGTGGTGTGAGAGCATACAGGGTGACTGATTGAGAAAATTTTGCTTTTGCGTCCTTCAATATGCTTGGCAGACTCTCTAAGGTGAGATATTATAGGGCGACATCTTTACCAAGGAGCAAGAAGAAAGGATACATTTCCGAGTACATTTCATTCAGAGCTCTAAGATTCCTAGGAGACGTCAACAGTTACATCGAGTTGTTGTTGTTATCTCAAACAACTATCAAAACTTTGAGAAAGAAAACGGACGCAAGTGAACTATTGAACAAATCTGCACTAGGCGCCTCTGTACTAGCCCGGCCAGTCTATAAAGTACTCGTTTGACCACATAGAGCTATAGGCTCATAAGACAGTCTCAGCCCTCTTAAGACAGTCTCCCCTTACCACGGGTGCATTCTAAGCTCTTTAACACGCTTCGACAGTCATAGCATCGAGTCTGCTTTGGTCTAATGGGAATGGGAAGTCGACAAATCGTTTTCTAATTTCGGAAGAAAAAAGAAGATTTGTAGTGGAAAGAATGAGGCTCCCGCCCCTTGGCCTTACAAGTTGTTATTTTTGTTGTTGTTGTATCAATAGCTAACCTTACTGAGTCGGAAAATTAATTCATTGAATTGGATTTGGCGGACTGAAGCGGTTTATATTAAAGTCAAAAGTCCTTTGCCGGATATGAACTGGCACTTTCACCTTCTGGTACTACCCCGACTGCCGTGGAACTGATTTAGTTGGTACGGTCTCGAGGTAGATCTATGCCAAGTTTTAGGATAAATATACAAGCCTTAGAGATTTTGTTAGAATTCTAACTAGCAGAGGACACCTATCAGGGCCGCTTCTTACAGTATTGCTTCGAGGATGCTGTGGCCTTCATACATCGATTCTTCAGTTACTCTAAGGATAAATAACACGGACTTAGTTAAACTACTTACAATACTTGTTGGACACTAGACCGTTGGTGCACATGCGGTAAGCATGAGACTGAAAAAAGAAATATCTCACCAAAAAGTTTGGACATGCTTTTGATGGGGACGGAGAACTCGCAGGCCTTGATTGCCGACTGAAGTGCCACGTGCAAGGCATCAATCTGATTGGCTGGTTACGAGACTTACAAGATATCGAATTTGTGCAGCAAGACTGAAAGGACATCGTCTTATTAGTTTAGATCCTAGATAGTGAAAGAAGACCGACGGGTCCTGTGGATCTCCTGATGTAGCTTCATAGTCAGTCGAGTCTGATTATGATTTGAACTCACTGAAAGCCAACCTCTTCATATTTTGCTCAAGCAAGCTCAGTTGTGAGAACTGTGAGTCCGTCCTCTGCCTATAAGGCACCTCAAATGCTTCCGTTTTTTCGATAATTTTTAACTTTTCCTGGGCACCCTGTAGAGATATATACGCTCCTTTCTCTCCTTAACCGCAAAGTGTGATGAAGTCAAATTATGGCTGCGTTTGATTTTTCAATGTTCGGTTTGGTTGGCTAAAGTTCATTTTGTTTAAATAACATATTTCATACTCATTTCGCCTGGTCGCGTAGACTAATTAATTGGCGTTTAGCTCACTGGATGGGTGGTTCCATAATATGAATAATAATAAATTGGGGGTCTCGATGTCATACACGGCGACTACCTTGCGGAAATCTAGAGTTCAAGTCGACTTAAGTGGATGTAAGCGCTTTCACTGCATAGCTCTGATGGAGCCTCTCAACTCTGGAGACGTCTTAGTTGATTTTGTCTCACAGTTATATTATGAATCTCTTCTGAATGCTGTGGATCGTTGTCGTCTTGGGGAACTTCACTTTCCTCAAGAAGCCACTTTTTATCCAGCTCAGAAGAGGTAGATATTTTGACGCAAAAGATAAAAACTGGCGTGTCCTCATTACAATAAAAAATACTCCAAAGAAATTCGTTGCAGTCATCCACAAAGAGATACAGAGACGAACGGGAAAAATTAAACGAATCTACAAATAAAAGGACAACGCGCTTGAAATCAAACAGCCAGAGGGAGGATGAAGCGAGCACGCGCGAAACAATGCAAGTCCTGTGAAATGAAGCGAAATTCCACGCAGTCGATTGGCTTCAATCAGTGAACAGTACAAAGCTGAACTGCACGAATTTGAATGTGACTGAGTGTGCTTGGGCGAGTGTACATGTGTGAGTTTCAGAAGCAGCAATGAAACAACAAACTAGTCAGCAAAAATACTAGGCCACAACTAGACATTTCTAACTCTACACAAACTAGTCCAAAAAAGAACAAAACTCACAAAAGAAAAATTTTAATTTTTGGAGTATCCTAGAGTGCTCAGAACTGATAAAATTCAAGTAGAACTGATTTTTTAAATTTGATGTTTCCAACATCGAGCTTGAGCCTAAGGCTCCTCCCATTTGAGTCGAGTATTTAACCGCGCGAAGGCATTACTGTCTGTGTATTGAAGGTTCTTAAAAAAATATTTATAAAAGAGCTCATTATTAAGGCAATACCATCTAAAATACAAGTTTTTAAAATTTTTGTCTGTCTGTATGGATGTTTGTTCGCACATCACTGAAAAACTGTTGTGTAGAATTGTATTAAATTTCACCGCAACATTACTAGACGTCTAACTCAAAGTTTAAGATATGCCTTATTTTGATAACTCGACCGGTTTCTGAGTTATCGGACAATATGTGGACCAAAGTGACTTAAAATGTGTTCGTCAATATGGGTATCAAATGAAAGGTGCTAATTAGTGCTACAATAAGTGCTGTGATTAAGTTCTATATCTAGACTGGTTTCGGAGATATTATCGAATTCCGACCATGGGAAGTTTTGGGATCCAGCGAAGCGTGGTTGGGTTTTCTAATTACCAAAAATATTGAACTAGGATTCTTTCAATCTCTTTTGAACAAGTTTGTGTCTTGTAAAGGGAGGAAACCGGCTCTGTAACTAGTTTGGTGTTCAAACTAGTTTAGAAGCAATTTGAAACTAGTAAATTTGCTTGCTGGGTAGTTGAATGCTCATTTTTGTATAATCAAAGACAACAAATAATAATAATAATTCGCAGCTCTGACTACAGTGAGCCTCAGTAGATAGGCAACGTGTCTCCTTATTTTCGGTCTCGACAAGCAGCAGTCCATTCGCCGTCAGCAGTGAGTTGGATGTGTGGTGCGTGCCGCTGGAGCAAAGCTCACCATATGTCAATGACGACATGCACTGACGACGGAGTAGCCGGAGCAATAACATTGACTGCAACATCTCAATACAAATCCAAGTATAAAAATATTCTGCACTCACGTTTGGGTAAAAATAAAAATGTTTCCATTGCGAATGAAGCGCCAGATTTCAACTAATAATGTTTGAATCAAACTTTTTCAATAATTTAAAAGACTCAAAAATGAAAATTTTAATTTTTTTTTAAATTTCTGAAACAATTTTTCAAAAATCTCAAAGAATATTTGAATTTTTTTTTTTCAAATATTCCAAAAGTTAACCGTCAAAGCAGTTTATAGTGAATTTTTATTAAAAATATTTAAAAAATGGAAAAATTTAATTTCGACATTTTTTTCAATTATTTTCAAAGTTGTTTAACTTTTATTTTTTAAAGTTAATAAGAAAATGAGCCCAAGGAAGAAAGTTTTCGATTTTTTTTTGCAATTTTTCGAAACATTTAAAAAATGCAGTTCTTTGTACTTAAATTGTTTATAAAACAGTGAAATTTAGAAAACAATTGAAAATTTGAACAATTTGTATCACTTAATTTTCCAATTTGACAATTTCGAGTAAAAATAAAAGAAAAATAAATTTTTGAAATAAAAAAAATTTTAATTTAATTTAATAAAAAAAATTTTTTCGTTCATGTTTGGGAAAAATGAGCTTTTGTAAAGATTTTGAAATATTTGAAAATAAGTTTTGAATTTTGTTTTATTTTTTGAAATGTTTGAAAAACGTTTTTAAAATTGTTTGCTTTTATGTTTTGAAAAATTGCCAATTGTGGTAAATTTTGAAAGCTGACGGACCGAAGGAGATAACTGAAAGGATGAAATTTCTTCAAGTATAAAAACTTTAACTTCCTGACTAGCCTCTTGGGCTTACTAGACTTCATTTAGTTTTCTGCTCTGATATTTAAATGTAATGGAATTTTAGTTTCCAACTAATAATGAAGGGTTATATCGCTTAACCAAGCACCGTTTTTTAATCTATTTAATTAATTTTTTTAAATTTCCCAATTCAAAAATTTTTCCAAGAAAAATGTTTACGCTCATTCCAAAATAGAAAAATTCCAAAACGCAATATTTTGACTGCATAACAAAATTTCACGAATGCATGCAAAACACACACATCCACGCATCCAACTGAATCACCACAACGCCTACACCAAGCAAAGAAATCACTCATACGTCATGTTGCCAATTTTCATTTTCATTGCCACAATCAAGTCAGTAAAACAAAAAAAAACGAAATCTAAATCACTGAAAATTATGTTTCTCATGTAAAAATGATTAAGAAAAACGCAAAAATTTGTTTAAAAATTTCACAGCAATATTTTGCAACACTAATTTACTATGCATTCCCGGCATGAAATATTTTCGAAATAAGGTATTTCACAACTCAACGCCAACACGAACAACAATAAGGCGGCATCGCTTGCACAATTGTTGGTGTAACAAAATATATAAATCTTTCTCCTTTTTTCGTTTCGTTTTTGTTCTTGTTTTTTTTTTTTTTTTTGTTTTCCAGCTGCCAAAAGTAACAACATCATTTCAACAAAATGCATTGCGAAGCTCAGAAAAACCAAAAAAATTAAGAAAAAAAATTTTAAATAAAAATATAAAAGTTGAAAGTGTAAAAAGAGCAATAAAGGTCGAGAATGTTTGACTGCGGGGTGTCTCACTTCCTAGCGCCAGGCAAAAACGGAAATGCTGCACAAAAATAATTTACGAAATGATTTTTACATCTCCATTTTGTAGTTGTAGCGCTCGAGTGTGGGTGTTTGTGTGTAAAATCGTAAGTGAATGTGTTTTTGGCATTTAGTTGGAGTTGATATGGAGTGCAAGAAGGACTCACAAAATGACAAAGTTGGGAGAGCATTGGAAGTAGTATACCCAGATGTGGATTTTATAAGTTACAAAATCCAAAAAAAAAGTTTAAACTTTTTAAAATGCTGAATAGTTGAATCCAAAAAAATCCTCCCTTTTTTAATACATTTTTATATATTTTATGTATGCGAAATTCCGGAATTAATGTTTTGAAAAAATGTTTAAAATATTTTTAAAATTGTATTAAGATTTTGAGTTCCGGAGTTAATATGTATTTTGCACAAATTATTTACATGACAAAATTTGGATTTAAAAATTCAACAATTTTAAAAAATTATCTCCATTTTTTATCAATGAACTCTAGAATTTGAATTTTCTGTGAACAATTTCAATTACTCAAAAAAAAAAAAATTTAGTAAAAATTTTTTAATTGTCTGGAATTGAAATTTATAAAAAGGCTTAAAGCATTTTTTTAAAGATTTTGATGATGATTGATTCTTCAATTGAAATTTCGTGTCAAATTTTCGAAAGCTAAAAAATTTCGGAAAAAGTTCAAAATTGTTACAATTCAAATTGTTTTGGTGGAAAAAATGTACTTCCAAAAAACCTAAATATAAAAAGCCTAAAATTGAAGAAGGATTTTGAAATTTGTTTTTTTCTGCAAAAATTTTATATATAAAAATTAAAAAAAAATTAAAATTTTTAAAAATATGTGTAAATTTTTTTCGGATATCTAAAAAAAGTTTACTTTTCGAACATTTAAAATTTTTAAAAAAGTTTGTTTCCTTCCAAAAAAAATTTTACAAATATTTCCAGTTTGTAAAAAAATTTACATATTCAATTTTTTTTGGAGATCTGCGAAAAAAATCTACTTTTCAAAAATTCAACAAAATTATCAAGATTTTTTTAACCATTTTGAAGATGATCAATTCTGCAAAATTCAAGAAGCCCAAAAAAAATATGAAATTTTTCAAAACACTTGAATTTTTTAGTGAACGTTTCAAATCATTGCAATTTTTAGCTGGTTTTAAAAATTACTTTTTGAAAGTAGAAATTAATTTTTTTTTAAATTTCAAAAATTTTCGTGAAAAAATATTCGAAAATTTTTTTTTTTTTTTAACATTACTGAAAACTTTACTTTCTTATAGTTTTTGGATGTTGTGCTCGAATAAAAAATGTTCAAATCTTTTTTGAACATTCAAAACCTTTTTAGTTGTTTTGTTGTTTTTATGTGGCTCATTTTTTCTTAGCCCGCATCTTGTGCTGGGTTCTCGTAATCTCCGTAAATTCCTCTTCATTTTCTTCTTCGTTTTCTTTTTATCTTACCTTTAACGCAACTGGGTATACAAATCACACCCTCAACCATACTCGTTGAGCAATGTAAAATGTGTGGCTACACTACTGAAATGGAAATGAAAATGAAAAATTTTTGCAACATTAATTTCGACACTGCATCAGATGCGCTGCGCTGGTTTGGTTTGGTTTGGTTACGCGCCCCCAATTATGTCTCTCTGTGATTGCTCTGTCCATGCCATGCCATGCTACTACGATGGACTGACACAAATGCAGCCAACTGACGACTCTTATGGACAACTGGCATTCAAACGGATACAACAAAAAAAAAAAAAAAACAAAGAAAAAAATGCAACAACAACAACAAACGTCTGTTGTTAACAAAGTGGCTGCATGTGAGTGTAAGTGAGTTCGTGCATGGTCATGTGGCAGCTGACAGCTGGCGGTTGACTGAGGTCTACTAGTTTGAAGGATGCTCCGTTTGACGGTTTGACTGCTGGCAACAGCCACCTCAGCCACCCACATTGCCATTGCAATAAAGCGCAGTCCACCAACACCATCACCACCACCATCGAGGAGTTAACTTCAAACCACGCTATCCTCTTCCATCCATCCCTCCTCCCCCCAGGACAAACTCAATCACTTACTTACAATCAAAATTCCAGTCGAAATATTGCTGCACTCGTACTACTCGTACTCCACAGATCTACATTCACTGAATTTCATACTCGTATGTTGCATATCCGTAGCGTAGGCATTTGCGTAACTCTCCTGTTTGAGCGAGCAATTCGTTGAATGTACCGAATCAGGGAAACAGTGAAACAGAGCAAACTGAGCTCGCATGCCATTCTTCAGCAATATGAACAAAATTGTGCATTCCAATGTTTCCATATGCGAATGTTCAAACGAAAAGCATACAGGGAGCGCGAATAACTCTCGAAAAGGCTTGGAAGTGTTTGAAGAAGAGAGAGTGAGAATCTTTAAATTCGGGGACCATGCCCCCAAACATTCTCAGATCAGTTAAAAGTCGTTGTCACTATTAAAGTCACTTTCTCCATCATTGTCACTGATCTGGTCACTATTAAGGACAAGTTCTTCTTCTGCTTTAAATGATCATCGAACCGCCTGGCGGTGGTCAAGTTTAGAGTCATTATTACTGTCACTTTTCGCTGTCACTGTGATTTTTTTGGTCAATTTAACTGTTCCTCATCATGACATTTCCACTGTCAGTATTGAGGTTACTTTCACTGTCACTATTTATGTCAGTTTCCTTGTCACTTATAAGGCCACATTCACTTTTAGTTTTACTCAATACCAATGTTTACTACAGATCTCGGCCACGTTCACGATCACTATCACTGTTGAAGTTAAGTTGAATCTCATTATTCAAGTCACTTTCTCCGTCACTGTTACTTTTTGTGCCAATGTCGCTATTTTTGTGACGGTCATGCTCACTGTCACTCTTAAGGTTAATTTCACTGGCACCATCGCTGCTACTTTTTTGGCCAAGTGGGCTGTTAATACTAAATTAACTTTCTCCTTCAATGTCATTATTTGTACAAATTTCACTGTGACGGTCACTGTGACTGTCGCTGTCACTGTTAACTTGATTTCCACTGTCACATTTAAATCACTATTAATGTCATTTGCTCTGTCACTTTTTAGGTCACCTACATCCGTCACTATCAAATTCATTGTCACTGTAAAAGTCACTTCCAATAATAAAACGTTCAGTCTATCACCATTTTTCCCTTAACTCCTATTTTGGATCCCTGAAACAGCCACACATAACCAATACACAAACCAGCTTTTCCATTCATATTCTTATGGTTGCACACTCACACACACATTCAACTGCCTCCCCCGCTCTCCTTGGTCTGCCAGTTATTCATTGATTCATTTATTAACGTGCATTCATGTATTCATCTGACCAATTTATTTGGTTATCCGTTTCATCAGAGGAGCATTTTTCTGAATTTTTATGGAACATCTTTATTGTTGTACAGGGATGTGTGAATGCACAAACACATATACACATACATTTATATATATTCAAATAAATCCTTGTGAATGCACTATGTTATTGAATTGAATTGTCACAAAGTGTAGCTTTTTTGTTAAGCTCTTATCTACCTACATATGTAGATGGCTTTGGTCCAAAAAAGGCATTGCAGCTTGTTTCAATTTTATTTTTGCAATGCCAACGGGAAGGAGAGCTCTCTGCTTTTCTTTTCTACAACAAGAATTTTTTGAAGGAAGTTGCTTTCTGACCTGGAGTCTTCATCTTCAGTAGCACGGTCCTAAGGTATAGATATGTAAATATCTTTCCTCGATTATAATCATTACTAGATATAGCTCTCACGGAGTACATTTAGTCTCTACAGTTAAGGGCTTGGTATAGGGCTTCAATTAATACACCGTAGTTTCACGACTTTGGTTAAGGTTATGGTTATGGTTATGGTTTGGGTATGGTTTTAGTTATGGTTATGTTTGTAGCTATGGTTATGGCTTTGCTTACTGTTATGGCTATGGTAACGGTCTTGGTTGTGGTTGTGGTTATGGTTATGGTTATGATTATGGTTATGGTTATGGCTACGGTAACGGCATTTGCTGTAGTTATGAGCCTTGTAATGGTTATGGTTATGTATGCTCAATTATGATGTTATGGTTATGGTTATGCTTATGCTTGTGGTTATGGTTATGATAACGGTTTTGGTTGTAGTTATGCTTATGGTTATGGTTGTGATAATGTTTTTGGCTGTAGTTATGGTTATGGTTAGAGCTATGGTAACGGTTTGGTTGTAGTTATGGTTATGGCTATGGTGTCGGTTTAGGTTAGGTTATGGTTATGATAAAAGCTATGGTTACAGCTCGAGGATTTAATTAAAAAAAACTTTTTTCTTCTTAAAAATTATGTTGTTCAAGACCCCCCTAATGTAAAGACAACTAACTAACAACGCTTTGTTTTGAAAGCAAACAAAGTGCAACAGGATCAGACATGTTTGCCGTTCCAAAATTATCTGCTTTGCATTAATCTCCCAACATTTTCATCGCCTCAAATGATTACATTCTTCATGTAAATGGTCATACACGGCGTATACGTAATCATATTTCAACTTAAATTGGCAGTTAATCATACGCCATGGTGTACAAGCCAATGTTGCAGTTTGTGAGTCGAAAGGCAGGCAACTTGCGCGTATTTGAGTGTGTGCGATAAAAAGCAAGGCGCGAAATGCGAAATGAGTGTTTGAGCTACGCAAAACCCCAACGACGAAAAAAGTGAAATACTCCAAACAAACAAAAGAAAAGGCGCCGAGTTCTGATGAGTAAAAAGCTGGCGAATGCAGTTCCAAAAAGCGTTTTGTCCACTTCTTTTGCAAAGCTCAAGCTGCAACAAAAACAAAGCGCAGTGAATGGGAGAAAAAAACTTTCAAAAAAATATTTGCCCCCTTTATTTCGGTTTTTACTGCGTTGTTGTTGTAGGCATTTTGTTGCTAAAGTAGCGAATTTGATTTTTAACATTTGTCATGGGTGGCACTCAGTAGCTATTTTATTTTGTTGTTGTTGTTGCAATTGCAATCTACAAAACAAATGCTACTGAAGTATAACAGTCAGAATAACAACCAAACTCGAAATAAGCAAATCAACGCACAAACGCGAAACACAAATTGGCTTTTGATGGCAAAAATGCGCGTCGCTTGAGTTGTGTTGCATATGTGTGAATGTGTGTGTGTGTGTGTATGTTAGTGTTTGTGCACGAATTTATGGTTTGCTGTGATCGTATTTTGTGGTTAATAACGCAATATGGCACTCACTGTTGAGTGACTGAATGATGTTGCTTTGCTGTTGACGCACTGCTGGGCTGCAAGTTTTTTCTTTGATTCGGATCCTAATTATTTTTTCACTTTCTTTATTTTTTTTTCAAACCTTGCGTTAATCCTTTAACATTACTATTTTTGTAGTAAGCAAAAAATTGCAGTATTTCGACATGCACAAATTGATGCGAGGAGAATTTCGTAATAAAGTTGTTTTGCACTCTCCATGGTTAACATACAGACAAATAATGGTACTTGCAACAGAAATACAAAAACAAGAATAAGTAAACGACACTGTGAAATATTGTGAGGGTCAATGTGGGGAGTGAAGGGATTCTTAAATACATGATTTTCTCAAAAATATAGGATATTTATGAAATATAAATCTCATAAATAGTCACGGCCATTGTCACTGTCACTGTCACCGGACAAAATTTCGCAGCCAAGGTCACTGTGACTTGGTTTTGCTAATTCAATGTACAATATTTATGAAATATAAATCTCATAAATAGTCACGGTCATTGTTACTATCAATGTCGCCTTGACACATTTTCACAGTCACGGTCACTGTGACTTTTTTTGCTAATTCAACTTTCCATGTTAGCCAATTAAAGTCGCGTTCAGTTGTGGCGAAGAGGTCACAGTTCCGCTCACTGTTACCGTTTTTGGTACTATCACTGTCACTGACTATGAATTTGAACGATTCCGATCACTATCACGATCACTGCCTTAGTTACTGTCACTATTTCTGCCAAGTCAACGATATGGGTAACCGTTATTGTTTAATTAATATTCTTGGTCACTATCATGGGGCCATTAATTGTCACTGTTCCGGTGATAGTTTCGCTTAATGCCGTGAAAGTGTTTCGGCTACGGTCACTCTCACATCTTTGTTCACTTTCACCGTTCTGGGCATAATTGTCAAGGTTACTGTCACTGTGTCTGCCAATTTAATGGTTTTGATGGCTGTCGCTTCCCCTGTTTTTGCATCTACTCATTTTAAGGTACAAATCACTGCTGTCACTGTTCCCTTAAAGGGTTCAGTTTAGTTTCACGTAGTAATGCCGTTTTGGGTCACTGTTCCGATCACAGTTCCAGTTAGTATCGGCGTAACTGTCACTGTCGAGACTTCGGTCATGTTTAGAGCTTCGATCACTGTTTCGATCATCTGTGCCTATCTTTCCTTACTGAAGGAGGGATGATATGACCTAGAGGGTTTTTGCTTTTAGAAACAACAATAACAAGATTATACTGTACACTTTCCTAAACTATTATTTCACTAATAAACACCACATATGTGCATAAATAATTTACAAATAAATTTCGAGCACTTAACATATTTAAGGCCACAATATATTTATTTTTCAAAGCACTTGAAACTTTGTGGCGTACAAAACTTGCACCAAATCAACACACACATACACAATTTGAGTACGTTCATATGTATGTGTGTGCCTTGACATAATATCATACACTTTTATAAATACTTAAATTGAAAGGATAATGTGAAAATTTTCGTTCTCATTTTGTTTCAACATTTCACACATGTACTCGTATGCAAGTGTCTGTATGTATGTATGTGTTTGTGTGTATGTATGTGTGTGCTATTGCATACAACAAATCCACTTCATTCATTTATTCACTTATTCACGCATTAATTGCAATTATTTTACTACACTTCAAATAATAATTGAGTGTCCTTCAATTAATGCGCCGTCGACCAGATAATGTGGAATACATGCAAATAGAGTAAGAGAAAGTGAGAGGGAAACATATGCACACATACGACGGTATACGCAAATAAGTATAAGCTCTACATATACATAATAAAATTGTATTATTTAAAACAAAAAAACTAGTAATTCAACAATAAAATCGGTATAAAATTTGCAGCGGATTCCAGTAATATGTATGAAAACAGTGGTGGCAAAAAATATCGACCCACTATTTAAGTAATTAGAATTTTTTTTTTTAATTTTATATTCTTCAAATAAATAAAAACGACTTAAAATACCGTGTGATTGATGTTCCATAAACAATATGAGGTACATTTTTGAAAAAATCAGAAAAGTGGCAACCCTTTAGAAATTTCTTAAGTGACAACTGTACCTACGCGTTTGAAATGTGGCTATAACCCTTCTACAAAAGTTTAGCCAAATACTTGAAATCGTTTCTGTGGTAATAACGGATATGAAAAAAAAAATTAAATTTAATTAGATGGCAACTCTAGACTTAAAAATATTTTTATCGAAAACAACTTTAAACGCATTTTGCTTGATACCAACGTGAAGAATGTAATAAGCTACATTATTGAAAGAATTAGAGATATGGCAACCCTGTTCAAGCATTTTAACTGGAACTTTTAGGGAAGAGGGCTTGAAGTGTAGCATAATACTCATAGGTATGTATGTATGAGATAAAGCTTGACATGCAAACAAAAAATATAAGAATACATAGGTGGCAACCCTAAGAGATAAAACTACGTATAAATATTTTTTTGCACATGCAACTTAAAATACCTTTCGTTTGATACTCACATAAGCATGCTCTCTACTACACTTCTGAAAAAAAAAAATTACTTAAAGGTGGCAACTCTATAAAAACGGCTTGAGTGGCAGCATTTACGTAGGAGCGCCTGAAATGCGCCATATTCAAAATATCAAAAAGTTTAGCGAAATGGTGCAAGTCGTTTTTGAGATAAAAGCAGATATGTATGTGAGAAAATAAATATATCATATACATATAATCAGGTGGCAACCTTAAGTCAGTTCCCAATTTGCTTTTCTTCTCGTTTTTTTTTTTAAATATGAGATAAAATGCAGTTAAAGCTCGTTTAAAGTTGTAAGATTTTAAGTAGGCGTGGTAACGCCCATGTTTTAACCCACAAATTCTACTTTTTCGCTGCTAATATCGACGGTGAACATACCCTGATGGTGTGTAAACACTTTCACGATGTAAAGTCACTTCCAAGTCAAGTAAGATCATGCTCTATAATTCTCTTATGTCCTCGAAGTCAATAGTCCTTGAAGTTATATTAACTGGACCAACTGTATCATTTTCACTATGAGCTACTGTTTGTAATTATAAACTTTTTTTTCCATAAATTAATATTTTTCTTCTTGTTGTAGCAGCGGTCAAAAGTTATGTGAGAAACTATACGAGCTCCACTGTTGCCGCCTGTTGCAAGTGGCCACTTTATCATTTTATTTAGTTAACTCCATTTTTGTTGCTTTCATTTTATACACTCAACGCATCCAACGCTTTGTAGGGCTTCTTTGTTTTTGTTTTTTTTTTTTTTCATTTATTCACATATTATATTATAGCCAATTATATGTAAATCAAAGAATTAATGCTACAACAACAATTGAATGGCAAGCCAATATTTTGCAAACAAGAGGAATTCCATAATAATTGAATGCAAATGAAAAGTATTTCAGGCACTCGAATTGAGCGAGCTCGCATGCTCACAACTTTCGAGTACGAGTTGTAGTTCATTTAGCCAGTTAATTAAAAGAAAAGAAAAAACAAAATACATTGATTTATGTTGCAGAATTTTTCTGATAATGTGAAAGTGGGAGGTGAGGCGGTAGTGAGGCGGGGGTGTACTGATTTACTTTACCAATTAAACCAAAGCTCGCTTTAGAAGCTTTTGTTTAGTGAAAGCTCAGGAATAACTCAGATGTATTGTAAGCTAGCGTTTAAAGTGTTTAAGTTTCACCTTATAACCTGCTTAGAGCTTAGTCGTCATGTACTTATGAATCCCTCTATAAACGTTTTAGAGATCAAAGAAAAAAAAAAATTAAAGAAAAACTCTTTTTTGAAAACGTCAAGATATTTGAGTTCACTAAAAAGTGAGTAAAAATGTTAAAACTTTCGCTGAAATTTCCGTTGTTGTTGTTTTTTATTATTATTTAACAAATTCCTTATAAAATAAATTCCCTATTGCGATACTTAATTTGTTTACAAATTCCTTCCAAATACCCCACTGTGCGCCTATTAACGACGGCAGCCTCTCAACCATTTTTCTTCTTGTCTTCTTACAGCTCTTTTGTTGTTATTGTTTGTCTGCTATTGTGGTCTAAACTTGAAAAAAATTCTTGGAATCGTTAAAATTTTGATTTAAATCTGTTTGCTTTGAATTTTTTTTTGTTTTGTCTAATTCGCTCGATTTTTGTTTATTTTAGTGTGCGCCTGACGCTTTGGTTTGTTGGCTCATCTTTTGGCGTATTTTGATGACTAAGCGGCATGCGGCAGCGGTTGTCTGTATGTGCGTGCGTCTGTTTACGTAGCAAGCACGCCAATGTACATATGTTTCTACTTATATTTTTATTAATACATACATATACATAATTTTTCAAGGCCTAAAATTTCATTAAATTAGATTAAAATGATTTTTTGTATGAGTCAGGAGCAGGTTTTTGTTTTGTAGAAAGCCTTGAGGTACAATTTATTTTTCTTATAAAAATTTATTTATTCTGGAAAGTATGTTTTAAGCAGATTTTCGTACGCTGCTTTAGATTGTCCCAAGTAGTAGCTCACAATTTGTATTTCTGTGTGTAAGAGAACGCAAATAATACTCTTTTGGGCGAGTGCGGGTAAGACCGGTTTGTGAAGGGAACATACCTATTAGATGAGGTAACTCTTTTGAAAGCAACAATCCAACGGTTAGTGTAAGGCTTGCGATGTCGTACGATTCGGCTGAAATGATACCGAAAATACAGTCGCCTCATCACTATGAATTGCTAGAGTCTTAGAAAAAAGTACTAACTAATCCTTCCATAAATCCAAAAATATTTTCTAAACCCACATAAATCGTTCCGAAAACAAAAGTAGCTAGTCCCAAAACGTCCCCGAAATATTTCTTAAGGCATTGAGAATTAGTCCCGAAGCTTTACCGATCTAACAAAATCCCGAAATTAGTAACGAAATGGTCTCGCAAATATAGCCGAAACATTTCAGAGCTTTTACAGAATAATCTCCACACAAACTGGCAATCGTTGCTCAAATAATTTTCTGTTTATTTGCTGACGCTGACTTTCATTTTATTTTTATTGCCACTTGTACCTATTTTTATGACTGTATACGTATTAAACAGGCAGCTTTTTGTGAGAAACAAAAATAGCAACATTTTGCAAGGAAAACAATGAAATCAAGCGATACATACAAAATCGAAAAATTAGAAAATCAGCCAAGAAAAATATACAAAATGCGGTGAACAACAACAACAACAATAACAACAGCACTGCTTTGTAAAGGAAATTAATGCTTTGACTGAGCATTAGTTCGGTGTGTTGTTGCTGAAGCAGAAGAAATTCAAATGCAATAAATTTTAGCATTGGTGGAAAACGGATGGAGTTTGAGGGGGAGATGAGGGGGTGCAGTGACTCTAAGAAAATTTAGGAAGGAGAAAGAAATTGTCGTGGATATTCATCGAGCATGGCAGAAACTTGAAGTAAGGAGTGAGCTATAGTGAGCATATTAGATCTCGGGGTAAGAGAGTCTCTGGGAATCTGAAAATGGACAATTTCAAATTTCTAATACCAACAACAACTGGTTATAAAACTTAACAAAAACCAAACTAGAATTAGAAAGCAACTTTTACCATCACGCTGGCAAAATAATAGCTAAAAATATATGAAAATAAATTGCGAAATGCAGAAACAAAAAAAAAAGAAAAGAATAACGAACAAAATTTTGCGCAAAAACTGACGTAGCGAGATTTGCTAAAAGAATTTTTCCCCGTACAAAAATGTTGCAAAAATTTCGTAAACGAGCAGATTGCTTTGCTTAGTTTTGGCGCGGGGCCAACAAGAAAGCGTGTGCACTAACACACACACACACAGGCGCAATGAAAACGAAACGCGCCGAAAATAAATTCGACGTTGTAAAATAAAAAAAATGATTGGAAACATTGGAAAAGCGGAGAAAATAGGAATATATTTAAAGACATTAGGGTGGGTAGCAATTTCAATTTATTTCAATTTCGATAAATACTTAGCCAGATCTCTTTCCACAAAAAAAAATATTTTTTATAACGTCTAAAGAACGTCCCAAGAGAAAATTTCACCAGCTCAGAACTAGGTTAGGTTGAATTTCAAAAGAAGGTTCAGCAGAGCAACAATCATGAGATCCACTCACATGTGGCATTTTCTGATTGTAATTTATCGCTGATGATGAGATGCTCTGTACTGATCTACTTCTCTGTCTGTCTGTCTGTCTGTCTGTCCATCAGCTCATCATCATTCATAGAACTTTGGCGCGTAGGACCGTACGCAGCGGTAACAAATTTTTTTTCTTTTTTTCTTATTTTTTCGTGAACGAACAAGACAAGGTTGCATATATTTGGTTTATTACAGATGTTTATTTACCGAGTAAATGGGTTGAACATATATACATATAGATATACATACATACATATGTACGTGGATACCTGATTGTATACCTGAGCGTATAATAATTTCTGTGCTTTGTATGAGATACGCAAAAGCTTCTGTGCAAAATCGTAGAAGAGCTTTATTGTGTGTAAATGCGTGTGTATGTATGTGGATATATGTGCGTGTGTATGTGGGAACATATCCTGCAGGGAAATAAAAAAATGGTAACAGATATTTCTGATGCAGGAAGGTTTAAGAAATATTGAAATTTTGAGTCATCGAAAACATTGAGAGTTGTCGAAAAATTTCAGAATTATCGAAAATTTCAAACTTATATAAAACTTTCAAAATACTCCACAAATTTCGGTTTTTTTTTTAAATTCTTAGGAAAATTTGAGAAATATTGACATATTTTCTTAAGTTCTCTAAAAATTTCAAATTATGAAACTAAAAAAAATTATAGAAAATTTAAGAAATAGAAGTAAGACGTATTTCGAAACAATCGGGGTTCTTAAGTTTTCTAAACATTTCAAAATTTCCAAATTATCGAACTAAAGAGAAAAATTTCCTTAACCTTAAAAAATGTTGAATTATTTTGGAACAATCTAAAACTTTCATAACTATCGAAAAATATCACAATCATCGACAAATAATTAAAAAGTCGAAAAAATTTCGAGTTATTCAAAATTATTGAAAAATTATCAAAGAATTTCAGAACGGTCAACAAACTTAAAAAATTATTGAAAGTTTCCAAATTATTGCAAGTTTTCAAAATTTTCAAAAAATTTTAGAATTCCAAGGTTATGGGGTAATATAAACATTTTAAAGTTACAGAATATTTCAAAATTATTGAATACTTAAAAAATTATGAATTTTAGAATTTTCTGATTTATTGAAAAATTTTGAATACACAAAAAAAATAAGTATAATCGAAAACTTTCATAATTATCGATAAATTCTAGAAGCATGAAAAAAGTTCAGATTTGTCAAAAATTGTTGAATCTGTTGAAGATTTGGGGAACAACCTAAGTTAATCGAAAAATTTTTAAAATCATCGAAAAATTTCTGAATTATTGATAACTTTAAAAATCATTGACAAATCTCAGAAGTATCGAAAAGTCCCAGAGTTAAGAAAAAATTTAAGAAAGTTTCAGCGTTATCGAAACTGTCAGAGTTTCAAAATTATAGAAAAATTTCATCATTTGAAAAATTTTAAAGCACTTCAAAACTTTTGGAATTTTTTTTTTTAATTTTAATATTTTTCAAAAGTTAAATTTTCAAAAAGTCTCAAAATTATTGAAGTGTTGCCAGAAAATATCAGAACTATGGAAAATTTAAAAATTATTGAGAATTTTCAGGATTGTACAATTATTTGAGGTTATGGAAAATTGCATTTTTCACTCCAGAGCATAACCATGTGGAATTCACCCAGTACTAGTTCCTAATCCACAAGAAACGCACTCGTCTAGACCAAGAAGTTTTCCCTACAGGGCATGAGTATTTGTAACGCTGTGTCTTCAATATTTGGCTTGAGCGTATCTTCGCATGATTTCAAAGAACAAAAGGGCAAAAATTCATGGAATTCCTTAATTTGATATGAAATTGAAATGAAAATCATACAAAAATTAAAAGAGAAAAAAAGTAAAGAAAATAACAACAAAGAATACATGAAGGGAGAAATACAAAATACGAGAATAAAATATGAAATCTACATAAAACAAAAACAATAAACAACAATCAAGAAAATACAACAGTGGTGAAATATCAAATAAAGCGCCTACTAGTACATTTGGGGCATTCCATTTCAAATAGGCACAATTTGTAAATCGAGCTATTTTAGGTCAAGCATTTTCCACCCTATAACGGAAATTTGAAATATTAATTTTTTGAGTCTTAAGGGTTAAAATTTAAAACAAAACTACTTGCAGTCTCCATCAAAGTTTTGCAAAAATCTACAACCGCCACAGCATATAAACCGAGTACATTAGAACTAAACCGAATTTTAACTTTTTAGGTGCTTCAAAAAAAAATTTTTTTTTTTTAAATCATCACCCTGTGTCAACAAAATTTGTTTTTTCGTTATCACTTTTCTTTTTCACCTTTGATTTAAATTAATAATATATTGCTTGCGAAAGTGTTAACCCCTGTTTTATTGCGATTGTACATACATATACGCCGCGCCGGTAACCAATAATGGCAACTCTAGCTTTTATTATTTTTTTTTTAAAGGAATACCCTGTGTTAAAAAAATAAGTCGAAAATATATACAGCCTTGAGTAGCATTTTTGAATGGTTATCTATGTAAAAAAGATAATTAATGAATATTATTAAAAAAGGAAATAATGTGTCTATGAAAAATAATATTTTTATCGTTTTTTTATTAAAAATTTTCGGTTCGATTTTTTATTTCAAGGAGTAATATATTTTTCCAAAGTTGAATACCCAGGTCATATTTCATCTTTATACCCCATTAACCAACCATATCAACTTTAGCTGCTATTGCAAACAACACAGGGTGTCGTAAAAAAATTAATAATCGCATAAAAAATATCTGTGTCAAAAGTTGGCATTTATTTATTATTACAAAACATATCGCACATACAACTTAGAAATTATAGAGAAAACGAGTTACGCTGTTTCAACAGGGTGACCCACATTAAACTTTTTTTTTTAATCTTATCAACAAAATAGAAAAATTAAATTTTTTTCCTAAATTTGAATTTTGATTTGAAAATCAAATGTGAACCTTGAAAGAAAATCCTTCTCTTTTTTCAATATAATTTTTTTTTTTCAATTCTAATTAATTTTTCCAAAAAAAAAAATGTTTTGCCCTGTCTAACAAATATATGTATATCATGAATAATAAGAAAAAAATGATATTAAATATTTTAAATTAAATTAAGTAAGCGAGCAAACGAGCGCGTGAAACGTTGAAATATTTCATTATGATGTCGAAAAAACGGCAAAAGAAATTAATAAAAAAAAAAACTATAAAGAAAGGCAAGAAAGCGGACCACAGCCAAACCACCTACAAAGTTATGAGAAAAAGGCTGTGAGAAAAAAAAAAAAAAATTATAATAAAAAAGTAATATTCCGCAGTGAAATTCTTGCAAAAATTTCTATAACAACAACAGCTCAGCACTGCACACACTCACACATACAATCCCACACACGGACTTACACGCACTCATAATGAATGCAGGCGCCTAACGGCTCGCTATGGAAAGCCTCAAACTCCAACGCCACATCAGCTCAACAAGTCAACTTGCGGGCACATTCAAATGCAAACGCGCATGCAGCTCATTGTGCTCGTCTCGTCTGCGTGTTACTTGCGCACCCTGCACGCCTCTGACTTATTTAATGGCTACTGGCTTTCGTTGATTTTTTGCCATTGCCAACTGATGCTCGATGCTCAATTGAAACAACAACAAAAAAAATATGTTTTGAATGCGCTTGACTTCAATTTCAATGGAATCGAGCACGCGATACGGACTGCTGATGTGCATGATGATGATGAGTCCATCAGCCAGTGCGTGGGTTGAGTGAGTAATAAGTGACTGCGGTTTGAGGTTGGAGGAGTGAATTGGTTGGTGAGTGTCCTGCAGCACTGATGTGAATATTAATGAAAACTGTTTGGATGAATGTATGTTTGTATGTATGTATTTATGTGTGTGATATAAAGTAAATATGTTTTAAAAATTATATAGTTGGGTGTTAAATTTATTATGGATTGAGGTTAGGTTTCGCGAAATAATGAAATGACGTCAAAGTTTACCATATTATAACTATTTTTTTATTTTAGGTCATTTCGTCTTTTTATTTTATTTGGTTTTATTTTATTTTTATTTTTATTATTTTTTTGTTATATTTTATTTTATTTTTTTTAATTTTATTTTAAATTATTATTTTTATTATATTTTAATATATTTTATTTTATTTTATATTATTTTATTTTATTTTATTTTACTTTTATTTTATTTTATTTTATTTTATTTTATTTTATTTTATTTCATTTTATTTTTTTTTATTATATTTTATTATATTTTATTTTATTTTATTTTATTTTATTTTATTTTATTTTATTTTATTTTATTTTATTTTATTTTATTTTATTTTATTTTATTTTATTTTATTTTATTTTATTTTATTTTATTTTATTTTATTTTATTATATTTTATTATATTTTATTTTATTTTATTTTATTTTATTTTATTTCATTTTATTTTTTTTTATTATATTTTATTATATTTTATTTTATTTTATTTTATTTTATTTTATTTTATTTTTTTTTATTTTATTTTATTATATTTTATTATATTTTATTTTATTTTATTTTACTTCATTTTATTTGTTTTTTTTTATTTTAGTTTATTTTAGTTGAGTTTAGTTTATTTTATTTTATTTTATTGCATTTCATTTTATCTTATTTTATTTTATTTAATCGAATAGTAGAATAATTCGTTAGTTTCAATAGCAAAATCTATTAATTGCAGTTTCAGTAGAGCTTCAGAAAATTGTTAATATAAAATACTACGAATGCCATTGCTAGCATATTTCTGACTTCATTTGCTTGTTGTTGTATATTATTATATTTCCATTCATATACATTTTTCGTGCGGTTACATTATAAACTATAATTGCAAAGTTATTTCATTACACAGTTCTTATGTTACATAACTAAAGGTGGAAGCCAAAATAAATTCTAGGGCCATATTGTGCAATCGAAATGGAAACTTACGAAAATATATTTTGTTTTTACTTCATTCAAATACTTGAAAATGCAAATGTTTACTTGCACGCTTATGTATGTACATATATACGTTGTTTGACGTACCCTGCAGGAAAATAAAGAGTTAGTGACAGTAATATCTAGTTTAGAACTAGAGTAGGAACTAGCCTCAATCTTTCAAGAGGCTTTAAACTTTAAGTTAGATATTTAGTAACCCATTTTAAGAAACAGAACTCAAATGCATCCAGCAGATTTTCAGTGATGAGCGTACAAACATAAGGACAAATATCTATTTAAATTCTATAAACTGTAATTTTTCCTAAAAATCTCTAAAAAAAATTAGTTTTGCTTGCCTCAGGTGTGGACTAGTTCGAAATGACTTCAAAAGTTCTGCTTCTAAACTAGCATTTTTTCTGCCGACTTTGATGTTTCACTGCTGGGTATTCCTACGATATATATGTTTATATGTTTGTAAATTATTATAAAAATTATGCAGCACAAATGGAATTCCTCGGCTACACTTCATTCGCAATAAAATTCCCACAATATTACATTTCCAGCATGACTGACGTGCTACAAAGCGTGGAACAAGATACGAGCACTTGCTAATATTTGGAGTACTACTCGCTTTTAATGCGAGCAAGAAGCAGAAATACTCGTAGCTCCACCAGAACATGCGGGCGCCTGCTTGGCGGACGAGCGGCTGGTTTCTCTGACTGACTGACTGAATTCTTACTACAGCGCAGCTACTTGTGGCTGGCAGGGTAGAGTGGAGGGTGGCAAATAACCAAAAATATTTCATACGCGAATGCACAAAAATTACACAATAATATTCTTTATTTATTATTCTTCCTTTTGTTTATTAATGAAATGAAGTAGTAAAGAGCCAAAAAAGAATTAAAATTGAAATTAATTTTAATGAAGAAGCAAAACTTGTAAAATACAGGGTGTGGTATTAGAGAATAGTACAAACGAAAATGCTCTTACTTATGTACAAACATCGAGCTCATGATCCTGTTGAACCTAAAATAAACTGAAGTAAAATAAAATAAAATAAAATAAAATAAAATTAAATTAAATAAAATGAAAAAAATAAAATGAGAAAAAAAAAAAATAAAATAAAATAAATAAAATAAAATAAAATAAAATAAAATAAAATAAAATAAAATAAAATAAAATAAAATAAAATAAAATAAAATAAAATAAAATAAAATAAAATAAAATAAAATAAAATAAAATAAAATAAAATAAAATAAAATAAAATAAAATAAAATATAATAAAATAAAATAAAATACAATAAAATAAAATAATATAAACTAAAATAAAAAAAAAATAAAACAAAATAAAATAGAATAAAGTAAAATAAAATAAAATAAAATGAAATAAAATAAAATAAAATAAAATAAAATAAAATAAAATAAAATAAAATAAAATAAAATAGCATAAAATAAAATAAAATAAAATAAAATAAAATGAAATAATATAAAATAAAATAAAATAAAATAAAATAAAATAAAATAAAATGAAATAAAATAAAATAAAATAAAATAAAATAAAATAAAATAAAATAAAGTAAAATAAAATAAAATAAAATAAAATAAAATAAAATAAAATAAAATAAAATAAAATAAAATAAAATAAAATAAAATAAAATAAAATAAAATAAAATAAAATAAAATAAAATTAAATTAAATAAAATAAAATAAAATTAAATTAAATTAAATTAAAAAAAAGTAAAATAATATAAAATAAAATAAAATAAAATAAAATAAAATAAAATATAATAAAATAAAATAAAATAAAATAAAATAAAATAAAATAAAATAAAACGAAATAAAATAAAATAAAATTAAATTAAATTAAACTAAATTAAAAGAAATAAAATGAAAAAATATAAAAAAAATGAAAATAAAAAAATTGACAAAGCGAACAATATCGGGATTAGCACCTCCAACATTCGTTTAGCTTTGTTACTGTGATAATAGCTATGAATATTTACTTTTAACAAATATTTACCCAATTAAGCTCGTGTATCTTGTAAATATTATTTCATGCAGTTTATGTTAGCTAAGTTATCTTTCTATCGCTCATACATTTGTTCTTGTTATCTTTTTTATGGTAATCTTCATCTTTCTTGTTGATTTGCCTTTATCTTATTCATGAGTTATTAAGAATTGTTCATACGTTTTTCCGGTCTTCAGGCTAAATTTAGGTTAATGTAAAGAACTGATTTAGACTAAAAACGTGAGGAATGTTAGATTTTTTTTTGGAGATAACAAAATTACTCGAGTTTAATTAACTAATTAAATTTCTTTTTCCTCTTTTATTTACAGGTATGTATCAACTCATTTTTAATTATTTAACGAATTAAATTGAAAGCAATGGCGACTTGGGAAAGATTAAGACTTTTTGGTAAGAAAACATTAAAATTTGTGTTTATAATTCGACGTAGCTGCTGTTAATCAATTAAAATTGCAAAAGTTTGCTGTGGATAAATTTTTTTTATTTAATTATTTTATTATGTAGGCTTTTTTTATATCAAAAAAAAAATTTTTTGGACACCATAATTTTTTTTAAATGTGGTGAGAAAGGTTTTAAATTTTAATAGATTCATTTTACTGATCGCTTACAAAATTTTTTAGTGAAAATTGATTTTAAAATGAAATTCAAAGTTTTGGAAAAAAATTTCGTTATGTTTTTATTCATAAGTGGATTAGTAGTTACGAAAAAAATCGGCTATTAGTTGCTGTCTTACAAGCGGCAAGTGCAAAATTGTTTTCCAAAGGAAATTTCAAATATTGAAAAATAAAATGTATTTTGTTATTTTATTCATAAGTGGATTAGTAGTTACGAAAAAAATCGGCTATTAGTTGCTGTCTTACAAGCGACAAGTGCAAAATTGTTTTTCAAAGGAAATTTCAAATATTGGAAAATAAAATGTATTTTGTTATTTTATTCATAAGTCGATTAGTAGTTACGAAAAAAAAAATCGGCTTTTAGCTGCTGTCTTGCTAGCGACAAGTTCACAATTACTTTTAAAATAAAATTCTAAAAAAATTTAATTTTGTTATTTTATTCATAACTCGCTTAGTGGTTACGAAAAAAATGGATAATAGTTGCTGTCTTGCAAGCGATAAGTTCAAATTTAGTCTTTAGAGAACATTTCAATTTAAAAAAAAAATATTGAATTTGATTATTTTATACACAAGTCGCTTAGTTGTTCCGAAAAATTGGTTATTTTGGTTGCTGTCTCACAAGCAACCAGTTCAAAATTTATTTTCAAATGAAATTCAAAATTTTGGAAAAAATTTTATTTTATTATTTTATTCATAACTCGCTTAGGCTTGTCAAAAATAAAAATTTACTACGATTATGCAAATTTTAAATTAACGGAATATAATAAACGTATTTTTTGTAACTTTTTAAAAAAAAATTTTGGCATGAATTTGGCCTCTCGCTCTCTCTCTCGATTCCACCCTTTGACCGTGCCAGCTCACTTCGCTAGTTCTTTTGTTGGAAGCGTTCATAACTTTATTACGTAATCTCCATAAAATCATAAAACACTTTTTGCCATCAGAGCGATTTTCAATTACCGCGCGTACATTGTATGATAGAAATATTTATGTTAAACTCTTGGCTTATCTGCATTGCGCACTTTCAGCTTGTTGAATGCAACCAACGCTCACTTTAAGCCGCATGACTTGCTTTTATTGCTCGCGCGCATTGGAAAGCTTTTGTAACAAAAAAAAAAAAAACATTTGAAAACCCATTTACTGTTACCTAAACCTAAAATGCGAGCAATAGCAATGAAGTCGACAGCAAAGTAATATTCAACTCTTAATGCAACGCCTCCTGAACCCTATGGCATCGTTCTCCCCTTCAGCCTGCATGGTAGCGTTGGGCTCTAGATGTAACAGCTGCGCATGCTTGTTGAATTTAAATGAGCGCCAGTAGCTTGAGACATAAATGTAAATATGACTTGCGTGCAGGGATATAAAATAAGAATTAATCCGAAAATAATGAAGGACTTTGACTCGATAAAAAAGGTGAGAGAGTCATTGAGAGTTTCGTCTAGTAGTCACTAAATTAAATCTGAAACTGAGGCGATCAATCCCTGGGTAAGACCTTTAAGAAAATTTGAAAATTCGATTTATTTTTTATTGCTTTTTGTATTATTTGGGAGCACAGTTTTTAAGTTTTTCTCCACATAACCTCAATTTCGTCATTCGTCAGAACAGTTTTTAATTTTTTCTCCACATAACCTCAATTTTGTCATTTAACGAGTACACCAACTCAAACACTTACATTTCCCTATATCAAAAAAAAAAATAATAATAATAAATAATATTACTAATAAAATCCAGTTATCGATTTTTATCGACTGTTATCGATTATTAAAGACTCGCATCGATATTGTAGGAAATTGAATAAAAGTTAGACCTCTAAGCTAAATCGTTTCAAAACGGTCTGATATTATTAAAGTTGCATCGATACTTATCGACGTTCATCGAATTCATATTTTTATCGAAAAATTTCAAATGTAACCTGTGTTACAGACTTTTTCAGACTTATATTTGAAATCTTCTCCATCTTTAAAATTTTTTTTTTTTACTTTTTATAGATTTTTTTTCGATTTTCTTTTGAACGATAAACTTAAATTTTTTATCGATAAATAGTGATAAATATTTTTTCCCTTTCTTTATTTTTATTTTTTTCTTTCTATATATACTTTTTTGTACACACAGTTTTTCCTTCTTAGGAACGTCTATTGATTTGTTAGATGATTATCGAATTTAGTACTTTACATCAATTTTATTAGATAATATGTTATCGGTGCGTGAAATTTTGTATCTATCGATAATTTCATGTTTTCAACATTAGGTTGCTTTGCTCAATCAATTTAATCAATGTATCGACTTTATCGCCTTTCATATATTTTTTGTTACGTTAAAGTTTCAAAAACAGATCTTTTAGATTTTCTTTATTCCGATTTTATCGATAAATGTCGCTTAGTGTCACTTGGTGTAGACTTCTAAAATTATCTCGTGCTTCTTCAACTTATATTAGTTTCTATTTCTCTTGTGTCAGTTTTTCTTTCCATGTACCATCACTAATTTATTCTTATAAATGATACGCTTATATCGATATTTATCGATTGATTTACATAAATACGTATTTATTTGTTATTTCTAGTAATTGGTTCTTTTATTAGATTTTGCTGGGAGAGCAATTTTTTATTGTTTATGGCTTGTATAACTATCTACCGAATTTTATCAGTTTTTCTAGATAACTGTAGTTTTTTATTTTTTTATTATCGATTATTTTGGATTTTTATCAATTGATGAAAATTCCAATTCATTCTCGTTTCACTGAATTAACAGATTTTTGATCTAAGCCGTTTTTTTTTTGTTAGTTGGTCTACTTCAGAGTTTTCTCGTTTTGTACATAAAAATTGTATTAGTATTTATCGATAAATATCGATTTTTGTATATTCTAAAAATTAATATTGTCCTTTTTCAATCTACACTACTATAAAGGTTTCTAACGGCATTCACGACTTTGTTCACTATCTTTGTTCGATATCTAACCCTTAGAGAGTCGACAATGATAGTTTTTTTATATCGATTTCTATCGATAATTATCGATTATGATAATTTTATCGACTTTAAGGAACATTTCTAGTATTTCTCGACCTCCATTAAAAAATATCTTTCTTGATTCGATAAATTTTTCGATAATTGTACCATCTTGACAAACTTTTCGCATTTCCCTACCAACATTCTAATTCAAAAGCGATTATTATGCATCACCCGGAGCCAACCACGCTTCAAACCAGCTGCAAAAGCATACAAAATTTCCTGCTTCAATACAAAATTAGACATCATATTTATGTTTGTCTGTTTGTTTGGATTTAACAATTTGTATGCAGATAAGTGAAGGAGATCGTAATTTTTCAGCCCAGAATAGTCCAAAGCATTCTAATGCAGCCGTTCTAAACCACAACACTGCCTGCATTTCCGTATTTACTGTGATTATCTGAAGCTGTTGGCAATTTCTGCAAATAAATGTGTGTGTGTATGAGTATGTGTGAGTGTGCTTTCTTTCTTTCAAGCAATCGAACGTGAAAAGAAATGGTCAAGTTTCAAAATTCATTTATCTTTAACGAGCAGCAGCTGCTGACAAAACGCTTAACCTGCTGTGTCGATGGTGCATTGTGGGGTGTTTTGAAGAAGCGCATCTCAAAAACAAATAAGTTTGAAAACGAAACTAAATTTTTAGTTGAAGTAAATAAATTTTTTCGATACAAAAAAAATTTTATATTTGAAAAAAAATTTGTAATATTCGGAAAAAAAATATTTTGAAAAATAGGGTTTTAGCGTTTTTCAAAATCGTATGAGTCACAAATTTGTATACCCGAAAAAATTAAAAAATTTTTTTAAATGTTTTTAAATGATTTAATAGTTTTTAAAAACTCCTTGGAAATGTCTCAAATACGCTTATTTTTTTAGAATTTTGAAAAAAGTTTCGAAATGTTTTATTTTTATTTTTTTATTAATCATCTAATATATTTTATACATGCCTCGAATTCCAAAATTTCACATTTCAAATTTTTTTTCTGAAATTTGTTTTATTCATTTATTTTTATAAAAAAAAATATATTTAGAAAAAATAAAATTTTTAAAACTTTATAAAAAATTGTAAAACCATTTAAGAACTCACATCCAAAAATATTTATTAAAAAAAAAAATTGTTAATTTTTCCAAACAAATTTAAATTTTTTGTATAGGTTTTCATACTATGTGCCGAATTTGGGTATATGAAAAATAAAAAAAAAAATTCTTTCAAAATTTTGAAAATATTAAAAAATTTCGGTTAAGCAATTGAGTAGAGCATTTTTAAAAATGCAACATTTTTATGTTTTTTTTATTTTTGAAAAATTTTAAATTTGCATTTTTTTCTTACTTTAACATCTCCAGGGCTAGGGCATTTTAAATCTAAAATAATATTTCTTGTTTTTAATGAGTTCTTTTACACAAAACAACCCACAGTGCATTGTTTTACCAAATTTTAATTTCCTCTGAATTATATTACCTTTCTTACATTTAACATTATTTTTATTTTCGTCTTCATTTTTATTTTCCAATTTATACATTTTTTTCCTTTTTCTGTTTTTAACTTACTTTCTTTTTAGTTGTTTTTGTAATATTATTTTTTTTTTTGTTTTTTTTTTTTCAAATTTCCTTTAGTTTATTACCTTCTTCCAATTTGTTACTTCTCGCTGACATTTTGTATTCTGTCGCTGTCGATTTATCTTAACCACTTGCAGAGCTTGCCTTTCACCTGTTACTGTTGCTCAGCTGGTGGTAAACTAAGTCAAGGTTCAATATGTTTGGCTTGCACTGATTGAATTTCGATTAAGCGCAAGTTTGTGTCTTAAGTCTTTTGTTTTAACCGCATAGCTTGATTGCATGTATGTGATAGGTGACTAAGTTTTTTGTGTATTTAATTTAGATTAACGAGAAAATCAATAAATAAATGTTAATCAAAATAAAATCAAAAAGGAGAATAAAATTAAAAAATCTAAGGTGGGCGGTGCCACGGCTATTTGAAAACATTTATAAAAAAGTGTTAATATTCATACCGACCTCGGGCGTTCTAGGCATCAACGTATGGAAAAATCATGTTTTTTCTAAAATACGCGTTATATAAAAAGTGGGCGTGGTTGGTATCCGATTTCTTCAATCTTCACAAATAATGAAAATTAAAAGCCTGTTTATAGCAGATATTCAAGAAAAATTTATAGAAGTGATGATTTTTCAACTAATAGAAGTTTTAAGATTTTTTGTCTGTATGTTTGTATGTTTGTTCGCGCATCACCCAAAAACTGTTAAATATATTTGAACTCCACTTTGAGAATTGCATTACCGGGCATCTTACATAAAGTTTAGGACCACGCTTACTTTTATAACTCAAGCGGCTTCCGAGTTATCGACCAATATTTCAAAATTGTCTTCGTTGTTTCTGCTCCTAATCTCTTACATCTCACCACTCTATTTTTCCTGTCAAAATCACAGATACTTAGCAAAGTTATAATTTAATTTGCAAAATAATTCAAAAGCAACAATTGATTGCAGAGATCTTCCTTCCCGATAACTCGATAATGGCCGTTGGCGAAATTCATTTTTTTTTCTTCGACTTGAAAATTACCCAAAATGTTCAAAAATGATGGAGCATTAAGACGCACAGTAGCAGCTACTGCATTGCCAATATGTTTATAGTGAACTGAGATTACAACACCAAAAAAAAAAAACAAGAAACAAAAAATGACTACAACAACAATAACAACAAAGTAAAGTACACGCTACTAGCACTCAATTTAGTTCCGCCCAATTTTATTGCGCTGGCACGCTTTTGAACCAAGAAGCCAACAAGCTGCCGTGCCAGAAGTTGCTGCCAATGCGATTCAAAATTCAGCAAAAAAAAAAATGAAAAAAGAAAAAAATCAAAAAATTAAAAAAAAAACTTTGCTGCCAACAATAACAAGCAACAACAACATAGCAGCACTTAACGCCGAGTATCAAAGTGCGCCGTTAACAGGCGCTAATGCATGGCCTTTTCTCTCTTCGCTTTCGTTGTTGTTGTTGTTCTTGTTGTTGCTGTTATTGTTTGGCCTTTGCTGACTTGACAGCTACGCTTTTATTGTACTACTGTGCGCTGCTGGCTGACTGGCTGTGCTGACTGTTTGCCATGGACAAACCATAATTTGCCAACAACAACAACAACAACATCGCATTTACTAAATAACCTCACCCATTCCAACTTGCGCTCCAGCCCATTCACTTCTTTCAGCACTCCGCTGCTACCAACTTTATCATCATTTGCTCGCTTTGTTTACCACCTTTCGCTTTGCTCTATGGCCTCTAGCTGTATTACAGTCAAATCATTCGGTTCTTTCTCTTAACCGTTAATTCAAGTAGTCGAGTGGGTTAGTCATGTATTGCGCATGCGCGCCATTGTCGATACGGAAGGCTTCGTTTGTTCGATTGTTTGTTGTTAGTTATTGAATGCATGACTGTTTGTTGTTGCTTTTTATTATTATTTTTTGGTTTTTGTTCTCCTCATTTTTGTTGTTGTTTTGATTCTTCTCATTTTTATTGTTGTTATTTTGTTATTGTTAATACTTTTGGTTATTATATTTTTGATTCAATCACCCACCTCGCGGGCATCGTTCACTTTTCATATTTGTCTGACAGACAAGCGTTCAATGATTGGTTTCTTATTGTTGCATATTGATTATTTTTATTTTCCATTTTTATTTTCTTTTTTTTTGAGCTTTTTAAAGTTTTCTTTGTTTTCTTAACAGCATATTGGTACAAAAACAGCAACATTGTTTTTAGCTATAAATAATTTTACAACTATCGTAGCAGCTTAATTCATATTTATAGGCAAATTATCGTCTTGTTATACTCAACTGCGCATAACTCACATCGGATATTCAACTCGCTTAAGGTTAAGTCACAACAACGGAGTTGGAACGAGTGAAAGTGAACACTATCACTTGAGAAAATGTATGGTTATCTCCTTCTTATTCCCCCTATTACTTTTATTTTCACTTTAGTTCTCTTTCTTTTCATTTTTATTTTGCTTCTTCTTCATTATATAGGATTTTTTTGTTTTTACTAAATATTGGGAACGCGTCACTTTTACATATTAAATTTTTAAAATCGAGGAATACTTTGAAATAAATTTAAAAAATTTAAAAAAAAATTTAAAAAATTTAAAAACCAACAACAAAATTTAAAAAAATTTTAAACTTCAAAATTCTTAAACGCTGTTTGCTATTTTTAATCCAGTGCCTATCAATGTGCCTATGTTTGCTGTGACAAAAACTCACTTTTTGACAGCTATACCACTGGTATTAAAACTGTGCTACTAGTACAGCGGCGCCCTAATTGTTTTACTAGACCCTTTTTAGATTATTGGTTATGACTAGCTAATATAGAATTTTCTTCAATGTGGTCAGCTAGTAATCGATGGAAATAAGCTTCACTGCTCTTGCTCTAAGCGCAGGTTAACCCAGCTTGATCTTTTCAAGCTATCTAGAATAGCTAAATCTTTCGTATATATCATCGTTTAGATATATCATCGTTTTCTAAAGACAACTAAATATTAAAGAAGTGGAAATATATAAATGATAAGCTGATTCCAAGTCACATCTCTTCGATGCTTCTCTACTTTTTCTAACTCTAAAGATAGCAACGACTGGATTTCGTTCAATTTTTCCTTCCATCAGCAGTTTAGATTTAACTTTTTGCAGACACAAAGCTCTTTAATATGCTTTCCTTTTTTTGCCTTTTAACTGAAATTTCTTTTATGACCGTTGAAAAAATTTGACAACGAAATAAATAAGTGAAAGTTTTCACAAAAACTTTTTTTTTGTCCAAAAATATTTTTAGATCAAATAAATCAAACCATCAGAAATAATATGAAATTTTAGAACAATCTTCTTCCTATAACCCACAAAATAATACGGACATAAATACAAGTATATAAGTTCTACATAAAACAACAAAAATTTACTCATCGAGCTCGTTTCTTGAGTCTTTTGTTTAACACCATTAAACGCGCATTCTGCAAAAGTTTACATCGACAAAGCAAACCTTCTGAGTGGCGACATAAGTATGCTTAATGGATAACAACAACAGCAACAACAAAAACCAACAAATCGAACAATCGAATAATAGCAAAGTAATAAAAAAAAATCTACAACAAAAAAAGAAGAAAAACAAATAACAAAAAATACCAAAGTGAAACGAAAAATTGCATTACGAACAAGAATTTTGTTGTCAGTCATGCGGAACAAAGCCATAAAAAGCGATCAAATAACGCCATGGCCCTGTGTGTTAGCAAATAACAACAGCAACAACAACGCAAGCAAGTAGCAAATAACAACAAAAATACTAGAAACAGCAATCAAACAACAAACAACAAGACTAATACTTAAGAAAAAAAAGAGAACACGAATTACATTCAAAAGAGCAGCTGCTAAACAAAATTATGCATCACTTGAAGCAAGTTTATTATTATTGTTTTGTGTTTAAGTGGTATTTGTTGTTGTTGTAACAAACCTAGCTACATACATGGAAAAGCGCATCGAATCGACATAAAAATCAAAATCACAACAAATCAAAAGCGAATGAAATCAAGCAAAACGAACTTAAATCAAATGAAGTAGAGGAAAAGAGAGCTTGAAGGATTGTTGTTTATAAAGGGGGGAAAGCAGGGTGCGAGTTAAGCCAGAAACTGTTTTTTAGCAATAAAAAATAACAAAAAATTTAACAACAGCAACAACAATAAGAATTCGATAGAATAAAACCAGAATTAACGAAGAATAAAATTGCAAATGAAACTTCAGATTTGCAGTCAAGTTGAAAGCGTAACATAAAACTGCAACAAAGCTATGTAACAACAACAATAACAAAGACAGTAAAGGAAACAACGAGCAATGATGAGGTGACGAGTTGATTTCCTTCCATTAAAGTTGGACATAATTATACCGTTAGTTAGTGTGGAGTTCGAGAAGGGTAGAGGAACAAATTAATGAGGACGCTGCTGGACAGGGAAAGCGATTAAAACGATGGAGGTGATGAAAACATAAAGAACTAGAACAACAGGGAAATGGAACATTAGTGATCAGTTCGCACGTCGAGAGGTGCTCAAAGTTGTTAAGAAATGGGAGAATAGCAATAAAAACAAAGGCGCTGTATTGGGGAGTTATTCCTAAGTTACAAGATTTTGGAAAAACAGTCCCAAAAAGTCTGCAGAAAAGGTTATAAAAGAATTTTAGGAGCGGAAAAAGAGGGCGCATAATAACCAAGTAAAAAAGCAGGAAATGAATGTGAGAAATTATGAGAAAAGGTTTAAAAAAAATGGAAGAAATGAGTCAAAACACAGGAGACGATGAATAAACGGAAAAAGAAAAAGTATAGAAAATTGTAATGTAAAATTAAGGAATAAACAAGATGCAAAAAAGAAAATCGAAAGGAAATATAGGGAAAAATGGAAGAGAAATAAAAAGATGAATAAAGAAGGAGAGTAAAAGCACGAAATATCAAGAGCAATAGTCAAGGGAAAATTGAGAGTAATTGGAAGAAGTTAAAAAAAAATAGAAATGAAATAACAGAACAAGAAAAGTAAAAAATACGAAGAAAGAAAATGAAGAAAACAGAAGGATGATGAAAAGAAATGCATAAGAATAAGAAGAGAAGAAAGATGTAATACGAAACGAAAACTTACGAATAAAAGAGAAGAGACAATCAGGAAGACACATCAAAAGAAAATAGAAATAAAGAAATAAAAATAAACAAAAATGAGAAAGAAGACAAGAAAAGACAAATCAGAAAAAAGAAGATGATGACGAAATAGAAGATAGGCGAAAATGAAATAGAAAAGGCCAAAAAAACAAGAAGCGATGAAAGACAGCTTACTAGAAGATTGGAAACATAGGAACATATGACAGGGAATTAGATTAGGAAAGCAGAAATATGAAAAAAAAGATAAAGAGGGATCAGGAGACGGTAGGAAAGATATAAAAGAGGAAAAACTTGAGAAGAACAAGAAGAATAAAAACTTTAGTAGAATTTAAAGAAAAAAAACGAGGAAGTAGTGAATCAGAAAAATCACGAGAGAAAGAAGAAGAAATAAAAAATTGTTAATAAAAAGATCTAAACAAAGAAAACACGAGAGGATAAAGAGGTCGAATAGAAAAATTAAAAAAATAATTGAAAGGAGAAAAATGTTAAAAAAAGAGAAAGTAAAACCGCAAGAGCAACAAGAAGCGGGGAAGTAAGAAAACAGGAGAGGGAGAAGAGAAAGTAGAAAAATTAATATAAAAAAGGCCAAGACAAGGACCTGCTAAATAAGTAGAAAAATGAAATAGAGGAAAGTAAAATTTAAGTAGAGGAAGGAAGAGAAAATAAAAGGGAAATAAAATTGAAGCCGAACAAAAATTAAATGTAAGATAAAAAATAGAAGAGTAAGAAATAGAGAAAATAGATACAATAGAAGATAAAACAAGAGCAGAAGTAGAGAGAGATAAAAGGATATACCAAAAGTGAAACATCAACTAATATAGTAAACAACTAAAATAACTACCACAAGAGTAAAAATACAACAACTACAAGACATTATCATTAAAAAAAAAAACAATAACAACTAACAAAAGAAAGATAACGTGTAGCATATAATTAATATTTCCAAATAATGTCGAAAATACCGGGAAGGTAATCACGAATTGATTCTTAGAAGATATAAAAATGGTTCCGACAATAGTCCGAAATGATTCCAACTTCTCAATTAGCTATTTTCTAAATAAAATATTACCTAAATATTTACTACTAAAATTTTACTCTTTTACAAATTATTATTGCCAGCGCATCCCAAAAAACTTAAAATTTCACCCCCAAGGAGTTAGGTTGAAAAATTGAAAAAGCAAACTACCATTTCTTTCTGAAGGCCACTTAGAATTCAACTTGTTGCAGAAGCAGAAGATTAATTAAATCGATTTTTATTTATTTATTTATTTATTAGAAATACAATTATAAATAATTATATTACTAGGCGAGAGGCACTAGCGACTAAGGCTATCGGCCCGAATTAAATAATTATAGTAGCTCTAATTCTAGTTCTAAAGGATTCTTTACTTAATAATAAATGATCATTAGACTAGACTTAGTAAATTGTTTTGTTATTTTTTTTTCTGAAGTAAGAATTTTGATCATATATCATACAGTAGTCCAATTTGGAATATATATTTATATATACTTAAAATGTTTTCGAGTGAAATCTCTTTCAATATATCAGAAGGTTTCCTGCCATTGAAGATGTTTATTCTGCCGTTGTTGTACTTCGTGCAGTTGTCTATTATATGTATAATGGACAGTGGACAGTCACATGCTGAGCAGATTGGGGCAGGTGTTCCTTTTACAAGGTGTTGGTGGGTGATTTTGGAATGTCCCAGTCGGAGCCGGGTGAAGATTTTTGCTTGTAGAGAAGTTATGCCTGTCGGAAGGATAGCTTTGACACGTTGTGGATTTATTATTTTGTAGCTATGATCATATGACATCCAGCTCACCGTTGTATTTGAGTTGAATACGTGATCAATTTCTCTGAGAACGTCATTTTTGACAAACTCGTCGAAAAGGAAGCTAGGCGTTTTGCTGACGTTTTTTGCTGCAATATCGGCATATTCATTGCCAGTGATTCCCCTGTGCTCTAACAAATCGCCCTTGGATACAAAGCATTTACTTCCAACCAACTAAACTTTTTGTGCTTCTTCTTCTTCAATTTTTTTGGATTTATTTTATTGATAACAATCATGCTGATGATGATAATGATTATAATAATTGAAGCACTACAAAGTCGACAAACGCTTAAGAATACAAAATGCATACAACAACACATAGCTACAAATGTGGATACAAAGACGTATTCTGCGCCGGCGCAACAGGTTAACCAGCCGCTGGCTCTTTGGCTGCCTCTAGCTGACTGCGGCTGTGGCTACTGGTTTTGATTGCGCTGATTGTGCGCATTGAAATTCGTTCTGCTTCGTTGATGCGCTTTTATACATGAATACGTTTTAACCAAACATACATATGTACATACACACATACATATGTACATCAACCTCGCATGCAAACGTTTCTACTTTATTATGCTTGTTTAAAATTGAATAAAGTTTTTTTTTGTTGTTCAAATTTCTGCAATCAGCTGTCGGCGGTACATTGGGTTACATCAAACGGGCGCATTTACATACATTAAATGGAAAATGAAAACTTAAATAAATTTGGATTTCATAATGTAATAGCATGCTTTTTCTTGTTGCAATTTTATTCAAAATATTCAAATTATTGGTTTATTTCTCTGTACAAATTTACATGTTACAATTTGTGTATTTGTATAAATTTGTATGGTCTTTAACATTTTATACTTCGACTGCTTAGAATTGGCAGCATGTTTGATGAGCTTATGGTGGTGATACACTGCAGCTGCTAATGCAGATAAACTCAGCTCTTAATGCGATCTTAAATATCATCAACAAAATACCGGTATGGCCTTATTGTTAATACCGACAAGCTGGTATTTCTTTAGTATCAACACCGAAAACCCAGTATTTTTTTCCTTCCCATACTGAAAAACCAGTATTTTTTTCACGAGCGTTCAGATCAGTATATCTTCAATATAAGTACCGAAAACGAAAATATCAAAAAACCAGTATTTTTCCACCTTCATACCGAAAAACCAGTATTTATTCACTGGATTTCTAAAACCAGTACTTCTTTAGTGTAAGTGCCGAAAATCGTTATAAATTATGAATATCCAAAACCCAGTGTTTTTCCACCTTCAATACGAAAAACCAGTATTTATTCACTGTGAATTCCAAAACCATTATTTTTCATTATCATTATCAAAAAACCAGTACTTTTCCACCTTCAATACCGAAAAACCAGTATTTATTCAATATGGGTTCCAAAAACCATTATCTGTTTACTAAAGTACCGAAAACCACGTTATTTATAATTATCAAAAAAACAGTATTTTCCCCTCTTCCATAACAAACCCCAGTATTTATTCAATATAAAATCCAAAACCTTTATTGTTTTAGTATAAGTACTTAGAACTACTATAATATATCAATATCAAAAACCCAGTATTTTCCCACCTTCAATACGAAACCCCTGCATTTATTCACTGTGAGCTACAAAAACCATTATTTTATTAGTAATGCACCTGAAAACACTATGAATTATCAATATAAAAAACCCAGTATTTTTTCAACTTCAATACCGAACACCTCGTATTTATTAAATATGAATTCCAAAAACCATTATTTCTTTAGTGTAAGTATCACCCACTATTTCTTGACTATAAATATCAAAAACCAGTATTTTTCTAATAACAATACCGGAAAACCACTATTTTCAAAACTATTATCATCAGAAGCTCCAGATATCCTCTTAAATCTTAGCATGTTCTGGCCAAGATAAAAAAAACCCTTTGTGGTACCTTGTAGGTTATTCCCCATTTCGACCCCCTAAAAAATCCTTCCCATATCTTTTCTCACACGCTCATATGACGCCCACTCTCCCTCTTACTCCATATAACATGGAGCTAAGACGAATTATAGTTGAACAAGCTCCTACAAAGTGCTTCTATAGCTCAATACGAGTTTGAAACTGACTCCCTATTAACTTTAAAAAATTTTCAGCAATACTTGCCGCCTTCGTGCCATTGTACAATTGATCGCCTTTTTTTTGTTGTAGATAATTATCGCACAACACCGCCCATATAAGTCGGTTTTCAAAAAATTCAAATTGACTACAGCTTAAGCGTCACAGACATGTGTGTGTGTGTGTGCCATGCGATCATATTTCATATTTGGTGTGCGCCACATAAGACGCTCTGAATGAGTTTGTCTGTGCATTTATTGTAATCGATAGTTTTGCCCATAAAAGGTGCGCCCACGCACAATAAACCCAAACGAATATGGTAATAATTCGCGCGTCGATATTTTGCCGGTTTTTTTGTTTTTATTGTTTTTGCAATTTGGATTATAATTATAATTTCTTCACACTGACAATGTGCGACATGCAAAGTATTGGTTGAAGATATTGTTACAGTGTCCCTACAGAAAATTTACCTCACTTAGAGCTAACTTAAAACCAAACTATTCGACGTCAGTGCTAGTTCTAGCTTATTATCCAAAAAAGTGGTTCTTAACCAGTTTCCTTTCGCACAACCGATTGAATTTCGTATAGCTAAGTGGTAGTTCTGGTTGTTGATCCGTTTTTATCAATTACCGATATTTCAAACTGTCTTTGTTTGTGTTAGTTTTTTATTATTGTTGTTTTGTTGCTCTTGTTTATCTTTATGTAATTTACTATATTGTTTTTCTTTTGTTGCAGTATTTTGTTTATGTTGTTGACTTTGTTGTTTTGATGTTCTTAACTGTATGTTGATCTAGTGTTCTGTCGATCGTGTTCTGTTGCACTTGTTCTCATGTTTCTGTTGTGTAATTATTCTACCTTTTTTGTTTTTCTTGCTATTTTTGACTTAGATTTATATATTTTTATTATTTATTTATTATTTACTTTTTATTATATTCTATTTATTTGTGTTCCAGTTTTATTGTGTTTATCTTTCTTTTGGCTTGTTCCTTTGTTTGTTTCTTTGATTAATAAAAATCTTTTTACTACCGTCAAGTGTTTCGTAAGCTCTCAGCTCTGGAGTGTACATATATCTACTGCACTTTTCGATAGCTTTTCCAATACTATCTCCCAATTCTCGAGACATCCGCAAAGTATCGAAGACGTATAGCTTTTTGTCGAATAAGCTCAACCTTCAAACTCAGGGTCTTCAATGTGGGTCTTTTGGTGTCATAACTACCCACTATACCATGGTAGATGATATTTTTAGTTTATTTAATTTCTTTTTATCAGGATTTTCACTGAGAGCGCCTGTGGTAATGGTCCGATTTTTCTTTTAGAACAACATAACACTTTAACCCTTTTGTGGTCCCCAAAACAAACTGTAGATAATTATTTCTCGAGAAATGCATTCCATATTTCTTTTCGATGTGAATTTAAAAGCTTTTTCCGGAGCTTATCTTAGGAAATATCGAAATAAAATATTTGTTTATGTTTCTGAAAAATCGATTTTTAAATCAAATAATCGATTTATGTGCAAAGATAAAAAGTTAAAATATTTGTCTTACATATTTTTAAGTTTTGCAAGTTCGAGACCAGTTAACAATATTTGTTTAAATTTCTGAAAAATCGATTTTTAGATCAATATTTACAAAAAATCCATGTTTACCACAAATAAAATCTCTAAATAAAATCGATAAATAAAATTAATAATCGTTAAAAAAATCGATAATTACAAATAATAATCGATTAAAAAATCGACAATTAAAAATAATAATCGATAATTGAAAGTAAGAATCCATTAAAAATAGATAATTAAAAGTAATAATCGATATAAAAAACCGATAATTAAAAATAATAATCGCTTAAAATAAAGATCGATTACTCATTCACAACCCAATCCTCTACCGTTTGGTGTCATTTCACACATTCGATGAATTTCCCATTCTGTTTTATATTTTTCTTGACATTATTTAAATTCTTGTTAGTTTTGTTGTTGCTTTTCCACACACAGCTACCTATTAGTTAAACATCAATTTCATGTTTTGCTGTATTTTAATGTTGTTATTGTTGTAGTTGTTTTAGTCACCATTCTAATCGCTAGAACCACACAAGTTGTTGTTCACCATATTCACTTAACAAATTTACACCTGCATAACGGTTGAATGCCTGTTGCACCCCGCTTCACGTTGCCGTATCAACACTTTCGTGCTTCCACTTCCAGCAGCTCAAACCCCCAAGAGGCCCTAATGATCATAGCGTTGAGTTGTTATTTTATTTACAAACTTGTCGCGCTCTATTGCTGTTAGTGGGTATTTGTTGTTGTTGTTGGTGTTGCTTTTGTTGCTGCTTACTATATTTACTGTTTTCTAAAAGCGTATTTGAATAAATTATTCTAAGTTTACATATATGGCCAACGTCTGTCATTTGAAACCATTTTTGGTATGAAAGCAAACGGAGAGTTGTAATTAAACAAATAATAAACACATTTTTTGTTGTATGTGGTTGTTGTTGTTTTTATATACATACATGCAGATTTATAATCATCGTATATGGAGGGGTTTATTATACTAGAAATTACTCATAAATGTACCTGTAAATGTATGTGTGTGTGTATGTGTGTGTGTATGTCCACAAAAGTAAATTAAAAAAAAGCGTGCACTGGAACGCTTCTCGGAAATTTATGATTTCATAAAAGAAGTTTAATTTCTATTTATTATTCATATACACTCAATAATCTTCAATAATCACTTTTAAAAGTAATTGCATTATAGTGATTACCGGTTTAGTTGATTATTTAATTGAGAAGACATTCAATGATTAATCACAATTACACTTTATTTTGAATAATAACTTTTCATAAAATCACCGGGTATTTTATGACTAAAAGTCAATAGCAATGATTATTGCAGATTGCTAATTATATTCTTTTTTTTTTTAATTAGATCTTTTAAATTGAAGTATGATTAGTAATCCATTGACTAGATTATTTTATTATTTGACAGCTTATTTCATTTCTTTTTCCGAAACCATCTTCGTTTCATAATTAATCACCATTAAAAAGTAATCAAGAAATAATTGTTATTTATAACTATTAAAAAGTAAAAATATTCTACAATTACAAAATCATTTAAAAACAAAAAAAAAAAGAAGAATTATCATAATTCGTTTATAACTTAAAAATTACTATTATTTTTAAAAGTAATGCAAAATCTGCAAATAAAATTTAGTATATAATATATAATTTATATAATAATACATATATCAAATACAACACCAAATAAAACAGATTAAAAATAAGCAAAAAAAATAATACTTAAAAACTACTAATTTAAAAAAAATCGAAGTCTTTTTCAAAACAGGAATTGATTATAAAAAAAGGGCACAAAAAAAATTATTTAAGACATTGGAATTGTAGAAAAGTGGCCAAAAATAAATTGAAATTGATTAACAAAACTTAAAAAAAATTCTAAAAAGATAAGAAATAACTTAAAACTTTTTTAAAAGAATAATTTTTTAAGAAAATTTCATTTTTTTGCTTTTTTTTACAACAGAAACTTAAATAAAAAATCGTTTGAAAATTGATATTTCTTCCAATTGTTTCTAAAAAAATTGAATACAAAAAAACCTTAGAAAAATCAGCTTATATTAAAGAAAATGTAAATTAACCAAATTATTGAACATATAGTCAAATAAATTAGGAATCAATCAAAGATGACAACAGGAAACAAAGAAACAAAAATATTTAATATTAATATTTATTAATTAAAAATAAACTTAATTTCTTACCAACAAAAAAAACAATTTAATTAAAAAAGAAAAAATAATAATGTCTAAAGTAATCAAAAGCAGTTACAAGAACTGAAAATATGTAGTCCCAAAAATCAATAGCTCCAGCTCCTAATTCAAATTAGGCAAAAAATTGGCTTAATCCCAACGTTTAGACTGGACTCACACATTCCAAAAAAAAAACTCAGAGCCACGTTTACGAAACGTTTTAAATACTTTGTTATGCCGTTGTGGGGCTGTTAGTGCTCCAAACTCGTCATCTTCCGAAGGGCTGGCTAGGCAACTTCTGAGATAGTTGACAAAAAACCTTGTCATTTGAGGACCATTATCACCTAGACTGTTACACACCAAGTCCTCATGATGATGACATAAAATAAGCTACTTTCCCTTTGTATATTCCATTTTGTAAATATGAAAAGCTTTAACGAGATCAATGACTTGTTTACAAATTGAGTATATCGGCCCACAGCACAGTGACAACATAATCAGTGAGCGATATATTTTTATTGATATAAAAAAAAGAATAACAAAAATTAAGTAAATTTATTCAAAGATATCAATTTTATATTTACAAATAAATATTGGAACGAAAAATGTTAGCAAAACTCAACCAAAGAACAACAACAATGTATGTACATATATTTAGTATAATAAAAACAACAACTGAAGGAGAGTTATGTAAATATATACATATGTATATACAGAAGCGTAATTACATATATATAGACATACATAGATTCATGGTTTACAATAACAAAACAAACAATGGTCAACACAACAACAAACGATAACAATCTAAAAGTACTTAATCTTTTTTTTTGCGCGCGGGGGAATGACACCATCGGTACAAGAATGGAATACGCAAGCGGGTGGTAACGTGAATACGCTTGGATTTTTCATACTTCAGTATACACCCTGCAGTCACAATTAGTAGTTATAAACTATTTCACAATTTGTATGGCTTGTTTAGAGATAATCGATAGTCGTTCTAAATTATCGATAACTTCGTTTTGCCCCCATTCTGTGGAAAGAAAACTTGAAACACGATTTAAAAAAGCGAAGACTATAAAGGGAACGCGGATGTATCATTCTTTTAAACCTATTGGCGATAAGCAAATTGAGTGCAGAGAGACTTCAAATTCTGAAATTTTTATGGTCCATGACTTATTTTAATTGATTGAATGTACATATTTGCACTTGAATATAAAAATTAATGTCATTTGACAACAAATTCGATGACTTATTTTAGTTTTCATTTAATTTAGAGTAAAGTGTGTGCCATAAAATGGCGAACGCCCTGAATTATCATACAGAGTATCACCATTATTTTGGTTATAAGTCCTAAAGTAAAGGTGGGTCGGAAATTTTTTTTGTGGATTTAACATTCTTGGACGTGTGCTGTCATAACACATATTTTTTGAAATTTTTATAAGGGCCAGAACAGATAAAAAAAATTCTTCTTAAATATTTATATTTAAAAATAATAGCAATATTAAGAAAAATAAAAATTTAAGCTTAGGCATCTAAAGCCTGATTCATTCCCTACAATATCCCAAAGTTTCGTCCAAATCCGTCAATCGGCTTGGAAGTTACAACGGTTTGTTCAAAAAGTTATCGAAATTTTCACAACACTAGAACTTCGATAAAAAAAAAAAAATTATCGATAAATGCTGAAAAGTTATTGAGATGAAATAGAATCATGTTTACTATATAATGATAAAAAATTAAGACGTCCATTTTTTTGTGCTGATTTCACAAATTCTGACCCCATGTTTAATAATTTTTCTTAGAGATAATCGCTAGTCCTTTAAAATTATCGATAAGTAAATTTACCCCTTTTGATTTAGAAATTAAAAAGTTATTCCGATTTTTTTTTTTTTTTTTCAAATAAATTTCCAACCGATTTCTCGATATGTCCAAAAAAATTTTTAGAGATAAGCGATACTTCTTCCAATACTCGATGTCTAAGCTTTAGAGCTGTTGGCCTAGGCGACCGTCTTGCTCAAAAGGTATTTATTAAATCATTTGGCTCAGGTTCTGACGACCGTGTTGCGCAAGTGTTAAAAACATTTTGTTCTTTATAGAACGGGAGGTGCGGGACAACTGTGACACCCTAAATGTATTTGTTGGTGGCGAGCACTGTTGACTCTGAGGCATGGCGCGAGATTGGCTTCCTCATTTTCGCTTGGAAAAACCACACCTTGGCTTTCCAAAACATAAACTATATCTTCGAAATATTGTATAAGCTGATTGCGAATTACAATAGCATGCAATGCAAATAAAATAAACGAATGAAATAACCGTAGCTTGTCTATGTATGTCGCTTAAACACTCGATAATAATCGATAACTATGTTTTACCCTTATTCATTCCGAAATTTTAAAATCATGCTCACTCTTTTTCAAACAAAGGACTAGCTGATTCTTTGATATTGTTCAATGCGATATTTAGAGATAATAAAATAACTTTCGGACAAATAAAATATATTTTTTAAAATTTTAAATCAACGCCTATATTTTTTAAATTTAAAATCAAAATCTTTTCTAAACGGACAAAATATTCAAAACATAAATTTAGGAAATACCTATTTATTATATATTTGTAAAAATAACCAAAGTATGTATATTCAATTAAATTATAGATTTCATTATAATAATCGATAATTATCGATGAGTAACTTTGACTAGTTTTTCATTTAGAAAATTCAAAGCTCATAGTTTTTTTTTTCATACAAAGGACTGACTAACTTTTTGATATTTCTAAGGAACTTGTTAGAGATAGAGTCGTGCTAAATTATCGATAACATACTGCGAAAAAAAATGATATCGTTAGATATTGGCAGTGTTGCCGATATTTTAACGCCTACACTCTGGATACACTGTAAAGTAGTTGCTTCGAATTTCAATTTCATCGAACTTTTCCTTCATAGTCAAAAAGTTCTAGTTATGAACTGGTCATATTTCAGTCCAGTTTGGCATTTCACTTCAGCATATTTAATTATGTTTATGGCTTCTGTGCGTCATATTTATTGTCCAGTTTCTTTTGATGACACACGATGGCCGTTGTTTGTTTGCGGTTGATTTTATTAATTTTTTATTTACTTTTTTTTGGTTGTTGCTCCCAACGTTCAGTGGCTGCCGCCAAAATGTCAGTAGCGCTGACTAACAACTGATAAGCGTGCGCTCAAGTTTGCGAAATACAAAATCAAAGACAAAACGACATGAAATGCAAAAACAAATAAATGTTTCAAAAGAGTCAAAGGCAAGCAATTAACAATTCTGGTTACTTAGATTGACAGCAAATAAAAGGGGGAGGGGTACTTAAATATGGTGAAATTTTGATTATGAAAATAAATTTGGAGGGCGCAGAAAATTAATTCATTATTAGTCAAGTGCGTAAAACGAAAATTTTTTATAAAATATTTTTTTTTTTTATTTAAAGTATATTAATTTTAACAAAAATTATTTAGATAGAGGTAGTAAAAACCTTAATAAAATTATTAAATATTAAAAATGCTCATGATTTCGTATTAAAATTTATTTTTAGTCCCATGTCGCTCTGAGTCGTTCATTCAAAAATCAAGCCAATTTGAATCGCGGGAATTGCTGTGTGAACAAAGTATATACATACTTACATATGCATGTACTAACGTATGTATGTATATAATTGGCATGTAAAACTATAATTTCTTGTTATGACTCAGACGCGCTGTTAGAATTGACGCTGCTTGATGATTGGTTGTTTATTATTTTTTAACTTTACCTGCCATGTATACCCAGATAGAATCAACAATAGTTGACTTTTGTTTTTATAATTTTTAGACTTTTGATTATTTCTGTTTTTTTAACTTTTTTTAAATTTTCTATTAACTAACTAAGTGTTTTTTCTTTTTGTATTTTTTTTTTTAATTTTTTTGTTTTTTTTCTTTTCACCCATTAATTATCTGTCACTTGCTATTAATATTCCTGTTAGTTTTTGTTTATATTTTTTTTTTTTATTTTCTGTCTACTTTTTTAACACACTTCAATGTATATACATACATACATACATGCACACCACATCTCACACATCACATCCTATTTCTTCGCCCACAAATCAAAAGTCAATTGGCATTGCAAATTTTGCCTCTTTGGATCTTGGCAGCGGAAAAATTATGTTAGCAATTTTTTTAGCTATCAGCCATCTTGGTTTTTTTCTGGCAAGATTAATTAGCTTTTGCCCACCATTCAATGGCAGCTACTTTAAATATTGTTCTAGGGGTTTTGTTGTTGTATTTTCGTCTAGTTGCTTGACGTGTGCTGGTTGGCTTCGGGTTCATTATGGTCACTATGCCACTTGTCCAAATGACGTCAATGCAAGGAGATAGATAAATTTGGCAAAACTTGTTGTTGCCATTGGCTCATTTTTTTCGCTAATAAATTGTACAAGCTCTTGGATATATTAATTAATAGCGTTAAGCGTATGTGGGTATGTTTCTTATTAGACATTTTGTATATAAAGTAACTAATTAGAAAACTAGCACATTGCGGTAGCGTTTTTGTTCCGATTACATTAAACATAATTGCAACCATAACTGTAACCATAGACTTAACCATAACCGTAACCGTAACCTTAGACTTAAGCTTAAACATTACCGTAACCGTAAAAGTAAGCCTAGTCCTAACCAAAAGCAACGCAGTAACCGTAAACCATAAACATTACCTTAAACATAATTGTAATCATAATAACCATAACCATAGACTCAACCATAAGCATAATCGTAACAGTAACCATAACCTTAGACTTGAGCTTAAACATAACCAAATGTGAACCTTAGACAACCTTAACCATAACCGTAACCTTAGACTTAACCTTAACCATAGACTTAACCACAATATTTTCTCTAATCTTTAAAGAACGACGAGCGTACTAGTTACCCTCAAGCTTAAACTAACGGTTTATGTTTACGGCTACGACTACAGTTACGATTACGTTGTGGTTTACCTTAGAATTAATCTTGCAGTTATGGTTAGGTTTAGTGTTGCGTAAATGATTATAGGCAGCTGTTAGCTGTTATGCTGAAGTTTTTTGTTAGGGTTACTGTGGGAATTATGTTCATTGTTAAGGTTCAGTTATGCTCTGAAATAGTAAACTACGCTTTAGTAGACTTGGGCAAAAGTGAAGATCACACTTTTTCCAAAATTTTTTTTTTTTTTTCAAAAACATCTAAATTATCTACAAGAACGCTCCTACTTAACGCAAATACAATACCCATTCCAGCAGACGGATCTGCCACTCAGCCTTCGCTGCAAAAAAATCACTCATTGTACATTTGTCTTCAGTCATACGAGATGCAGTGTAAGCAAAAATTGTCTATATTCACGCAAACACACCAACAATCAACCATACATATTTAACACATAAAAACCAAGCAAAAAGGGCATCAAATCATTTCTCTCTGCTACTTGCTAAACAGCAAACCCAACACGAAACCGACGATCGTTGACTCTCCCACTTGCGCACTCTCTCTCCGTCTCTCTATGGGTGCGCGTCTACTCACACAATTAAGCTCCCCAAATGTTTACCAACACTTTATTTACTCTTTAGCTACCTCATTCTCTCGCCCAATTGTCTACGCTGTTAGCGCGCGCACATTCTTCATGACATTCCTCGTGTACAACTAATCGGAAAAATATTCAAAAAATTTGGCTGTCGTTAACAGTTGCTCACTGCGTGTGCGCTCTCCGGCGCTGTTAACGTGCGCGCTCCACTGTTAACGCGCATTTTCTAGATTCCTAGCATTGGTGGAGCATAGCGGACAACAGCTGGCGCGCTGTACACTCATACGTTGGGGAATGGCGAGAATTTGAAGAACTCGGCCAAAAGTCTCCACGCTAAATGTCTACAAAGTGGCTGAGGTAATAAAATAAAAACAAATACATAACTAAATATTGTGAGTGTTCGGTATGCTTTATAAATATATTTGTATGAGGAAGAGTAGGTAGTGAAACCCGTTCGGCCACTCCTACCCACCGTAACACCTGCGCGCTCGCAGCTACCATCACAAAGCTTGTAGCTACTCTGTACACGCGCGTTCGAGAGACGTTAAAGTGGCTCCAAATTGTTTGCAGCGCCCCCTCGCTTGTTTTCTGCATCTTCTTTTGCATTTTCTTTATACTAGTTTTTGCTTTTGTTTTCAGTTTTGTTTGTTTTATTAGTCGTTTGATACAGATACCCCACTTGCTTGATGTCAGGGGCGCAGCAAGGTTTCTAAAAAGAGGGTGAGCTCTTCTTACCCAAGATAGATATAGTTTGCTTTTGGGGGTACCTCTAAGAAATTGGGGTCAACTTTCTACCCTACATTCATGATATAGAGAGTCGTTAGTCTGTCACATTCTAATGGCGATCTCAAGAACACAAAAACAATTTCAATAGGTTTGGACCAGCATCAGGCGCGTGTGAGAAGTGTCGGCTCCGTTGACCAAGTAAACAGAGGGTTAATGTCGAGGCGGTGCACACCACTTGCTGGACAAACATGGGACATATCGGGGTTCAGTCTGTCCTATTACAATATCCAAAACGATGTTGTTTCCTTCGGAAGATCGTGTTACTATTCGACAACAGAAGCTGCATGTGATGGGAAGACGATGTTAAGCGGCTTAAAGGCTTGGCAAATTCTCGATGTAGATATGCGCCTGTCGTAACAGACGGCTAAAACCCACATCGTCCCCCCAGTCCGGGGTCAACAAAACCTCTACGACGTAACAAAGGCCTTCATGGTATGATCACATCGATGTCATGTCTACCCTTTGTGGGAATACTCGTCGTCCAAGGTGTCACCGTCCCATCAAGAACAAACCGTTGTAGCAGCAATTTGAGGTTATGCTCCCATTCCCTCACCAGACCCCTCTCTCGTATACGCCCATGTTTTGATTTCTTCCCGCGCGGCCTCCAACAACCCATACTAAGCATGTTCTCTGCTTACGCTCCACAATTGCTGATTGTTGCTTTTCTGAATGTTGAATGTTGACTGTTGCTGTGCCTGTTTATTGTTGTTGTTGTTGTTGTTTTTGTATTTAGTTTTCTGTCTATTGTCGTGTCATTGGAGCTATACTACATAGAGCCAATGTCTCGTTGGCTCGTTGGCTCGCTAGCTGGCTGATTGTTGCTTTTGCTTGTGTATGTTTTTTGGGCCCTAATCACCGTCGTTCGCTCAGCGCTGAGTTCAGTCTGTGAGTTTCTCTTGATTCTGCGCGTTGCGTGTGTTCGGTTCGTTACGTTACATTGCGATATATATAAATATTTATTATTTTCTTTTTGTGTGTTGTTTTCTTGTTGGCTCGGCTATATGCTTAGCAGAGTTCATGAGATTTTTGAGATCTTTATTTTTGTTTAACTACAAAGTGTTCGGTGTACATTTTTTCAGTAAATTTTTGTGATTCTTCCGGCTTGCGAGCGTGCGAAAAACAACAAACGTTTTAGCGGCTATAAACAAATTTGCGGAGCGTTGGGTCTCCCCACTAAATTCCACGTTTGCCATAGTTTTTTTGAAAGTAAAAAAAAAAAATTAAAAAAAGTAAAGCAAGCGTCGACGCTACCTAAAATAATTTCAACAGCAGAATTTCTCTTCGTGTTCGCATCATTTCTAGAAGAAAAACGCCTTCAGCTTGTGTCCCTCAAGTGTGAGTGTTGCTGTTTAATATTTTTTTTTATAAAAAATAATAAGTTAAAATCTGTGTAACACATACATACATACAAAGAAATTAAACAAAAAAAATTTATAAAACCAACAATCAAAATCCATTGATCTAGGTTACTTACTACTTCGCATACACCTCACGTCACGTCGTCACAACGCGTTCGCCATCCAACAACAAACCAATCCCATATCCCATTGGAACCCATTTGGAACACAAAGCGATCGCAAAACGCCAAAAAAGTTGCGTCGTATCTCTTCGGTGGCCAACTACCAACGCACACACACATACAACCATACAATTACACGTTTGGGGAGCGCTATGCCACCCATTCCTCTGCCTCGCCTTCCTCCCATTTCTACAACAATTCTCCCATTTGCGTCCACCTTCCCTACACCACGAACGCAACGTAGCCATCAGGCACCGTCGCTAATTTTATCGTTGCCATCGGCACGGTTTGACGTCGTTTTTTATACCTTTCATGAACATGAAATGGTATTATAACTTTGGTCCGCGGTTTGTAAGTATGAGAAGAAGAAGAGATAGACCCACTATTAAGTATACGGAAATGATCAGGGCGATGAGGCGAGTTGATTTAGCCATGTCCGTCTGTCCGTCCGTCCGTCCGTCTGTTTGAACGCAAACTAGTCCCTCAGTTTTTGAGATATCTCGATGAAATTTTGCAGGCAGGCGCCATTTTGCATAGGATTAATCATTTGTCGGAACCAGCAAGATCGGACCGATAGAAGGCATAGCTCCCATACAATCGATTGTTCCGATAAATGGGTTTTGGCCTATAACTCTTGCAATTCAAAAGCTAGGAACGTAAAATTTTGCAAGTTTAGTACAAATTGTATTTGCAACGTGTGTGGTGAAAATGACTCAGATCGGACCAACATGACATATAGCTCCCATATAATCGATAGTTTCGATAAATGGGTTTTGGGCTATAATTTTTGCAGTTAAAAAGCTAGGAACGTTAAACTTTGCACGTTTGCTACATATTATACATGTAACATATGTAGGCAAAATCAGCCAGATCGGACCAACATAACGTATAGCTCCCATACAATCGATTGTTCCGATAAGTGTGGTTTAGCATTCATGAAAGGTATAAAGCCTTCGGCACAGCCGAAGACAGCCCTTTCCTTACTTGTTTTTTCTTGTTTTTGCTTGCTTGCTTGCTGTCTCGCGAGTCGACGTTGTGTTGGGGAATTACGTTGGCTGTGCTGTTGGCGTCAGCCCAATAACAAACTATTTGTATATTAACGATATCGCCATCGCTGCGTCGCCATAGTTGTCATCGTCAGTCATTTTGCGCTCGCATCAATACCGACACACAAACTAGCATATATGTACCATTCATATGATTGAAGTAGTGTTGTGGTTGTTGTTGTTGGTGGGGATCGGGTATGTTCTGTGACTGGGACGGGTTCTTTCGTTGACGACGTGCCAAAAACAACAAAAGGGTGATGGTGTATGCATTGAAACGAAAAAAAAAAAAATGATATAAAAAAATCAAAGTGTGTGCAAATGTATGTATGTGTGTGTGTGTGTGTGTGTGCTTTGGAAAGGTGTATAATCACAGCTTAGCGACAGTAAAAATCTGAAAATAATTCTAATTACAAATAAGAGAATATCGAATTGGCATTAATGAATGAGCAACGATATTAAATTCGGTGAAATGCAGATAAAATTAGATTTCAAGTTATAGAAAATGCAAAAATGAGCGAATGTTTTAAAAAATATTTAATTTTCAAAACCAAAGAAAAAAAATTAAATAAACGATTTTCGATTTTTTTTAGAAATTCTTTTAAAACTCAATAACCATAAAATAAAAACAAAGTAAATTTAAATGAACAAACAAACTTACTTAGAAAATTAGCTAAAAAAAAAAAATTTCTGGACAATAAATCAAGGCCAAGAATAATAATTTTTATTAAAATAAAAGAAAATCGAAAATTCAAAAAAAAAAGCTATTACTAAAAAATTATTACTTGCACTTTGAAATTATAAAGTAAAAAATTTGGTATTAACATTAAAAGAATTCAAAATCAAAAGCAATGAAACTAACAATCAAAGGAAAAATCAAAATAGGAAATTTTGAGCAAAAAAAAGAAACTTAAAAAGACAAAAATAAAAAATTAACTTCAAAGAAATTCTCTAAGTTTTAAAATATAATTTAAATATGGTAACAAAATCAACCGGGAATTTCCTTAGTTAAAAAATAAGTATTAGAAAACAAGAAATTTTGTTGCAATTAAAAAAAAAATTCTAAACATAAAAATTTTAAAAATAAAAATGAGATACATATATCTTATAATAACAATAAAGCAATTTAAAATCGAGTGAAAATAATTATTAATTAGAAAAATATTAGAAATTTAAAAAAATCAAATCACCTAAAAAAATTTAACTTTAAAATTAATATAATCATAAATATTATTTAGGTTAAAAAAACGAATGCAAATTTTTTTTATTAAGTTATTTATAACTAAGTAAAATACAATTTCACTCAAAAAAATGCCTTGAAAATTTTTCAAACATAAAAAAATATTTCTGGTTTCAGAAAAGGAAAAGCCGTTAGTTATGGAAATCGTTTTTGAATAATTAAAAAAAATATAAAATAGCGTTGCCATATATTAAAATTTGTGTTTACGCTTAACAAATCGCTTCAAAAGTGCCAAGTGTTGTTTACAAGTGATTACATAAAACAATAAATTAAATAATATCGTCGTTACTAAAATTAAAGAGCAAATTAAAAAAATTAAAACAACAAAATTAACAAAACAGGTTAAACAACGGGACAGCGCAAAACAAAACTAAAAAAAAAAACAACAAAACAAAAAAAAATTTGGAAGAAAAAAGTAAAAGTTTAACGCCGCTTAAAAACAAAAATCCAAAATCCGCCCTTCTCTGCGCGCCCACCTTAAGAGCTGTTCGCTTGCATTTTAAATTTGTTTTCTCTGTTCACCGTTTCATATAAACTGGCTGCATGAAAAACATAACCAGCTCCAGCACTTGTGGCAGTGGCCTGCTGCAGTTGCAAAACAATCTCAGTAACTCGGCTACAAATACATCGACAATTGTCGGCAGCAGTGGCAGTATTATTGACGACGAAGACGCCATCCTGCACGAATCAAAACATAAAGGTTTGTTTGTTGCTTTGTTTTGCTTTTTTGTTTTTTTCTAGTTCCTTTTATTGCTACTCAGAAAAGTGTTTGTGAGACTATTAGGGTGGGTCGAATTTCTACTTTATAAAAATTGGAGGTTACTTCCTTGATTTTTAAATAAATAAGGTTGGCACGGAAATAAAATATTTTGGTACAAAATTCATAAATAACATCCAAAAAAACTGTAAACAACTTTCAAAAAATCTTTTATTCCAAAAAAGAAAAATGTTTTCAATTATTTAAAAGATTGTTTTTCTAGAAGTCATTAAATTTGACAAGCTTTTAAAAATTAAGAAAAAAAATTTTTTTTCGGCTTTAAAATGACGGGAATAAAGTTTTGGTACAAAAAATGTAAGAAAAGAATAAAGTATATTAACTTATTCGATGTTTTACTTAATAAAAAAAACTTTAAAATTATAAAAAATGTTTTACTAGATGAAAAAAAAAAATCAAATAAAAAAAATATTTGTTTTTCGTTACAATAACTGAATACAAAAAAGAGTAAAGTGCATTTATTTATTGGATCTTTAACTTAACAATAAACTACAAGAATTAAAAAATAAAAAATTTCAAGAAGTAAATAAAATTTAGAAAATGGTTTAAGGCTCAATTACTGCTGACGTAGCCGTAACCATACAAAATAGCTGATTTTACCAATGTTACGGAAATCAATCAAATCGATTAAAGGTACCATACCATGAAACCTATTCATTTTTGAGTTGGGAAATTTGATTTAGTGAGTCATTGGTCATGGGAGTAAAACTCCACCCATCCTTATGTATATAACTATATACATATTCCTCCATGTCTCACTAGATGATGTACTACTAACGACGACTTTTATTGATTCAACTTTTTGCAATCGGACGCCTACCAAGACACAATCTGGCAACGTCCAGTCAGATTTGCAGTTCATGTTGGCTCATTTTATGTCTATGTCTTGTTCAATGGTCTGTTGTTCATTCGTTAGTCTCTCAGTCTATCCGCTTACGTATTCTTCTTTGTTTTTTCTTTCGTCTAGGCTCTGTAGTCATTTTTCTTTTCACTCACTTCATTAAGCAATTAAAAAGGATTGCTAGTTTTGAATGTTTTCATCTCGATTGTCTGTCGATAGACAACATCCGTCTTGAGTACGCCTACACAGGGGGGCGCCTCTGACGACGAGAACTCTTCCGGGATAATCCTACTCTCGTTTTCAGGAAGAAACGATTTGAAAATTTGTGTCATCCATTTAACTTAGTACCTGTCAAGACCAATTAGAAGCTCATCCGAATAAATGTCACAACGCCCTCTTCTATCTTTGTATTCCCAAAATCAATAATTCCCCATCATTCTTCACAAATTGAGCAGTTTGACCTTTCACATCCTAATTAAGTCATTTCACAATCATCAAGCGCTTCCACTAGCCCCTCATTTGCCATAGATTTCCTAGCACAAACCTAGAAGTTGAAACAACAAATAATTCTTACACTAAATTAACATATTAAAATTTGTTGTTATTCGCAGTTAAACCAATTTTACTGCCACCAATTTTTATAGCCGCTTTTATTACGATTTCTTCCAGCGTTTTTTTTTTTTGGTTTTCTTTTTTAATTTTCATTGGCTTAAATTTTTTTCTAGAGATTTTATCAGCATTTGAATTGAATGAATTAATAAGTTCAGCGTCGTAATATATACAGGCCGGTTTTGTGATACTCATATAGCCATAAAAAGCATTTATTTATTGTATGACAGGGATGCACAAAGGTGGTGCGTGGAGCTAAGAAGTTAAACTTCTTTAACACAAAAGGCGGGAAGTGTGTGTTCTGTATGTGACTATTTCAGAAAATGTCTCCTTCGTTGCTCCTCAGAACTTTTAAAATATTTGAACCGATTTGCATTACTATATCTCTGTAACCAGCTAAGATCTGGAACTTAATCTTATCGTTTATTGTAGCACTCTTTAGTACCTTTTGTTTGATACCCATATTGTACTAACACATTTTGGGTCACCATGGTTCACACATTAGTAGATAACTCCGTAACCATTTGCGTTATCGTAAGAAGGAAGCCCTTATATTTTAAGGCAGACATGTACTTACTGGACGGTGCAAGCTGCATTCGATTATATTAAACACTTTTTGGGTGATGCGCGAACAAACATACAGACAAACAGATAAAAAATTTAAAAACTGTTGTTTTGCGCTTTATTTGTGAAAGATGAGTTCTCCTATTGATCTGCTACAATTTTATTTTATAATCTAAAGAAAAATTTTCTCTCTAAAAATTTATTCCCACTAGAGAACAATAAGTGGGCTTGAGCTAGATTTTGAAAAGTAAATATACTGTTTAGGAGAAAAAAGTATTACCTAAACTTAGTAGTCCATTTTGGCCTCAAGTTGATAAAACATGTTAGTTCCATGAAGAGAAATAAATGTTGGAAATGGCTTTAGGAAGTATAAAAAAGGACTCTCTTCTCACTTCCAAACTGTTTTTCCACTACATACTTGATTTGATCGGCAATATGCTAAGTCACTCCACCGATTTAAATAATGTTAATGTTGATTTAAATTGAAACATGGGATCGTTTTGGACACCAAAGTTCTATCTGTCATATTGAAAAGAATTTGCTCTCCAATAACCTTAAAATGTTTTGTTCATAATATGAGCAAGGGAGTTCCTAGAGCATATAGGCTAGATGTCTTACAAATGTCCACTATGAGACACTCTCACCCGAACTTCTTTTTGTGATGTCTCTCATGCAATGTGCATCACTGTTCCATACTTGTATACATACCTAAATGTATGTGGTTAATAGGCTCGTCACAGTACCCTTTTTGTGAGACGCGGCGTACCAATTTTGTTTATTTTTATGCCAAACAGGTAAGCGCATGCGCGTCTATCTACGCATTCAATAACAGAAGGGAGCTTTGAGAAGACAGCCAGCCAGACACACACTGATTTACATAAAAAAGGTGCATTTACATACATATTTATGCTAAGATTGTACGTCAGGTTGTTGGTTTATATTTTGGGTTATTTGTTTTTCACTTTTTACTTTAAATTCGTTTTCTTCTTTTCTTATCTCGTTTTTTTTCTTTCTTTTAATTCTTTTATCGCCAGCTGCTGTCGTCGTACAAGTTCTGTCTTTCAACTTAGCTTTGCTTACATAGCTTTTGTTGGCCTGTTCACCTTCTGGCAGCATCGTATATTAATGTTAGTCTCTGGCACTACTCAAGTTTTCGTGTTCCAGCTGCAGTTTTTATCTGTATTAGATCCGTACCAAAAGCGCAGGCGCGCACTCGCACTCGCGCTCTGCTGTGATTTTAGAGATATATATATATTTTTTTTTTTTTAAACTGATCTGACTTTACCTTTGTTCCATTTTCTACTAGTTAGCTTTTCTTGTTAATAGCAACTCATGTCCCCCCGCGTCGTAATACCGCTAAAACCCGCTACAACTTCGCTGTCAAGAAGTTGTTCCACAAGTTTATGTCTTCTTGTTCGCTTGTTGCTTGTCTTGTGGTTTTGATTTTTTTTATTGTCTTGTTGTTTTTGTTGTTCATTTTTTTCTCCTCTTCTGTTATTTGTGTTGTTCCTTTTTTTGTGTGCACTTCTTGTTGTTTATCGTTTTTTATTTGCTTCATACAACCAACCAACCATCCATTAAAGTTTCTATAGCACACCTTCGTATGGACGCGCGCTGCTCTGCGTTGCGGCTCGACATGAGCTTAATTCTGTGTCTTTCATATGAATACGTTTATGTCGTATGGTTCGTCGATATTTCATTTATTTGCTTTTATCAAAGTATTTTCTTGTTCGACTGGTTTTCTAGCTTTTTTGCTGTTTCTTCTCGTAGTTGGCACAGTCGCTGTTAGCATCGTCTGTGTTGCTGCTTCTGCGCATTTGTTGTGTTCTGCTAAAGTTTGCCCTAAAGCTTGTAAGGGCTTTAGTTGTATTATTCTCTTCATCTCCATTCTCTTCATCTCATTGATATAAATATTTGTTCTTCTTTTCTTTTTTTTAATTCGTTTTTTTTTAGCTTTTGTTCTTTTTTTTCTTTATTATTTTTTTACTGCTTTCTTCTCCTTCACTGCTTTTATTTTAATTGGCGCTTTCTTTTATCACACTATTAATTTTTGTATTTCTTCACATCCTTTATTTGTCGTTCCATCTATCTGATTTTTGTTGCACTTGTCGTTGTCTTTTAATTTCAAATTTTATTACTTAGCCATTTCATACTTGTTTAACCCAATTCTTTATTGGCTCAAGATATTGATGTGACGTGCGCTCCTTTCACTTAAGTCCCGTTCTTTTTTATTATTGCTTCTTTGAATGACAGTTGGCGTTCATAAATTATAAACTTATATCTGAACTTGTTTTAAATGTATGTTTCCACTTTTTTTGGTATTAACAAGTGTTTTTGTGAAGTTTATTAAATTTGTATACCTTTCTTTTCTGGCCATTGTCAGTTTTATGGAATATTTAAATTTATTATTTGGAATAGAAAAGTGTTACCAGTCAAAGCACCATATTGAAGAGAACCAGAAATGAAATATTTTTATTGAGAACAATGCATTCGATTGATCGCCAGTAAAAGGAAGACTCTCTCTAGCCTTAAAGAGGTAATTTTACCCCATCTAATTCGAGACTCCATATAGTGCAGGTATTAGCAGTGCTCCGAACTCCATATAGGCCCCCACGTCATGATCCGAGATTTCGTTTTCCTTTATTATATCGTCCGCTGACAAATGAGGATCACTTTAACAATATTTTTAAGCTATGAATTTTCTCAGAATGTTTTTCAAAATCCTCCTTCCCAGCAGTTAATACAAGAATGACTTATCCCAACTAAAACTTTATCACATTTTCGTTCGGAAAATAATTCAAGGATAGCGTGTTCTAGCAACAATTTCTGAGATGGGGGCGCTCTTCAAAAAAAAAAATATCAAATAGGACGTTCTTCAAAGAAATGTTCTAAAATAGTGTTCTTGAAAAATATTTTGAACCATGGTTATATTCCTCTAAGTCGTCGATAAGATTTCTGCTACTGTGTTGGTTTTTTTTTTCTTTTCATTTCCCTCCATCGCCCTCCGCTCAACAGTTCTAAGTGTTATTCTTTTTATCTCCATTTAGTTTTACTTCTTCACATTATGGTACCATCAGGGTCTCAACGTGGTACGCTTGATCCATACTCCTTGGTCTTTAGGAGCCTCTAACTGGTCACTGCCTTATTTATTCTATTTGTATTTCCTTTTTAATTTCAAATTCTCAATTAGGCGAGTTGTTGCAGCAAAATTTCTCCGTACTTAGCTCCTGATTTATAATAAATTAACAGTCCTTAACCCGATACATCCCAGTCTATGGAACCCGCTGTCGTGTGGGAAAGCTCCCGCTACCAGAATATCAGATATACATACATACAACTTTATTTGAGCTTTGAGTGTCAATTCCCTCGATTTCGATATCCAAGTATTTGTATTCTCCAGCTTTTGCCTGCTTTATCAAAAACCATTTCAAATTTAATACCTTGTAATATGTACTTAGTGACTTCCGCTTGTAGATAATAAGCTTTCGATTAAATTACGTCCACTATCCACTTTGAGTTGTTAAATGTTGTATGCTCTTCAGAATTTGTTAGTATTTTTTTTTGTTTTTGCTTTTTTTGCCTTAACTTTTTTTGGAACAGTGCTTTATTTGGAACAGTGCTTTGCTATTTGCCGTTAATCACTTGTTCGCTTGTTCACCGTTTTACTACTTCTTTGGTTCCCATTATTTATTTTTATTTGTTTGGCTTTGGTATAGCGATATGATATTGATAAGAGCTCGACGACAAGTGTTAATGAGGTAGAGCTAAACATTTATAGCTTCGATAAAAGTTTTTCTGAATAAGACAGTCAAACTAATAGGTCATCATTCATCAGCTTCTAAGAGCTACCTTTTTCTTTTTCTGATGTTATTGGAAAAAATGCAATTCATAACTTCAAAAGTTTTTTATTCAGGAATGGAACTTGTGCTCCCACGTTTTTATGCTGTTTTTATAAAAAAATATATTTATTTTGATTTATATTTTTCCATAAGAACTTTATTAATTTTTGAATTATTATGGCCGGTCATTAAGTCATTTGTTTATCACCTTCCACGAGCTGTATATATGTATATGGATTTATATGCATGTTTCTGAATCAGACTTCCGATCTAAATAAATGAGTAATATTTAGAAATAAAAATTTTTATTTAAATATAACTTTGAAGACTTTTGGGCCAAACTTGTTCAATAAAGGCAGTTTTTGCTCTAAACAGACGCCGATGTGGAAAAAGTATTTGTTGTATTATCTTATACGTAGGTAACAACCGAACACTTAAGCGCTTACCAATCAAACGCTTTTGTAGAAAGCACAATTGCACTTGGCACACTTCATAAAAATTATCACTTTTCTATAAATATGCACCGACATATAAATAATATATATAATAATATATCTTACCTAGTCAAGGTCAGGCATATCGATCAATGACATTAACTATATAAATAAAAGTCACCATTAATCACAGACAGCTGATGGGAGATATCGGCAAATAGTCTGCAGTGTTATAAAAAAAAAATTACGAAATTAAAAAACTGACCAGCAACAACAAAGGCAATCATAATAAATTGATAATCACATTAAAGCAACAAATAGAACCATTATAAACACAAAAGTTCCGACGAACAAATAACAACAAAACCTTTGACTGTAATACAAATCGTATATAGGCTATAGTTCACATACGCTAGCATTTCTTATCAGTTGGTAGCGGCTGTGTGTCTCGTAGCTTTGAAAGTATCACTGACTTGGAGACTGATCTCATTCGTTGGGAATATATATGTATACATATGTCTATGCATATAGGTTTTGGTATAAGTATGAAGAATATTGAGAGCCTAGAATGGGAAACGTTTCCATTTGCCATATGAAAATGAAGCACTGGGAAAATAGCATTTCTTGAAATTGTTTAAGCTTGATCAAATTTATTTACGGAAACTCTACCTTTCTGCCTCTTACGCCTCTTCCCTGTTGTGATGAGAACAATCATTTTAAAAAAAATCATCTCGACATTTTTGCACCCTATGAGTATTCATGACCCCAATAAAAAAAAGTATGGTTGTGCTTTTAGTTCAACGAAAGTATTCAGTCCCTTGTAGTTCGCTCAATTCACTGAACTAGTCCTTTAGGACTTTAGTGCAATCACCTTATTGAACTATAGTTCTACGAATTGAACCAGCTCAAATTGAAACTCGCATCAATAAACTCTCTAAATCAATCAACTGATCACGCTACAAACATATGATAAATTATAAAATTTTGCAAAATTACTGCCAAATTCGATCAGCTGCTGCGTTGCGTATTATTTCACTTGTCAAGTTTGCCAGACGTATTCAAAATCAGTATTTTTCAATTTGATATAATTTTGCTTCTGAAAAGATTTTCGAAGTTGATCAATTAATGTCAGTTTAAAATTTAATTTAATACCTAGGTACCTACTCCTTTAAATTATATTGCCGGATTCAACTGTAAATCAAGTCAGATGCAACAGGTGACATTGACGAACTTCTTTGATATCCGAATGTTTGTTGAAAATATCTACCCAGCTACTTACCACCAAACCTTATGCACTCCAAGGCGTACAAGTGAAAATTTGCATACGCACAAACATGTTCATGCATGCTGGCTAACGTTCTTGTGACATTGCACGTCTTGCCTATTCTATTTTTTTTTACTCCGCTTTTTGTTAAAATAATTAAGTTTTTCTTTTTATTTCATTTTATTTTTAATGTCTTTGCTTCGCCAACACTACTGCACTGCCCCATCGCAAACATTGTCTCCACCGGCCTGCAATAAATAGAGATTTATTATTTAGAGTGCGAAAATGTATTTTCAATACATCGTTTATTACTTGAGACCACTTACATACATACGCACACACACACGCATTTAGTGTGTGCGTGTCATTTCTTGTTTTCCGCACAACGTCAAGCGCTTTGGCTGCATTGCAATTGACAGCGCTGCTTCACTATTTTTGTTTTTGTCCTAAACTCTCATACAAACACTCAGCCGTGTATTGCGTTGCGTTGAGCGCGCTGCTAGTTGGGAGCAGCAGCAGCGCACCTGTATGAGTCATCAACATCAAACAGCCACACACTATTATTATTATTTAGTTGAGGCTTTCTTATGGCGACAATAACAACAACAAAAAATGTAATTCTTTATGCAATGCATGCACGAAAACCATACGAAAACTATACGACAAAAACTGATGCCGAGTACCACCTTCCAACCACTTTTACCGAGCAGCGCAGCGCTGAACATGTCTATTTGTATGTATGTTGGCTGTTGGTACAAAAAGTAGTCAACTACAAAAACAAGAAAGACAAAAACACACAAAGAAACACGTAGCAGAAAAAACAAAACCACTTAAAACATTTGGTGAATGTTGTGCGCAACAACAAATACTTACCATACTCGTTTCCAACTACTACAACAAGTTTGAAATTCTCGAAAGTCTATTCTGCTGCTTGTATGCGCGCCGTCGTCAACGTGTCAGCGTTTTTGTTTTTAGCGCTCAAAAATGAAACAAAATAAAGAAACAGGTTTCTAGTTACTCCGCAGTCTCTTTTCACCTAAAATGAAATGATATATGTATGTACTAATAGTATATGTGAGCAGTTTAAAAACAAAAACAAATACATGCATGCAATAACAACAAACGGCAGCAGTAGCAACAGCAACAACAACAATCTACAAAACTGACTGCAGTTGAATCACCTTTTTGCCCGCGCCTACCCGCATTCTGCTAGGAACAACAATCAATTGCGGCATACACTCAGCTGATCCATAAATATTTTTTCGCTCAGTGCTCCAACACACAGAGATTTTAGTTTACAGCGGCTGTTAATCGCGCTGTTAAGTCTTTATCTCTTAGCAGCACAGCTACATATCTCTCTTTTACTCGCTCTCTCTCCGACTGTTATACAAAAGATCATTGTAGCCCGCGTTGACATTTTGTTTATACTTCTATTTATAAAATTCGTTGGGTTTTTTTTTTTTTTTTTTTTTTTTGTTCTGTAATTTTTCCTTTCCTGTTGTGCTTTCTTTATTTATTTTGTATTGTTTTCGCCTTATGCAAATTGTATCTCGCATTTCTTCCGCATCGTCTCTGACGTATTATTAGCTTTAGTACCAACCGTATGTTCGACAGACATAAAACGTTCATTTTGTAATTTAAATTTTAAAATAAAGAATGTACATATTATGTGCCAACAATCGTAGACCATCTGTTTCAAAATTTCAATCTTAAGGTATATACACAGTTGTTTTTGGGTTTGTGTGTTTTTCCCACATTAGCTAGCAATAATCTAACACTACCCACTTGAGCTTCTGGCGGACGTATGCAAATGTGCTAACGGAAATTCATTTAATGCCAAAAAAATTGTTTTTAGTTTAGTATTTAGCATAGTTGGGCACTTTCCCTAAAATACTTAAAATATAAACATTAAAATTTTGTTTATGAAATTCCCGGTCCACATTCATGACAATTTAATACAAACACGGACCTCAAGCCAGCAAAAAAACAAATAGTTAAGGAAGAAAGGTCGCTAAAATTCACAAATTGTTGTTGTTGTTGTTGTTTTAGCAACAAAATCACTCCCCGAAGGTTTTGGGGAGTGTTGTCGAAATAACAGTCCTTGGCCGGATATGAATCCGGTACGCTCCGGTACTCCCTTGCGGTACTGCCCGACTGTCGTGGTAGCGATTTGGTATGACCAGTGGAACCTTCTAGGTCATGTCATCCCTCCTTCCGAAAGGAAAGAGAAGATGGGTAATGAGAGGTGGGAGGCATCATATCCGTAGATCAACCATCGAGTTGCACATCATTACCTTAGTGCATATTGGTCGCCTCTTACGACCGGTATGCCTACCGCGGGCATATTCTAAGCCCCAACCCGCAGGGGTATTCATTATACTTAGTTGCGAGGTAGAATTCCATTCTATTTTTTTTTTTTTTTGAATGAGGGAAACTGTTATATATGTATTTACAATAATCGTAACTTAAATATATTATGTTATAATCTTTCAGAATGTATTTATCTCCTTTTGCGAATATTTTGCTTGTTGTTTATGAAACTCCCGCTCTAAGAATGCGAGTCCAAAGATATTTTTTTATAAATATATTTTATTCGATAATCTTTCAACTTCTTCGTACCATCTTTCTACATATATCTATAATCGGTTCTTCAAAGAGAGTTGAAACAAAATAAATTTGTATAATAATAAAAACAATGCCAGCCAATTTAAAAACAAACCTGATTAACTTACATAAGTAGCTTTAAGTACAACAATTATAGAAGGTATCAAATTACTTGAGTTAAAACGGAGCGGGGCGTAACAAAGGCACATCCCGCCAAAAATAAAAACAAAGTAAATGAAAGCAGTCAAGTAACAATAAACTTACAAGTTTAAACTCAAGCACATCAAAGGGGTGAGACGTCTTCTTTTTGTCATTTGCTGCAAATAAGCCGATGCAACATTGTTGTTATTACAAAAAAAACCGAGAAATCAAAACAGCAAAGAGTAAAACGACGACTTGACAGCACATTGACATAATGATGACAATTGCTTGAGTTTTGCGAAATCGTGGCAAAACGACTGAACACAAAATAAATACAAATATAAAAAAAATAATAAAAATAACCAAAAATAAAATAAAATAAAATAAAATAAAAAAAAAAAAAATAAAATAAAAAAAAATAAAATAAAATAAAATAAAGTAAAATAAAATAAAATAAAATAAAATATTTGTTGTTGGTTTTTGCGGTCTTTCTTGTTTTTACATATTTGTAAGTTTGGCAAGCTCGAGACCAGAGAAAACAATAATTCGTAATGAATTTTAATTGTCAGTTTTCGGGAAAAATTGATAATTGGAGAAAAATTACATTGTTAAATCACAGCGATGGATAGGATTACATGTTTCAGAGTTTCCAAGCTCATCATCAGATCCCTTTTAGGACACTGGGATATGAACCAGTGTCTGCACCAAAGCCGCTGTTAGAAAATTCTAACATCTAAGCTATGATGCCCTGTGACGTCACAATGCATTTATCTCCACTTCAATTAATTCCCTTTTGTTTGTTTGTTCTTGCCAACATTAAGAACCGTAGCACGGGTTTACGTACATAAATATGTACAAACAAAAAAGTCCAGCACACACATTGGTACGTATGACCGAAGGTCTAACAACAATGTGTGCTCACTGTAAATATGTAAAATAAAATAAAATAAAATAAAACAAAATAAAATAAAATAAAATAAAATAAAATAAAATAAAATAAAATAAAATAAAACAAAATAAAATAAAATCCCAAAAAACCAACATTTCATAACAAAAAAGTACAGCCGCCTCTCACAGCTCGTAGTCCAATTTTATTAAGATTAGTACAACAAACTCCACTAACTTACGTCAGCACATCACCAGATGCGCTTTTTAACTCAAACACGTGCTACTTTGCATTTAACCTTTCTAATTCGCTGCCAAGTGTCAACTTTCGAGATTCTTTTTTTTTTCTTAGCCAAAAAGCTTTAAAAAATACCATCGCATCGGTTGTACAATTTGTTCGAATGCATTATTTACATTTTTGAATGATATACATATACATACATACATAAAAACAAATTTCGTTATCGCTTTTGCCAATAGAACAGATGTGAAATCTTGGCATAATTAATTAAATTTAAATTTAGTCGCGAAAAAAAGAGAAATTGATAAGAGCCAAAAAATAAGCTTTTTGCAAAAATATAATTAAAAGGCAAATTAAGTAAAAAGTAAAAAAAAAAAAGGAATGTCTCTGTCAGGTGAGGTAATCGGATTAATTGATGAGATATGTACATATTTATTTAGGCTATGTTCAATATACGAGTAAACCAAAAAAGCTTAGTGTATTCAATGTTTTTGAAGCATACAATTTTCGATTTGTTATAGTTTTTTCAGAACTCACAATTTCAGTATATTTTAAATAAGCTTTTTAAAAAATTTTGAAAAATTTTTTTTTTTTTTTTTAGAATTTTTAATCTGAGACTGGAATAAGTTATGAATATTTTGGAATAAGTTTTATAGCTGTGTATTATTTAAAAAATTTAAGAAAATTAGGTTATAAGTTTCAGAAATTAGTACGAAAATATTTTCTTTAATAATGTTATATTCTGATTTTTTATAACATTTTTAATTGAGAAAAAAAATTTAGCCTTCAAAAATTTAATTCCAAACATCTTCCAACGTTTTTTTAAATTTCGAAAATATTCTTTTTTTTAATATTCGTTGTATTAATTTTTTTGATTTGAAAATGATAGCCATGTTTCATATTTGTGTTTGAAATATACATACATATCTAAGATTTTGTTGAAATTTTCGAAATAATAAAAATAATTTTTTTTTTTTACACATTCCAGTACAATTCAAATCGTTTTTAACGTTTTTAAATGTGTTTTTAAAAATGGTTTTATGTAGAAGTTTGAAAATATTTTGTGTTTTTTTTTTTTTAATTTAGAAAATCTAAATTTTTTTAATATTGGTTGTTATCATTTGTTTAACTTAAAAAGTTTTTTTTTTGGGCATTTTCGAAATAACAAAAATTTTATTTTTACCCACATTCCAGTACAGCTCAAATCGTGATTTTCCAAAAAAAATGTTCAAATAGTTTGGGAATATTTTTTGTGGCTTTCTTCAAATTTAGAAAATCGGTATTTTTTTAATATTCGTTATTAATTTTCTTTATTCAAAAAATATTTTTTTGGAATTTTCAAAACAGCAAAAATTCAATTTTTTAACACATTCCAAAACAGCTAACATGACAAAATTTTTTTTTTAAAGTTTGGAATTTTTTTTTAATTTAAAAAATTATAAATTTTTTAATTTAAACCTTTTTTAATATGGCAATGTCAATGCTAAATTTTTCTTAAATATCAAAAATTATGTTATTTAGTGAAAGTGGCGTGCCCTATTTAAATAACATCGACTTGTTAGATATTCATTGTGCAATATTGTTCTATATTGATATGTCTTCCTAACGGACTATACCTCAACTACCTTCATTGTTATCATGTATTCTTGTTCTAATAATCTATTGATAATATAAATTGAAAAATATGCTAATTAAATCCTTTTTAATCTCTTTCTTTCTAGGTGAGTAAATTAAAAGTGAGCTGATATGATAATGGTCTAATCAATTTAGCAACATAATTTCAATTTGGTAAGCTCCATAGCTCATTGCTGATAAATTTTTGCACTCATCCGCATTAGGAACGCGAGTCGTAGAGCCAAATAGCGAGTAAGCTTTATTTTTTTCACGGTGCCTGAAATAACAATAAACGGCATAAAGACCCAAAAAAACGTTTTTTCAAGAAGCGAGTCTCTAACAACAACTTCAACTCGAACGCACTGTAAAACAAATTAAAACGAATATTGCGCAATATTTTATGACAATGCAAGAATTTTGATTGCCGACGCTATAAAAAAATGTAACAACTCAAAGAAGCAACGATCCACTCTGATTCAGAGCAGAACTAGAAGAAGACAATCGAAAATTAACGCAACGCAACATTTTGTTGTCAATAGACGCGTGTAAAATTCATTTCAGCAAAAAACAACAACAAAAAGAAACGAAAAGAAGAAGCAATAACGTAAATGCTTTTGCAAAAAAAAACGGCAAAGCAACAGAGGAAGAAGAAGAATTAGCAAACAATAACACAATTTTATGATTGCAACAATTGAGTGCGCACCAAATATGAGCAATAAAAGCTCAAACGCAAGCAAACAAACAAACAAACAAACATACAACCGACAACATGCAACAAAGCTTACAATTATTTTAGTGAATGATTTACATATGTAACGAACATATGAATACACAAATGGTTGCATTGATGTGCGCGTACAGGGTGGTTCATTAGGTGACTTCTTTTTTTTTTTTTTAAATCGCTTTAATGTGAACTTAAAGGCAATAACCCACTTGCTTTAATTAAAGAGTTGTTAGGTAATTTTTTTCCACAAGCACTTAAGCGACTTGTGAATAAAATAAGAAATTTTTTTTTTGCAAAATTTGCTTTTTTTTTTTAAACAGCAAATGTGAGTTTGTCGCTAGCGAGTTAGCAACTAAAGTTATGAGCGCTTAAAAACATGCAGTACTGTTGAAATTTGTCTCGCTCGGTTGCATTGAAAAAAATTATTTGTATTTAAAAAAAAAATAAAAATAAAAATTTGTTTAATTAAAAAATAAAAAATGAAATATAATATAAATGTTATTGTTACAAAAAAAATTTGAAAGAAAAAACTAAAGTCTTTAAATTAAAAAATACATTCCAAAAATTTTTTAAATTCTAAATTTTGTTGTTTTTAGAAAATTTAAAACAAATTAAATGGACTGAATAGGTTATAAAGAAATTTGATATCTATATGTTTTTTAAATTAGTTAAGCATCATTTTAGTTTTTAAATTAAAAAAAATTTTAAAAATAACAAAAATTTTTTTAAATTCAAATTTTTTTTTTGTTTTTAGAAAATTAAAAACAAATTAAGTAGTATAAAAATAAGTTGTAAAAAAATTTTGGTATATTTTTTTTAATTCAAGTTAAGCATCATTTTAATTTTTAAATGTAAAAAAAATTTAAAACTTAAAACCTAAAAAGTTTGTGTTTGTATGAATATAAAATACAAAAAAAAAGTTTAGCCTCTAAATTTAAATTCTTTCTAGAGTATGCACTACATTTTTTGGCAAAATAAAAAAAACTTAAGTAGGCTGAATAAGTTATATATAAATTTGGTATATATTTCTAAATTTAAGTAAACAAAATTTCAAAAAAGAATATTAAAAAAATTTTAAGTTTTTAAATTAAAAAAAAATTGTTTATAAAAGTTTCTGAAATAAAATTTTTTTTTTTGTTTTTTTTTATTTTAAATTAAAAAAAAAATTCAAAATTAAAAACTATAAAATGCAAAAAAAAAATTTTAATTAAATTAAAAAAAAAATTTTTTGAGCTGAGCAATGGAAAAGTAGTAAACTTTTTGGACCACCCGTCACCTGAATGCAGTATATGAAAAAGACAACAAAATCAAAAGCTGCAACAATTGTTGTTGCATAATATTTCTGCTTCGTTTTTTCGTTGTGCATTGAAGCGTTGCAGCACGTCGAAAGCCTGTTGATGGCGCCGCCATATTCAGCGTTAACGTCGACGTCATCGACATTGCAACAAATTTTGTTGTTTATTTCTAAATTATTGCCATTGTTGGCGTTTGTTTTTTTTCATTATTGCTGTTTCCTTTTTGCAAATTTTTTTTTTTTTTTTTTTTTGACAGCAACCACCTCAAGCGCCTATCATCAACATTATCGAATCATCGAAGAACTACAGCAATTATTTCGCTCGATTGCACTCATTTTGTAATTTCAAAGCGCGCGCAACTGGGTTTATTTGTCTAAAAAGTGTGCCACAAGCATTTGAAATGAAAGCAATTAAAATACAAAAACAAAGAGACTGGATAGTCTTATAAAATGTATACTTTGTTGGTCAGAAGTGGTTTCATATTGTTGCATTAATGAGTTGCTTGGATTTGCTAACAAACGATGAATTTGGTAATTTATGAACGCGTTTTGAGTGAGTTGTAAGAGCCAGTAATGAGTGCTGTGTAATGGCAGGGTATGAGGCTTTTTAGTGCTTTTGGAGCTTTTGTTAGCTAAGTTATAATCAGAAGCGGATTTACGTGGGTGGTTTTTGGGTCCAATCTCATCCTTCGACATGTCCTCGAAATTTCATAAAAAAATCGGAAAATTTTTGGTGGTTTTTTTACGATTTAGGACCAAAAAAACATCGCTTTCCTGAAATAAATTTTTAATATAATTTTTATAAAAATTATTATTCTTGGCCTTTAGCTCTTTTGTAGTCATGTATATTCTAAATATTATTTAATTATTTAAGAATCGTTGTGGCATCTCAAAATGTTGAGTAAAAATTTTTTTTATTTAATTTTTTAATTTAAAAAAAATATATTAATTTAATTTCAAATTTAAAACAAAATTTTAATTACTTAATTTCAAATAAAAAATAAAAAATTATTAATTTAATTTCAAATGTAAAAAAAAATTGTATCAAGTTAATTTTTAATTTAAAAAAATCAATAATAATAATAAAAAAATTTTCTTGTGTTTTTTCAACACACCCTAATAAATAATGCCAGCAATTAATGTTTTTTTTTTTAAGAAGTTTTTCGCAAAATTTTTTCGTCCAAATATATACCAACAATTCAATTTTTGCTGTACATTTCTGTACAAGTATTCGAGACTATAAATGAGCTGAAGACGTTGTTTAAAATCACAAAAACAAATTTTAATTTTTTTATTTTTTTAATTATTATTAAAACAACAACAATTTTTTATAAATTTTTTTTATTTTCTTTTTATATTTTTTAAATTTATTATTTTGTTAATTTTTTAATAATTTATAATAATTATTAAAAGTGATTTGCTTGAAAATAAAACTACTGAGAAGCAAACCTATGTTCTGATAGCCTTATGGTTAATGGAACATGGCAAAATTTTTTTGAGGAAGCAGTCAAGGAGCTTCCGAATATGGTCTATAAGGAAAGCTGTGGAGTTTGTATCTTAATTTTCCTTTTCTTTTGAAATAAAAATACTTTTAATGGTTGATGAAAATTTTTTAATTAAAAAAAAATGAAAACAATGAAAAATTGTGCCAGCTTTTTAATTGCTTGTGAGTTATACTGGAGCTCTGTTGATGGCACAAAAAATTACTTCGCAACTGAAAGCAATTAAAGCGCACCACCTCTGCTTCACAATTTATGATCTTTGACAATTTAATTCAAATTTTTTTGTTGTTATTCTAAATCGATAAATCATAATATAATACAAAAAAACAAGAATCTGAAAAATTACTAAAGTTCGATCAGATGGAGTAAAACGCCTCTTTTCATTTGTAATAATTTTCGATGTGGGGAAAGATAAATAAAAAAATAAAAACTTACAACAGAAAACAAGAAAATCCCACCACATCAATAACAGACAAAAACACTCATTTAACGCAATTACAACAAATAAAAGCAGTAGCGGAAAATTGCTCAATAAAGGAGCTAAAGTGGATTAGGAAAAGCGCTGACATAAATGACACCCACAAAAAATGTTTTATAATTTTAACCTTAGCAACAACAACTAACTTGTTACACGAAAATTACTATTTTATGTCAAATGGAGGAAATAATACAGTATCAGAGAAAAGAGTTTCTACGCAAAATAAATTTTTTTCTGCTTTCCTAAAAAATGTTTGAAAAAAATAAGTGAGCACGAAAAAAGTTATAAGCGCTTAAAATTTTGGGTGCTATCTTGCAAGCGACAAGTTCAAATTGATTTTCTAAAGGAAATTGGAAATTTTTGAAAAAAATATTTTTATTTTTTTTATTTTATTCATAAGTCGCTAAATGCTTGTGAAAAAAATTATCTCGGATAAGCGACAATTTCAAATTCTATTTTCATGTGAAATTTAAAATTAAAAAAAAAATTTATTTTATTTATGCATAACAATTTCAAATTTCATTTTCATTAAAAATTTTACATTAAAAAAAATGTTATTTTATTCATACATAACTCGCTTAGTGCGTATTAAAAACATTAGTACAGAGAGTTCCCACTTTGTTAAATTAAGGCTCATCTTGCTAAAACATTTATACAGAATTGATTCTCCATCTGAACCTCACTTTCGGTATTACCGTTACTCACCAAAGTAAGATATCCGAAGGCTTTTACCGTGACAAGCGTCTAGGTGGCCTAACAAGCTAAGCGTTCCTTGAAAAAATTGTTGTCTTGAAGATATCTTAGAGCTGAAAGAGAAGTCTCGTCAATAGTTCGGCGACTTAATCGACCGAGTTCTCAGAGCTTTCAGAGTGCAGTTGTGAGAGGCGAGCAACGAAATTTTTGGTGGTCTGTTTGTGATTGTAACTTTTCAAGGTTCAGCTTTCTTGCTTTTTTTCATCACGAATATCCTACCGTAGACTTTAATAAAGGTTAAGGCCCACTAAAACCTCAATTTCCATTTTCTTTATTGCCATCTTTTTTTCTTCTTTTTCTTTGCCTATAAAAGTACCCAATCACCCAACTACGTCTTCCTCTACCTTATACGTCCAAGTTGAATGTTAACGATCGTCAAAGTGCCAAACTAAAATTGACTATTAATTTGAAGTCAATTAAATAGCAATCAAAGCAATGTTTTGTAGCCAAAAGCCATGTCCACAATCCGGTTACGCAGAGAGCGTGACGTCGCAGCAACCAAAGATGAGCTGTGACTTGTGTGGACTTTACATAGAACCCGTTTCCAGTATTACCTAAATGCATTTTATGACAGAATAAATGTCTTCACTGCAAGTTTGTTGCATGCGGCTCCCGATACGTGCTGCAGCTTCGAACTTTGTTGGATTAAAAGAAACCCAAAAACTTGCACATTTCATAGACACTCCAGCCACCACGCATTGAGTCATCGGTTGGCCGCCAAATTGGCTCATATTCCATTGCTTAATGCTGCATCTCAATTGGTAATCTTTACAAGAGTTTGCGCTTTAATGGACATTTAAGATTTGTAAATGGTTTTACATGTTCATTGTAATTGGCTTTGTTGAGCAGGCAAATAAGAAAGAAAAACAAAAAAAAAAAAATAAAAAAAAAAAAATTGTTTGGCGACTTTTCTGACCAAATCATTTGTGCAACTTTCTTGTAGCAGGTAAGGTTTGTTGTTGTAGGCGCATAGCGGTGTTGCCAGTTTGGACTGTTAATTTA
>OX608081.1:24288772-24363772 GCA_951509765.1 Sphenella marginata | reverse complement strand
CGTATTATGGGTAGTCCTTTGGACGCTACCTTTGCACCCCAAACAAGAAAAAATTCCATTTCACAAATGTACCACATCAAAGTCAGCCAAGTGAAACACCAATACAATGCACAACAACAAACGAGGAGTGAGCGTCGCATGACTGATGGCAGGACTACCACCACTTTAGACATATCGAGACACACATACATACATACATAGCATATGTGTGCCCATAAACCACCACCGCTGAGGAAACGATTGTTAGATTGTGCTACCTAAACAGGGTGCGGGCGTTATAAGAGTGAAGGCGAAGGAGATTTTTTCTAAAAGAGTGAAAGTAATTTTTAAAGAAAACTTAAATATATGGACCATATTAGTCCATGGGCCTTGATTGAAATTTTTGTATATGTTGAAAGTTTTTTTTTTTTTTCAAATTAAATTTTTCTCTTCTTGTTATTTTTTAATTTTTAGTTTATTTTCTGCTTATTTCAAACTTCTTTTTTTCCTACTTATATTTGGAATTTATTTTATTTGCTTTGTTTTTTACTTATCTTGCAATTTTTAAATTATTATGTTTATTTGTATTGCTTAATATTTTTGATATAAAATGGTCTTGCCTCTTTTTTAATTTTTCTTTCTTTTTATTAATCACTTTTTTATTTATTGGTTTTACCTTTAATTTTTAATTTATATGCATTTGGTATCTTTATTTTTCATTTTTATTTTTACTTGTTATATATATTTTTTTATTTATTTTTGGTCATATTTTTAAATTTTTGATTGTATCGATTTTTTTTTTTTCTTATTTTTTACTTTTATTTTTTTTTTTCTTTTCTTAAAAATTTCTTTTTACTTTTAATTGTTTTTTCTTAGTATTTTTTTATCAAATTTTTCTTAGTTTTTTTATTTGTATTGAATTTTTTTAGTTTTTTTTTACCTTTTATATAATTTTGTTCCTCTTTTATTATTAATTTTTAATTTATTTGTTTTAATTTTTTTTATAATTATATATCGATTTTTGTATCTTTATTTTCAATTTTTGTATATTTATTTTTATTTATAATTTTTATTTTTTATTTGTTTCGAAATTTTTATCGAATTTTTTTTTCTTTTCTTTTACTTTTAATTTTTTTATTAGTTATTTAGTTTTTATTTTTAAAAAATTTTTTCCTTTTGTTATATATTTTGGTCCTTTTTATTTTTAGTTTTCTTATTTTTGCTTTCAGTGTTTGTATCTTTATTTTTAATTTTTGTATCTTTGTTTTTGTTTATAGTTTTTATTTTTTATGTGTTTCGAATTTTTTTTTAAATTTTTTTTTTTTTATTATTTATGAGTTTTTATTTTTATTAAATTTTTTACTTTTTTTTATAAATTTTGGTCCTTTTTATTTTTAATTTTCTTATTTTTACTTTCAGTGTTTTTACTTTTTATTATTTTACGGTTTTTTATATTCTTAATTTATTATTTATATTGATGGTTTTTTTTACTTTCAGTTTTGTTTTGTTTTATATTAATATTTTCATGGAATTTTTTTGTTGTTTATAGTTCTTAGTTTTTTATTTATACAGACTTTTTTTTCTAATAATTGTTCCTTTTTATTATTAATTTTTTTATTTATATAAATTTTTTTTCTCTTTATTTTGAATTTTTTTTTTAAATTTTTACTTGTCATATATGTATTTTTTTTTCATTTATGTATACTTTAAATTTTTTATTTGTATGGAATATTGTTTTAGTTTATTTTTTTAATTTTTTTTTTTTGGGTTTTTTATTAATTCGTTTTGCCTTTTACATATTTAACTTCATTTTTGTATTTCAATTTTTTGGTTTTCATTAATTTTTTTACCTCTGATATATTTAGGGTTTTTTTTTTGATATTTTTAAAATTAATTTTTCCTCTTTCATTTAAAATTTTTTTTCGAAATTATTTATATGGTTTATAATTTGGAACGAGTTAAAGACCATCCACCCCCATTAGTTACACGTCACCCTGTACATGCGCACATTTGCGTGACCTCTGGATAGGCTGCTGGCTGCTTGATTCGCTTTATCGAAACACACTTTATTGCAATTTCTAATTGGAATCATTCGTAAAAATAGTATTATTAAGTGGAAAAGAATTTATGAGCAGCTGGATTTTTTTGAGCATTCCACAAACGCTGCACGCACACACTCGCACCACGCACATGCACATAGACACAGCGGCTATGTATGTCGGGCAGGTAAAGGGGCAATTGGAATTTTTCACTATGGTATGCGAGTTCGAAACACTGACGATGGTCGTTCGACAGCTGAAACACGCTGAACGCTAATAAACCAAAATAAGAAGTAATAATTGAAATAAATACGGTGTGCAGTGGACGCGGTGTGCAGTGGAGGTGGGTGCAGGAGCACACAATCCTGCCCTATGGCACTTAGCTATCGAACTTATAGTAGGAACGTTCAAAAATATGTTTTAGGCCAACGTGGCGTGTAGATTGCTGCTGCTGTTGCTTATTTTAGTAAAGGTCACGATGACGCACTGTGGGGTGTTTTGACCAAATTTATTTTAACAAAAAACTCCACACAATTTTGTTGAGATGCTGAATTACAAAACTTGTTTGTTTTAACCGTAGGTAGAAAATTTTCCAGAAAATCTCTTTCAGTTTTTCAAGGGCCCAAAATTAATAACTTTTCAAAAACCAAAAAGAAAATATTAAAATTTTTAATTCTAAAATCAAAAATCGTTAAAAAAAATTTTGAAATCATTTTTCTTATTTATTTTCGGATTGGAAAGATTTAAGCTTTCGTAATTTTTCACGAATTACAAAACCGACATTTTTCAAAAACCCGAAAAAATATATTTTAAAACTTTTTTTTAATAATATCACAAATTTATCGGCATTACACATCTGATTAAGTTTTCTCAAGAAACAAAACCTAAAAATTTTCAGAAATTCTAAAAAAAGTTATTTTAACATTTTTTCAAAAATTGTATAAATATTTAAAGAAAAATGCTCCTTGTAGAAAAAAACCCAGTTTTGAAATCGCTAATCATTATAAACAAATTTTGAAAGATTTCAAATGCTCACTACAAAAATTTCATAAATGTTTGAAAAAAGTTTTGAAATTCTTTTCAAGTACCAAGAAGTTACGCAATCATAATTTTTCCAAGAGTCCAAAGCTGAAAACAAGTTCAAAAACGTTAAAACATAATTCTCAAAACTTTTTTTAAAATAATTTTACAAAGTTTTCGATTCGTATATTTTTTTTTAGTTTTTCAAAACTTTTCTAAACTTTGCTGCAATATTTGATTTTGACACAAATTTTTTTGAAAATACCCCAGTGTTGTGGCGACGGGGTGAGTTTCCTTTCGGATAACACTGTGTTACAAAATCAAAAATATTGGAAGAACTTTTATAGCGACCTAGTGTGCGTTGTAGGTCTTGAAGAGTAGATCATCATGACATATCTCAAAATTTTCTAACACCCCCAAATTTTTAAGTTATGGTCAAAAAACCGTTTTCAGTGTTCTTCGCGAAGTCAAAAACTCGTAGATCCGTTACTAGTAAACCAATTTTTAATTTCTTTACCTTTTTGGAAAGCTGAAAGATTGGGGCTTCGAATAAAATTAACACATTTATACTTTCTATTGCAAAATTTTTAGATTTTTTAAAAGTTAGCACAAAAAACTGTTTTTTATTTAACATTTTTCAAATGCTTACATCGTTTTTCCTGTTAATTCTAGCGGAAAATTTTTTTTTTGTTATATATTCTGAAATAGTACTTTATTTCAAGTTTAAAAAGTGCTGATCAATCAAAATCGGTTGACAATTGTTGAAATTACAACATCTTTTATGAAATAGAAAATTTCACTCTTATTCAGAAAGTTGCAAGATTTAGTCAGAAGAATTTCATAGTTTCCTCTTGTTTTTTTTTTCTTAAAAATGTGTGATAGACGTAACAAGTTTTGCTACATCTGTGGATTATTCGTTGATGCACAACATCGTGTAGAGTTGAAAACAAATACAGCTATCTCGGAAGCTTTTAACAAGTTATTTAATAATCGTTCAGTGAAAGTGCTTGGTATGAACCAGAGTATGCTTGTACAAAGTGTTGCAGCGCAATCAAAAAATGGAGAGCTGGGATGTGCAAAAAACAACCCTTACCATTCTTAAAGCCAATGATTTGGCATCACCAAATTTACCATAAGCCCGAAGACTGCTACTTCTGCAAAACAAATACTGTTGGCCATCATTACAAAACCCGAGACCTTATACAATATGCAAATGTGTGTACTGCATCTCATCCTATCAAGGGAGAAGAGGTGATTATTCGAAGTGAAATTTCTGATTTGGAAAATTCTTTCGAACTTGATGAAGAAAACGCTGATGACCCAGAAATCGACAATACGGTGATGAAACGGAACAACATTTAGTGTCAAACGATGACTTTCGCGATCTTGTACGAGACTTAGGATTGTCACAGAGGCAGACAGAGACTTTGGGGTCCAGGCTTAAGCAGTGGAAACTTGTTGAAAAAGATTTTAAGGCCACATTCTTAAGAGATCACAACCTTTCATTCTTCGAACAGGTTTTTCGCATTGATGAAACTGAGAAAAATCTTGTATATTGCACAGATATTAACGAACTGTTTCACTCTCTTAATCACGTACACAAACCGGAAGAATGGCGTTTGTTTGTGGATGGCTCATGCAAGAGTGGGTGTTTTATCTATCCATCTTTAAGACTAAAAATAAGTTCATTATTTTTTCAACTAACTAGGTCTAAAAGCTGTTTTACTCCATAACGAAAATCAGTTGCCGTCAGTTCCTATAGCGTACGCAGTAGACATGAAGGAAACGTATACAACGATGAAGAAAATTTTGGATCTCGTTAGCTACGATAAATATCAATGGCAGATCGTTTCTGACTTGAAAGTTCTAACAATTCTATTCGGAATGCAAGGAGGCTACACCAAATTTCCTTGCTATCTGTGCGAGTGGGACAGCCGTGTAAAACATCATTACAAACACATGAATTGGCCGCCTAGAGAAAGATTTCAAATAGGCAAAAAAAACGTAGTCAACATTCCTCTTGTCGAGAGCGACAAAATTATTTTTCCGCCGTTACATCTTAAGTTGGGATTCATGAAGCAGTTCGTCAAACGACTTCAAAGTGACGGTGAAGCTTTTTCATACTTGAAAACAGTTTTCCCAAGACTCAGTGATGCAAAAATCAAAGAAGGTACGTGAAATTTCGATATTGCTTTGTATACCAATACGTACAATACACATTGATATTTTACAGGAATATTTGTTGGGCCCCAAATCCGTAAACTTTTCTGTGATACAGAATTCGTCGGAAAATTAAACAATGTAGAGCAAAGAGCGTGGAAGAGTTTTATTTCCTTATGCAAAAATTTTTTAGGAAACCACAAAAGCGATAACTACATTGAAGTAGTGAACGAGTTTTTAGAGGCTTATGAACAGATGGGATGCAGAATGTCAATGAAAATACATTTTCTGCACTCTCATTTGGATTTCTTTCCTGAAAATCTTGGACAATTTAGTGACGAACAGGGTGAGCGATTTCACCAAGAACTATTAGAGATGGAAAAACGATTCGTAGGAAAAAGTCAGATCAGAATGTTAGCAAACTACTGTTGGTCTCTAAAGCGGGATACTGATGACGTGGCCTGCAAACGGAAGAGATATCGTAAAAATTTTTAACGTTAAGCGAAACTCAAAAGTGTAGTTGTATGTATGTACATATATTTACTGACCTTATGGAATAAAACACTTAATAAAACGTTTAAAAATAAGTGTGAATTTCAAAAAAGATGTTGTAATTTCAACAATTGTCCACCGATTTTGATTGACCAGCACTTTTTAAACTTGAAATAAAGTACTATTTCAGAATATATAACAAAAAAAAAATTTCCGCTAGAATTAACAGGAAAAACGATGTAAGCATTTGAAAAATGTTAAATAAAAAACAGTTTTTTGTGCTAACTTTTAAAAAATCTAAAAATTTTGCAATAGAAAGTATAAATGTGTTAATTTTATTCGAAGCCCCAATCTTTCAGCTTTCCAAAAAGGTAAAGAAATTAAAAATTGGTTTACTAATAACGGACCTACGAGTTTTTGACTTCGCGAAGAACACTGAAAATGGTTTTTTGCCCATAACTTAAAAATTTGGGGGTGTTAGAAAATTTTGAGAAATGTCATGATGATCTACTCGTCAAGACCTACAACGCACACTAGGTCGCTTTAGAAGTTCAGAATCACTGTAACACAGTGTAATTTTTCAAAAAAACAACAAAGAAACGCAAAGCACACAAACAAACGTAAATAATAAACTGCGACATTTGTTTTAACCACCGTTGGTGGTTGTAGTTTTTGTTGTTATTGTAGACATTCTCTAGATTCCTGAGATTCCATAGAGGGCACGTTGCACACACACAAACATACTCATTCACACACACACTCGCACACACGCCGGCATAGAAAGTGGAAAACAGAAGCACATAAAATTAATGAGAATTATGATTATTAATTTCGTGCTGCCAAGCGGCAAAATCATTACAGCTCTACTTACTTCGGACGAGGGGGGTAGCTAGAAGGGGCGTGCCAACAAAGGCAGAACACATTCATAGAAATTAGAAACCGTGCAATACAGGAAATGTCTATTGAACCACGTACGCATTGCGTATTTTTGCCATCAACCACAGAAGTCAAACATATCCGTTGCTATCCTGCTCCAGGAGTCAAATAATGAAAAGACTCAAAGTTTGAGTGCAAGTTTTGAGTTTTTTCCTTTCTTTTGACATCTGAAAACAAACAATCGAAACACTTTCTATGCTCTCTTTACAATGCCCAAAGTTAATACTCACACTCAAAAAAAAAAGAACGCGCTCACTCATCCACTCTTGCCCCTCGAAATCCATAATCGCACAAATACATTTACAATTAATTTTTATCTTTGCTTTAGTGCAAAATCCTTCAACCGCACCACAGGATCATATTGCTTTTTAAATTTCCCTTTTACACAATGTTCTCAATTTACAGCCCTAAGCCACACAGCGCCATAACAATGACTTATACTGTGCTGCTTAGGCATTCAGGGTTGCCAACTAACTTTTTTTTTTTTGTTCAGCAGTTGGGGCCAACTGGAGTCTTACTACAGAAGATCAACACTTTTCTATGCTTCCCTATCTAAGACCATCATCTGATGAGCTTAAAAAGAAAGAAATTTAATTTCCAATTAGGTTCGTCACGTCGTAACTAACTAGTTAGCTAACTGGTTAACTAACTATGGCTCAGTGCTTAAGTGATAAACATTCGAAAATCAACTCAAAAACAAAATCCCAACTAGATAAATAAATTGTGATAAGAATTCAAGACTTCTTTCCTGACTAGTTAGTTACATAAAAAATGAATACATATAACTCATAACTACCGCTCACTTAACTGACTAGTTACCTTAAGAGGCGACTAACTAGTTATTATATTAGTAGAATTAAAAAAAAAAAACATTGAACTCAAACACAAACTTCCAATTAGCTACTTGATTATTTTAATTCAGCATTTCATTGGCTAGCTATAACCGCTAACTTAACTGGTTAACTCACTACTACATATCCAACTAGCTAGTTATTAAGTTATCAAAAATTAAAAACGCATCTCAAAAAACTTCCTATTAGCTATTTATGTATTGGAATTCAGAGTTTAATTCCTTAACTAAACGAACCTTTAAATAGCTACTTGGCTATTCCAAGTTAAGGATTTCAGTTCTTGACTTTCAAAAACGTAACGAACTACTTAACTAAAAGGACAATTAACTAGTTAATTATTGAGTTAGCATAATTAAAACAAAAGTTTTCAGCTCGAAAAACACTATTTTAGCCCCTTGCCTATTGGAATTTAAAATTTCTCATCATGACTTGCAAAAAATTAACTAACTAGCTAACTAACAAGACAATTAACCAGTTAATTTATAAGTTAGTAAAATTAAAAAAATTGTTCAGATTGAAAACAAACTCCCAATTAAGCACTGGACTATTTTAATTCAGAACTTACCATTTTCGCCACTAACCAGTCAACTACCCACTTTGTTATTAAATTTAAAAAAAAATTTTAATTCAAAAATCAACTCGTCCCTATTGGCAAATGCAATGCATGTTCTGGCAACCTTGTCGCTAACAATGAATTATCCTGCCACGGCTAGTTGTTGACTTTTGCTTTCATGTACTTTGCCTCCGTGCGCGCTCTCACTCTCTCTCTCTCTCTTGCCTGTGAACTCACCCATTTTTAGACATTTTTATTTTTTTTTTTTTTTACTTCACATTCACATATTTTGAATCGACGCACAAACGCCTATTGTCGTCTGTCAGTTACGTCGTCGTATTCGTGCGTGTCGGTGGTATTTGTGTGCTGAGTGTACCACAAAGGACGTGAAACGTGTGAGCATTTGTTGTTGCTATAAATCGTGTGTTGTGTTTTAACTAACAAATTTGTTAGAGCAAATATTTTTTAAATAACATAAAGTTATATTACAAGGAATTAAGTGATTCGAAAGTAAAGAAAAGTGGAACAAATTTGAAATTTAAAAACATGAAAGAGGAGTAAAAAATTGATTTAAAAAATGTTTATAAATTATCACTATTGTTGGTGTATTTAAAACGAAAACTACAAAAACAAAAACAAAAGCGCAAAATTATTTAATTTATTTTAAATTATTTTAAATTTTCAAAATTTATTCAAAACCTGAAGAAAACGGCTGCAAAGTGGCGCCGTTATCAAAAAATATGGATTACCTCGAAGAATTTAGGGCGCTATCCGGTAAGTTTTTTAAAAATCTCTCTGCTTGGTGTTTTTATTAAAGCAGAGTGTACGAGTACTCTTGGTGCGGGGTATGCTATAAGCTGGTTTCAAATTGAGAGCAATCGGCATTGGTGCTATTTTTCTCAAAGGATTTCCAGTGCAGATCTTAATTTGGTTTTCCGGGCGCTGCATACTTTTAGGCGCGGATTATTTTATTGCTTTAAGTATGGGATTACTCTGGGATTACTAAAGCTTTGTGACCCATTAGAGTTTCTATCAAAATAAACGACCACAATCAAATAAAAACCGAATCTATTCGGTATCTAGAACCGGTTTCTTTATTTGCTATCTTAATTACTTGCTTTGAGTCCAAAGAAAGAAGAGTGGTGGGGGTCTCATCTGGTTTATTTGACTGATTCACATACGTATGTATTACCTGGACGTTGGGAAGGTCTTTGAAGGCTTCTCTTTAGCCAAGTTCGAATCGCTGCCAATACGAACACGATGGAACTGATTTTATCTTACTTTAGAGCTCCGCAAGCCACTTGCAGTTTTTTCTTGGCCAGATTGTCTTAGCTAACAAGGCGGTGAACTTACATGGGTAGGGTAGGCAGAGTCTCCCTATTAAACATCCGAAAGGTTTATAAAAAGCCGAAGACAGATGCTAAGCTCACTGACTTGGTATATTTAGGCTAAAACCCACATAGAAGCCCTTCAATCCGCCTCAGAATTTCCCCAACTGAAGAGCATCGAAGGAAATTTAACGATGAGCTGCACAAGTTGCAGGCAGAGATGATTAAAGGAAGGCGGAGGACTCGACTCGATGCGTAATATTTTTAAGAAAATGTTCCCCTTTTGAATCGGACAACCCTGTTTGAGATTATTATTGTTTGATAAGGATGTTCGATGAGATTATTTATAGAGATATGGCTCTTTACTTGATCTCTTGAAGTGTTCGAAATTGGCATCACATATCTTTCCTCGAAACTGGGTGATAAATCCATTGCAAGCAAAGGTGTTGAAAGTTAGTTAGAAATACGAAAACCATCTTGGAAAATTATCAAAACATGCCTGCTCAGTAAATATCCGCTTTCCTACTCTGCGAAATACCAACCAAAAACACCGAGAATCCGTTCCCATGAAATGTGGTCAACAAAGTCCGTCCTTTATCTTCTAATCAGCTCGCTATCAAACTTTCATTTATCTCCACCTCCAGTCACTCAAAAATATCCTCCCAACCAGCCCATCAATCGCTATGGAACTAACCATTCGTGCAGCTGCATTATCCCTTTCACTATCCTGTTTGTCCTAATCGTCCTTTAGCCGCCGCTGAGCAATCAAAAAAAAAAACAAAAACAAAAAAAGAACGCTGACAAAGAATAGATAAATCATAAATTTGATGAATGATGTGCACTCGTGCGCATTTCAATTCAATTTCACATTTTTATTAAATGTTCTAAGCGAGAGCTCATCACACCGTTCATGCTTTGATCGTTGTGTCATTACGTAAAAAAAACAACAACAACAAAAATGAAATAAAGTGCCGAGCAATGTAATGGGCAAATGAGAATGAAGTTTCCCACCTTACGTTGCATTGCATAAATTGTCCTTTAAAATAATTTTTTTTTTTTTTTTTGAAATTTCTTTTTCCCGCACACTTGACATTTTCTGTTGTTGTTGTTTTTGTTCAGTGATTTCTAACTATTCAATGTAATGTGACTTTTATCGAAAGCGTAGACCATTAAATTTTGCATACCAAACAAAAAATGGTTTAAAAATTTCGTATGTAAAGAGCAATCTGAACAATCATCAAACATAATAAAGAATATGGTGGCATGATTGAGCTTTTAAAGGAACAAAGGAGACCATATGGTTTGGATGTTCTGTGATTTTACGCCCAGTTTGTGAGAAAATACAATAAAATATTAGTTTCAATGGAGTTCAATACTCAGAAAGAGGGTTTTAAGATGGTCGACACAATTTTTTTTGGGTGGATTTCTGGTTTTTAGAATAGTAGTCTGGGCAGAATCTCCACTTTCCCAATGCAATCCAAATTTTTTAGGAATGGATTTAGGAATGAAAAACATCGCATAGTGATCACTGTTATAAGATATTTTTCTCTATTTTTTAAACCAACCCAAAACCGCAAAAAATTTCCGATCTAAGATAATATTTGGGAAGACCACCCCCCCCCCCTCCCCCTCCCAAATATTATATTGTAAAAATAATGAAATTTAAGGGGCATCCTTTTTTCCACATTTTCTGAAAAAAATATTACTTTTTTGATTCCGAAGAGGGGGTTTGGACCCGAAGGCCGACCCCGCTCCCTCCTGTGGATCCGCCCCTGACCATGACAATACTTTCTTCGTTTAGCTTATTAATTTGCAAAAACATGTCATCTTCAGCTGAAGTGATTTTCACAAAAAGAGAAAATAAATGGCAGCAACATTTTTATTGCATACTTTCAGGCGCAAAAAAATGTGTCCCAAAATAAAAATCGAGACCAAACACAACAATTTTTTTTTTTGGAATTTAAGGGTTATCTTTTTAACCACATTCTCTGACTTTTCTGATTCCAAAAGGAGGTACTGGGACCCAAAAACCCTACTTGGATCCTCCACTGGCCATGACAATACTTTTTTAGTCTAGCTTATTAATTTCCAAGAACCTGTCAATTTTACGAGTAGCTTAAGTGATTTTCACACAAAGAGAAAGAGTTGCCTACGTCCTTGCAAAATAAATGCCAGCAAACATTTTGATTGCATACTTTCGGGAGCAAAAAAAAGTGTCTCAAAATAAAAATCGAGGCCAAACACTTCAAAAGCATGCCGCCAAATTGATTTAAATTGAAATATTTACATACCATATTTAGAGTTGTTGTCTACCACTACAACACACATTTGCATTTTTTATTATTGTAAAAAGTGACACAGCAAAACGAGTTTCATAAAAGTGACAGCTGTCAGTGAATAACAATTGAGGCTGCGTACGGTGATGGTGGCGGTGATAAGCAATAACGAATTCCCCCCCCCTCTTTTATTAATGTACAAAACCAGCAACAACAACAAACAAATAAAGCACTGTATTTATTTCCAGCTTGCCGTTGTTGTTGTTATTTACATATATGTCTACATCGTGCACGTAAGGCTGTACAATGACCCACACATGTCATGTATGTAAACGCACCCTTAGCAATCAACCCAAAAACAGTTCACCCCTTTTTAAAGCGGCGCGTTTGGCAAATGCGTAAAATGAAAAAGCACTTGAAATTTTCTGTTTCAAGTGCATATTTCTCGCATTTAGCAAATGTATATTTGTGAAAATGGTTTTTTGGCGAAAATAATTCAAGGGTGAACATTGGGGTGGGTCGAAAAATTATAAAAAAAAAATGCAAACTCGAAAAATTAATTAAATAATTTTTCTTCCTAGAATTTTTTATAATTATTATTTTGGAGTTGGCATTAGGGTGGGTCGAATTTTTTTTTTAAACTCAAACTCGAAAAATTAATTAAATAATTTTTTTTCTTGGAATTTTTTATAAATAATATTGAGGAGTTTGCTGAAACAAATTATATAAAACTCTTAGCGCTTAAGTAAATATTATTTTTTGAAAAATTTCTAAATCAAAAAATCATACTACTAAATCAAAATATCAAGCTCGGTTTCTTTTAGCAAACATTGGAAAATTATTGGGAATTGGGCTCCTTATTAAGGTCTAAAACTTTGGAAATTAAAGTATTTTTTTAGGTGCAGTCTACTGTACACATGTCCATATTTAAGTAGTGGCTTAGCCTGCGATTTAGCAGAATTAAATTGAATTATTTTTATATTAAGGGCTGCTAAATATTGATGTTGTTTAAGTTTATTTATGAATTTTTGTGTGCTCATTATCTACAATCAGGGCGCCAAAATAAGAGTTTACCAAAAAATAATTTTTTTTTTAATTTGCGTTCTCTAACGGTAAATAAAGAAAGTGGAAAAAACTGAAACATTAAAAAAAAAATATTTTATATAAAGCAACCAAAAAACAAGCGAGTAAAAAAATAATAAGCGCATATAATTTTAGTTGCTTAAATTCAAGCAAGTTACTAAAATACGTTTTAAAAAGAAAATAATAAATTGTTAAAAAAAAATTTACCTGAACTTTTTTTATTCACGCGTCGCTAAGTGCTTGCGAATAAAAGAGGCTTCATATTGACTTACTAGGGTTCGTTTACTATGTCCAATTTATCCGTGATTATCGGACACTTCCTGACTAAAATTTATATCCTGCACAATAACCCTTATTTTGAGACCTTTTTAATTAATCGAGAGTTATTTGGGAGCTCGGAAATTCATCTCAACCGTATTGGTGAATATTTTTATTTGTTTGGTATGTTAGGAATTTCATCGAGAGTTGAACGAAATTTTAGTTAAACCAGCAGTATATGTATTCAAATTTCTTTAAGCAAGTATGTAAGCGGATTTGTTTTGTTGTATGTTAATATGCAAATGATGTGTTAAGGTTTTAGCAAAATATAAATTTGAATTCTTAATTTTCTCGCTTTTACTATCACATACACATAAAATCTTAAGCATGTCAAGAAATTATAAGCCCGTATAATTTTAGAGGCTTAGCTTAAAGCGAGTTATACACATTCAGTTTTCAAGGGACCTAATATTTTTATTTACAAGTCGCTAAGTGGTTACGAATAAAACAGACCTCCTCTTATTGACTTAGATATACATACATATGTATATACAAAGTATTCAAATATAGCTCACAAAATACTACTAACTGAGAAATTTAGCGTAAATCAGAATGTGCGATGTATGATTTAAAAGCTATTTTCGAACGAAAAGTGACACTGAAGATGGCACAGCGATAAACCCGGGTTATCTCCAAAACATATTCGGCAAACAATGACTGAAAAACGTTCCGAACAAACATCAAATTCAACTCCAACTCCTATGATTTATTTGTTCGGGTCTTTTTTTTTTAATTAAAAGGTACTTTTAATGAATGAACGAAAATTGAAGTATTTTTATTTTTGTAGTATACTTTTAGGCATCTTCCCTTCATTAACACAAGGTTTCGCATAAACTGAAAAATTGACGCCTAAAATTATGTTATTTCAAGTTTATAACCAAATTCACTGATTCTTTTCTGTGATGTGTGACAATATTTCCTTCATATTCACAATTTTCTTCGCCTGATTTTTATCATAATAACTTTTTTTAAATTTCAAAATTTTTTTGTTAATTTTTTTTTTTAATTTCAAATTTTTTTATTGATTTTTGTTTTGAAATTTAAATTTTTTTTTTTAATTTCTAATTTTTTTTTGCATTTTATTATTATTTTTTTTTGAAATTAAAAAAATTTTTTGGTTGATTTATGGTTTTTTTTTTAAATTTCCATTTTTTTTTTGTTGATTAATTTTCTTTTAAAATTCAAAAAAAAAATTTTTTATCATTTTTTTTTAAACTACAAAATCTTTTTTGTTTTTTTTTTTTTTTGTTGGTTTGTTTATTTTAAATTTCAAAATTTTTTTTTGGTGATTCTTTTTTGAAATTTTTTAATTTTTTCGTGTTGGTTTCATATTTATCGAAATTTCAACATTTTTCTTGTAGCTTATTTTTTTTCGTAACACTTCATTAAATTAATTGTTGTAATGCAAATCAGCGCTGCTACTTGCTGTGATAAGCCATCAACAAATTAACTCACTGCTTAATTTACCATTTACATGCAATATATGTATGTTGGCAGAGCTATGCTTAACAAGCGACCATGTCCAAACCAATTAACGTCTGGAGCTTGAACTTAATCAATGACACAACAAAAAAATGTTCAATATTATTAAACGCTTAGACGGTTCAAAAAAAAATACACTAGACGGAAATAACAGTTGTAGAAAATTTGGTTCTTATGTGTTCACAAAATACAGTAACTGGCATAAGTATGATCAAAAAATATAAATAAATAAAAAAAACACAAAATATTAATAAACAAATAAAAAAATATAAAATAAATAAAAAAAAGATAAAAACCAAGAGCGCTGTATTAAATTATTCGCAGACTAAAAGTATGTGATGATTTGTGATGCGCTCAAACACAGAACTACTCCTCACAGATATTTCTCCTACTACCTATTAAACTAGTATTTAGTACGTATAAACATAAACATAGAACGCATATTCCCACAAAAAATTTGCCTTTTCAATACTCGCACTCAAAATTAAAATTGAAAAAAAAAAATCTTCCATTCATTCATACACCAAGCCAAATATCCATTAATGACAGCAAAGAGGGAGCGAGCACTCAAAGAAAATCAATCGACAATAGTTTTGTGCGCTCTTCAATATCCTTCCAAGAATTGCAGATAAACATCTAAACGGTTTCCTCATATTTTTGAATTTGATGTCGGTTGTCTGTATTTCTCGTTGTTTTTTTTCTTCTACGTCTCTTTTCTTGGCGGCAAAGTGTTTGAAGTGACATTGGCAGGTATTTTACGTTAATGACCCAAATCAAAGTTGTGAGCCCAAATAAGGTTCAAGGCATATGAGAAATTAATAAATAAAAAGTAAGAAGATATAAATATGTAACCAAGGAGAAGTGTGTGTGTGTAGAAGGAAGAAAAGAGAAATATATATAAAAAAAAAAATAGAAAAAAAGCGAAATTACGTGCGACACTACCGGCTTTGCTATTGGAAAAAAAAGTCGGCAAACATTGAACTCAAAATGTTGTTGCTTGCCAAAAATGGTAAATGTCCTAAACCTCATCAAATAAATTTTTTTTTTATTTAAAATTTTTTTTTTTAATATTTTTTTCACTTTTTTTTATGATTTTTTTTCTTTTTTTTTCTGTTATAATTTTATTTATATATTATTTTTAATCATTTTTCTTTCTTATAACTTCTTCGTAAATTTTTTCTTTTTTTTTATTATTTTTTTTTGTTTTTTTATTTTATTTTATTTTTTTTTTTTTTTTAATAATCAAATCGCTTACTAATAAAAAAAAAATTGTGCGTAAATAATTTGTGAGTCATTAACCCGCACATGAGAAACGTGTTTAGCATTGCTAATGGTTAGGCAGCAAAACAGTTTTAAGTTAAGAAGAGGAAGAGCGCATTTTAGGTATTATTGGATAGTAAACACGCTGGTACACACTTGGGCAATGAAATGGAAACGCAAGTTAAATAAAAGTTTTAAACAAATTTTTTCCCATGAAATATTATTTGTCATGTCTTGAAATTAAAGATATAAAAGCAAAATGCAACCATGAGCCCTTTATCAGAGTAACTGAACCCAAAACAATAGTTTTTAACATTTTTTGCCTGTTTGTCTATACGTTTGCACGCGCATCACTCAAAAACTGTTGCATGGAATTGGCTGTAATTTGCACCAAAGTATTGCTAGAGGTCTTACTAAATGTTTTTAACCCAGTTTATAGCAGAAATTATTCCATTTCCACATAATACAGTGGTGGCAATAAAATTAAGCTATAATATTTTTTAAACAATTAGCGAAATTGCAATAAGCAGATCGCTTTCTTACATTCCGAGTATCAAAAAATTAAAGGCTACAGGTTTTAGAATTTTTGTTTATCTGTCTAAATCTTTGTTCGAACATCAGTGAAAAACTGCTGCACAAAACGACATGCCATTTGCAACAAAGTATTGCTAGAGGTCATATCTAAGGTTTAGCGCTAGTACATTTTGCATGCGAGCCCCAACTTTCCTAATTTAGTTAAGTAAAAATAAGTAAATAAGATCACCTTCTAAAAGTGAGGGGTTGCAAACGTTAAAACTGTCATGTTGATTAAATTTTTTTGTTGTAAAAATATTTATTTGTTCAGAATAAGAATTTATGCACTTGCTCGTCAACCGCGCCTTTGTATCGCACAACAAAAACAACATGAGTAAAGCAGTCAAATCGCATTAGGGACGAACGCAATGAGTTGTTGCACCTACGGATGTTTGTTGTATAAAGTCCAGGCACTTTCAAATTGATTTATGTTTATGTGTTGCATTTAGAAATTATTTGCAAATTCTTTTTATTTAGCAACAACAAAACGAACAGCGATAACAATAAGCTGCTTGCAACTTAACGTAATGGAAAATGTTGTAACTTCGCATAGCGATTGGTCCCTCACTTCATTTCTAGTTTTATTTATATTATTTAACTGTAAGCAAGCGCCACACATTTGGCGTACTGTCTCAAATGTAAAATAATAATTTATTCATAAGAATGTTATAGGCAAATGAACTAGTTGGGAACTACTTTAAAACCAGTTTGAATGGCAATTGTCAAATTTCGAACTTAAATATACCAGTCTCAAACTAGTCCAAAGAAGACTAAAGAAGCATGAACTATAAATCATCACTTGTACAAGACCACAGGCTCAAGTTCTGCTCCTAGAAACATAAAATTAAAAAAAAAATTCTAGATATTTAGTTGAAACCGACTAGTCTTTCTTGTACTAGTTTTAGAAGAGTTCTGTCCTAAAACTTTTTCTCGATTACCGTTTAGCCTTTTGCGGGCTAGTAAAACGTGAGTTCGCAATTTGTAGTTGTAAAACAGTCTTTTTAAAACTGTTACCAGTCCAGTGATATTCAAAATTTAGATTTTTGTTGTTACAGGCTTAGTGTTTTTCGAACTTGTATGAAATGAGTTCCGTTTTCTAGTTGTAAAAAAGTGTCTTTAAAACTTTGACCATTCCAGTGTTCATCAAAATTTTATTTTGGGTTAGTATAGATTTAACCCTTTTCGGTCTGGTATGACATCAGTTCTGCTATTCTAGTTATAAAACAGAACTTTATTTTCGGTTGGTATAGATTTAGCCTTTCTCGTTCTGGTATGAGATCACTTCTGATATTCTAATTGTACAACAGTGCTTTTAAAACTGTGTTCACTCCATTGACCCTACAACTTTTATTTTTTGTTGTTACAGATCTGTTCGATTTAATACTAGATAGTATGATGTATGTAGGTTTGAAAATACTAGTTATGAAACAGTGTTTTTAAAACTGTGATAAATCCAGTGACCCTAAAACTGTTTTAACAGTGATTTTCAAACTGTTAATACTCCAGTGTTCTTCAAAATTGAATTTTTTGATTTTTGTCTGTTTTGAGCTAATTTGTGACTAGTGTTTTTCTGATTGGTTGGGTGTTTTACTGCAGCGAATATTTAGTTTAGAATAAAAAGCTAGAGATGAAGCGTTGAAGGTCCCCGTTGACCGGTAACACGCCCATAACTCGCTCGCTCAGCTAACCAATGTCCATAATAACAACACTGTGACGACGCCGGTCACGCTGCAACTATGCCATGCATCATTGTCACACCGAGCGTTATTTATGCGCATTTTTATACAAACACACACATACATGCATAGATATGTCAAAACACATACACACATACACATGCATAGATGTCATGTCCTGCCACTTTAGTTTATTATGTGCGGAAATTTCGGAATTCGCACGTACCGGACGGCCGATTGCCAAGATGGATTTTAAATGTGTGTATGTATGTATGTGTCTATGTGTGTGTGAGTGTAGGTGTGTTTGGGGAGTTCGCTGTTGATACCGAATATTCGTGCAAATAAAATGGTTAGAAATGACTTGGTGTGCGCCGCTGCATTGGAGTGACCAAATGCATGCGAATTATCTGCGAACGTGTTTGGCATAAAAAAAAAATTCAACAACAAAAAGTGACGTCAAGTCTTCAAAGGGAATGAAGCGCATGTATGAATGAATGCGTTAAGCGTTCTTGTGCTATGCTATGCTCTGCACTTGTAAGCCAGTCAGCCAGTCAGTTTGCTAAGCGTTGTCTTTGCTCGCCTTTTTAGCTAGCTGTAAATAATACGTGCATAAATTTATTTGAATTTTATTTGAAATAGATAAAGTGCTTTTACATATTTATACAAACATAGATATATACTTACTATGAGTAGATATGTATGGGTGCGGGAGTGAATGAAATGAAAAAAATTGGCTTAAGGTCGAACTTTATACTCAACTGGAAATTTGGGTTTTTTATATCAAATTCAAACAGGAATCATTTTTTTATTATTTTTTTTAATTTGTTTTATTGTATTTGGTTTTATTTTATTTTATTTTGTTTCATTTTATTTTATTTTCATTTCATTTCATTTCATTTCTTTTTATTTTATTTTATTTTAGTTTATTTTATTTTAGTTTATTTTATTTTATTTTATTCTATTTTATTTTATTTTATTTTATTTTATTTTATTTTATTTTATTTTACTTTATTTTTTTTTTTTTTTTCATTTCATTTTATTTTATTTTTAAAATTTAATATAATTGAATATAGTTTTCTCCGCTAATATGCCTCAGGTCTGCCTCAAAACATAGCATCCATTTTACCACTACTGCTAACATGTTGTTAATAAAATAAAAATTTAAAATATTTGCTGAAAGTTAGAAAAATACAAAGCAATCCATTGCAATTTTTCATATTTTCCCTGAAACAATAGCACAAAGGTACGTAGCTCGAAAATATTTCGCACCCCCAAGCGTTTCTATGGAAATGTGTAATACGGCAATGGTAATATTTATTCTATTTATGTAATTCAGTTTTTCTGACTTTGTTGTGACTTGTGTGTATCAAAAATGAATGCAGAAAAGTTTCATCAAAGGCTAGCGGCGTGGTAAAAATATTACAAGAAAAATTTTCTAACAAAAATTTAAAAAAGTCAAAGCAAAGCGTTTGCCAGCGGCTAAACAGAATTACGCAAATATAAAATGAAAAGAATTTGTTGTTGCTTTGAGTAAAATTAAAAAGAATTTTTGGAAGTGAAAATGCTAATTTCTACGTTTGCTGTGAAAGAAGTTTTATTTCGATTCATGATATTGGTGAAGGGTGTTAGAAAGAGAGGGAGAGGGGGAAATAAGAGAATGAGGAAGAGAGGATAAGAGAAGTAGAAGCAAAAAGAGAGTGAGATATTCTGGGAGAAAAAGTGAGGTGCAGAGAGTAAGAGGGTTAAAGAGCAAGAGACCAAGAGATAGGGACAGGGGAGAGTGTTATAAAGAGGGTGAGAAAAATATAGAGACAGAGAAAAAAAGCAAGAGGCAGGTGAGCTAAACATGAAGATGAAAGTGGATATGAAGGTGGAGATGATGATCACGAGAGAGTCGGGTGGAGGTGGAGAAAGAGATAGATATAGAGATAGAGATAGGGATAGAGATAGAGATAGAGATAGAGATAGAGATAGAGATAGAGATAGAGATAGAGATAGAGATAGAGATAGATATAGAGATAGAGATAGAGATAGAGATAGAGATACAGATAGAGATAGAAATAGAGATAGCGGTTTTACTCGTCCCAACGTCACGTCACTTACACCTAACAAATAAATCAATTCGAAAGAGTGATGCCACCTCGAGAAAAAAATAAATCCATTTTGGCTAATGGTAAACTGTGGTGTTAGCAACTAACAGACAAAAACCAAATGGACATTTGACAGGCAACAGACAAAGTTTGGCAAATTTTTGCGGCTACTGCAATGTCACACATCAATTACCAGCGACAACTACAACAAAAATAAAAAAAAACAACAGCGATGAACGGTAAGGCAATGCTGTCACAAACAGTTTTTGTGTTGCCTCTGCAGACTCCATAAAATAAGAAAAAAAAGAGAAACAAAAAACAACAAAAAACGAAGTGCCTCACTGCCTAAATGGCCTGCTGGGTGGTAGTGCATCCATGTTGGCAACGCTAATCTCCAACACTGTTCGCTGCATTGTGTAGGTGTTTTGATGCTGGTCATTCATAGAAAATGCAGAAAATGCCAAAATCACAAAAGGCAATAAACTGCATGCAAAATTGTGCACATTTTTCAAAACCAAACTGCATGAGCCATGTACCCAAGCCCTCTTTTTTCCAATCTTTTTTTTTTTGGGCACTTTTTTCTGTTTTTCTTCTTTTTTTTCATGCTAACCCCGACTATTGCTAAAACTTACTCCCACTACATCATATGTCAGTTAGAGTTATTGTCTAGGCAATGCTTTTCATGTTGAAATTCTACAAAAATTTCATAACAAAAAAAGAGCACGTCAAATGCAACTCTGGCGCTTTGGAGCGTTGCACAATAGCAATAAGTGACTATGACATGTGGCTGAGCATTTGAGTAGTAGGAGCGTGAAATAGTAGTAGCTGCCAATTAAAATGTCTCACTCAGTGCGGTATGTGAGTATGTATTTAGTGTGAGCTTCACAAAAGGAAGAGAGTGAAACAGAGGCATCAACAAGCAGCTGACGTTAACTAGCATTGTACAGGGTGTTTTAAGTGTTTGAAAATTAATGAAAATAGAAACAGGAAGACACAAGTATAAGAAGAGTATAAAACGATTTTTTATCTCAAAAAATCTTAACGATTAAAAACCTCCAAGTGAGACCAAATCTTTGATCTGGTTGATAGCCCTAAAAAAAACTACATAAATATAAAATGTTTATAAAAGTTTAGTAATTTTATTCAATTTATTTATTTTGCAATTTTTTCTTTGCTTTCAGACGGTATAGTTGGACCCGGCACCATTACGTCGCCGTGGCCGCCTATGAGTGCCGGCCCACCCGGTGCGCTGGGGCCGGCAGACACAAATGGCAGTATGGTGGATAGTAAAAATTTGGATGTCGGCGATATGAGCGACGTAAGTACACAAACAAAATCTATAAGTAGCTTCGAAGAAATAGAAATTATAAACCCTCAACCCTTACAACCTTACAACACCTCTTTAGTGATTAAAAAAAATATACTAATATATCCAACCGCCCTAGTCCTAATCACATTTAGCTATACAACTTCCAATGCATTTGAATTTTTTTTGTTTTTATTTTTTTCTGTTCGATTGCATATCAAATTAGAGAAAGGGCACTTAACTCAATTGTATGTATATAAACTCCATTTTGGTTGTTTAGGCGCGCAACCGCAAAAACACAAATTACAAAAACAAAAACATAATTAAATACAAAATTCAAAATGTAACTAACTAAATATGCGCGAAAAAGTTAATGTAACTAAAAACGACACACAATTTGGCGAATGCATGTGTGTGGGACGAGTTACCCAGCAAAAAATTTGATTCATTTGGAGTGCAACCAAGGCGAGTTTGATAGAGAAGGCAAACTGTTTACATTAAACAACTATCATAATCAAAAATTAATTTAAAAGTAGTACTTAATCGGCTTAAAAGAGAACGAAAATCGACACAACGCCGAAACCGGTTTGTCTCGAAACCAAATTTGACAAGGGATGACGGAAAATCGTTCCAATATATTACATACATCGTTTAAAATTAATTAATAGCTCGAATAAGTAAAAAGAAAAAACTTTAATAATAAAGTAATCAAAATAATTCAGATAATTCAAAATGTTGAAAAAATATAAAAAGTTAAATAATTATAATTAATCAGGTAATTGAAAAAACCACAAAAAAAGAAACGAAATATTTAAAAATTATCAAAAACAGAATAAAATTTTTGAAACAGTAGTATTTTCAAGAATAATCATGTAGTTGAAAATAATCAAAGAACCTAAATAATAAAAAATTTATCAATAAAAAATAAATAAAAAGTGGAATAAATAAATATCAAAAAAAAATACTAAAATAATAAAAAGTAATCAAGTATGTAATCAAAAAACAATCAAACAAAAAATTACTCAAAACCTAACAATAACACAAAAATTAAAAATAACAAAGTCATGAAAAACAGTAAAAACTTAAATACCCTAAAATTATTAAAAGTAATTATGTAATTAAAAATATTCAAAAAATTTCAGTAATCAAAAACTAGCAAGAATGTAAAAATGAAAAAGAGGAAAATAAATAAAAATAACAAAAAATTAATAATACTAAAATAATTTAAAGTAATCAAGTAATTGAAAATAATCAAACAAAAAATAATTCAAAAGCTAAAAATAACTCAAAAATTAAAATAATGTGGTAATTAAATACGGTAAAATCATTAAAAGTAATTCTTTAATTAAAAATAACCAAAAAAAATATAAAAATAGTGCAAAAATACTTAATTTGTTTTCAATTATATAAATAATAAACTCAATCACAAAATTGAAATCTGTCAAATAGTAAAAAATAATCAAAAAACTGAAAGCAGAAAAATAAATAAAAGTAATGAAGTAAGCAAAAATTTAAATAATCAGAAGACTAAAAACTCAAAAATTAAAAAGTGCCGAATAATTAAAAAGAAAACAGAAAATTAAAAGTAATCATGTAATTAAAAATAATGAAAAGTTAAGAAAATCATTAAAGTAATCATTAACAATATAAAACAAAAAAAAATAGAGCAATAAAAAATAATAACAAATGTTAAAAAGTGAGATAGCGTGTAAATAAAAATAATAAATTAAAAAGTAAAAAAACTAGCAATATTATAAAACTAAAAAAGTAGAACAATAAGAAATAATAAAAAAATTTGATAATAAAATTGTTTAAGTAATCGTGTAATTAAAGATAATAAACCAAAAATAAAAGTAGTCAAAAAACTAGCAGTAATCCAAAGATTGAAGAATCGAATAATTAAAATTAAAATTGCATAAAATTTTTTTTTTAATAAACCGATAATCGAGAACAGTAAAAAACAGTCGGGTAATTGAAAACATTCATTGGAATAATTATGTAAGCATAATAATAGTTTTATCAATACAGGTAATTGAAAATAATCAGGTAATTCAAAATAATTAGATGATTGTAAATAATCAAAAACTATCCGAAAATAAAAAACTAAAAATGAAATAAAAATAGTAAAATAATCGAAAGGTAAAATATAATTTAAATTGGTTCCTCGGAAGCGCCATCCGAAATTATTCTCTTCAGAGACTAACCGCACGCAATTTTCCTGAGCAACAAATACTTACACACATACTAATGTAATGTGCGGTAAACAAAAAAAAAACAAACGCCCTGCAATTGCATTTAAAATACACAAGTTAATTTCAAATATGTCTGAAATTTCATTTGACCACAAATATGTTTGCAGTCAATTTCGGTTATCAATCAAATTGTAATTTTAGTATGAATACAAAACGCAGATACAAGTCAACACACACACACACACATACACCACCATCAAACATACATGTAATAAATGACAATTTAGCATATGAAATAACGGTAACTTTGTGTACGCGTGTGTGTGTGTGTTGAGTATTTGGCTATTATAATTCTAGGAATGCATTTGTGTAAGTTTGTTTGTGTATTTGTGTGGTGCAGACTCCTTCAAACATTATTAACTTCATCAATGTAATTTGACACTCACTCACTGCTGCCAACAGCAACAGCCGCTACAACAACAACAACAATCATCCAAACATAAAATGAAACCAATATCCATGTATCACCATGTACACCTCCTGCCAACAACAACAACAACAATGCTAACGAATGACAATATTGTATTATATTACCGCAGTCGCTGTCATAACTGTACGGTAACAATTTCGCCAATACCACCCACCTCGTCGTATGACCCATCATAACCCCACCACCACCAGCGAACACATCCAATTGCCACAGCAACAGTTTCCGATATACAAATTGCACTGGAAGCTCTTTCATAAATTTGTTATTGCTGCTATGCGTGCTCTTGTTGGCTTGACATATATTGGGTGTGTTCTTTTTGTAACTCGAGGTAGACCGGGGTCGCCCATAAGCTCTGACATCTATCCTCTCCGCCTTGTTTGCGCTGATGTGCTATATATATGTCTCTGTCTGTCATTGTGTTCTTCCCTTTGAGCATCCATCTACTCAAATTGCTCATTAAAAATCATTGACAATTAATGCCACTTGAATTCACGCTCGAGTAACACACTTTTGTTGTTGGTATTGGTTATTGTTATTATTGCACGCGCACATAACAACCCATGGCTGTAGTGAACTGCTCTTCAATACATAACATTTGCCGGTTGTTGGCGCTCGGCGTTATCGTAGTGATACAATGTACAGTGGGCTGCAACCGGACTAAGAAAATTTTTAAATAAAATTAATAAAATAAAATAAAATAAAATTTAAAAAATATAATAAAATAAAATAAAATAAAATAAAATAAATATTATACAATTAAATAAAATACAACAACATAAAATAATAAAAAATGTAATAAAACAAAATAAAATAAAATTAAATTAAAAAAAATAAAATAAAATAAAATAAAATAAAATAAAATAAAATAAAATAAAATAAAATAAAATAAAATAAAATAAAATAAAATAAAATAAAATAAAATAAAATAAAATAAAATAAAATAAAATAAAAGAAAATAAAATAAAATAAAATAAAATAAAATAAAATAAAATAAAATAAAACAAAATAAAATAAAGTAAAAGAAAATAAAATAAGTATTATAAAATTAAATAAAATACAAGACCATAAAATAATAAAAAATGTAATAAAAATAAATAAATAAAATAAAATAAAATGCAAGAAAATAAAATAAAATAAAATAAAATAAAATAAAAAAAGTAAATTAAAATAAAATAAAATAAAATAAAATAAAAAAAAGTGAAAATAAAACAAAAAAGAATAAATTAACATAAAAAATATAAAACAAAAACTGATTCGGAGACATCCCACAATTGCTTTCACAATTTTGTTCTTCTTTTCGTTTTTCGTACTTGAATCCCTGAAACTGCCCAGTGTGCCAGGTTGAAGTGTGGGAGAGCACGCATGCACGCTTTTACACATTTTTTTTTATGAATTTCTTATTTTTATTCTTGCAATTTTTCATTAACATTAAAAAAATATGAAGCGCTAGTCGCCATTTAATCGACAAAATGAGCTTTCCCCACTTAGCCCTTTTGGCCTTTGTGTCACTTTTCATTGAGCTTAAAAGCGCTTTTAATAAATAAACTTTAAATGGATATGCGCGTGACATACTTCGACTTTCAGAAACAAGTACAAATAGTAATTTAAGGAAGCCATCCTTGAGTAGGGTTAGGTTGCCTGGCGTACATGGTAGTGGTCGGAGGCTCACAATCTATTAGAAACCGTAACTTAAAAAAGCTTTAGAGACTTTAATTTTTGTTATTGAACTTTTGTTTTGTATCCTTTCTTTGAATTAATATTTCTATCACTTCCTTTTATTCGCAGGACGAAAAAGATCTCTCCTCTGCCGATGCGGAAGGTGTGTGGAGTCCCGACATCGAACAGAGTTTTCAAGAGGCTCTCTCAATATATCCGCCATGTGGGCGACGGAAAATCATTCTATCCGATGAGGGTAAAATGTATGGTAAGTAATTTTGTAATTTTATATGACGCCAAAAAGAGCAAACTAACCGGAGGTCGCCAAGAATTAAAAAAAAACAGCAGCTTTGGTCTGTTTGTCTATATGTTTGTTCTTGCATCACTCAAAAACCGCTGCATGGAATCGAATACTACTTTCACTGAAGTTTTGCTAGATGAGCAACTTAAAGTTTAGACTCCATTTTAAATTAAGGAAATATTTTATTTTTGCTATATACAGTGGTGGAAAAAAAGTTGGTTCAAAATATTTTCAAACATATAGTGAAAATGGAACTGGCAAATGTCTGTGCATAAAAGATATCTAGCAAATTAACAATCACTCTCCCACGGCGCTAAAGTTATATTCCAAACTCTTCAAAACCTTCACTTTCACCAAAAATTGCATCTTTCAAATTTGCCATTTCACATCTCTAAGCTACCCAAATTCAGTCATGTAAAATATCACAGCTTATTGGCGCTATTACTAAAGCATAAAACTTTATTGTGTTTTGACCATTCAAACAACTTAATTGGCACTCGAAATTGTCAACCAGAACTACAAAAACAAAAATTGAAAACAATAAAAAATCTCCAACACCGTCACTCTGCAACTCAAAGAAGTGGATGCAAAAACTTGCAGCTCTCAGCCACATAGCGCACGAGACAAAACGCGACGACAATCCACTTAAAAGCAATTATAATCTCTTTTCTGTCATAATCAACAATTAAATCAAGCGATTACATACAAACATTCATGCAAACAAATTTTTTTTTTTTTGCATTTCGCGTTATTTGCCAGTTTTCCTGCACGTTTCACGAATTGCCATAAAAAGTGTCAAAAAACGAAAATTAAAAAAAAAAAAAATTACTCAAAAGTCGATCTAAGCGCTGCCAGCTTGTAACTCCAGCCAAAATAAACCAAAGCGTTCTGTTAAATGTGGGAAGCATGTAGTGAGCTTTAATGCGATTACAGCATATTTCCTACTCTTTAGTTATGTACGCAAGAATACGTAAATATTTTTATGGATGTATGTATATTAAAGCTTGCAGCTATTGAAAAATAGACTCATACAAAATTATGTTTATCTACACCTTCCGCCTACTGTTTAAATTGGATTCTGAGCTAACTTCAATGTGCAATTCAATGCTGGGTAGATAGGTATGCTTGTTTGAACCCTTTTGCTAGCTCGTTTTACAGTATTTTTATTTCTAGTATCCCAGCAAACATTCACTTAGCACTTATGTACAATGAGTCACAAATGAGTCATAAATATGTGAGAAATATAAGCGCTAAGTCACGACGTTGATGTATTTAGAATTCTGAGCTTTATGCTAATAACTCACAAATGAGTCATAAATGTGGGAGAAATAGAAGGCCCAAAAATATAAACATTTAGCAGTCTCTAATGACTTCGATTGTTAAAAATTCTGAGCCTTATCCCAAAAGCTTGTTGAAGTACTCATAATTACGGAGTCGTAAATGAGTCTGCCTTAACGAATCAAATAATACTCAGATAAAAAATTATCTAAACGTGATTTATGACTCTGGTATGCTGTAAATTATGAGCATTAAAACTTTTGAATATCATCAACCGTTAAACGATTTTTTTTTGGTAAAAACTAAGCGACTTATGTACGAATAAAATAACAAAATAAATATTTGTTTCTAAAAATTTAGAAAATCAAATTGAAACTTGGCACTTGAAGCTAGTATTTTTTTGTTTCTTTTAATACATCTTTTTTTTACGCGAGTAGTTACAATTTATCGAAATTCTAAAGGAAGGATAAGCGTCGATAAATGAGATCATAAGGAACTTTAACTTTCTAATTCAGTTATCACTTTGTTTGCTTACTGGGTATCTACAGACTAAAAATGCAATAAATATACCAACTAAGCAATTTTAGACGCCTACGCAAATCGTGTCTAAGCAATTTTGACCGAAGCACGTTAAGCAATAGACGCACGCCAGCAATAAAAAAACTTAGCAAACAAGAGAGTCTAAGTTCGGATAAAAGTAAATATTATTTAACTGTTTTTGAGTTATTCTTTTGACACTTTTTTAATCGTCATTTCAATGCTGGTTGTAAAAAAAAAAAAAAAATCCTTATAATTGTCTTATTTTATTGATAAGTCGCTTAGTACGTACGAAAAAAAAATAAGCGACCCATTTTGATTTCATCGTTAATTTTTCAAATTGACTTCAATTTGATTTTTCATTTTGCGCATTACATGATATTTTAAATTCAAATGTGAATAAAGCACGCTTTAATGCAGATTAAGCCACTTAATCGGTCATCCCACTTATTTCGATCCCTCTATGGCAGTTGCAGTATGTGCCAACGCTTACAAATATTCTTATCGCACTTGTTGCCTACGTAACTGATATATAAAGACCGTACATATGCATGTGTCGCTTACTCCACGCCTGCTCCTCCTTACATTGATTCATTCATAAAAAATTGCTGCAAAATTCAATTCGCCAGCGATAAAATAAAATTGTGAAATGAAAAAAAAAAAAATTTATTGAAATTATCAATTTAGTTGCAGATTTACGCTATTTAGTTGTGCTTTAAGGCAGACATTAAGACGAGCTGCGCCCAACTTTTGTCAATGTATGTAGCATGTGGACTGCGCATGTGGTCCCACATCAGCCCAACGTTAGACATTGTCATGCAACTGAGCCGCTGAGTGTATTTCATAAGAGTCATATGTGACTTGATGGTCGTATGTGTGGATATTTATCTCAACTGTCTGTCTGCTGAACTCGCCTCTTAAAATTGCAAACAGACTTCGCGATTTGACACCCACACATTTCCTTTCGACTTCTGATATTTTATTATTACTACGTTCTTCTGGCTTAGCCTTTTCGCGCGTTTCTTGCCTTTCACAATTTTTTTTTTTTTTTTTATTGTCGCAAGTCGAGTCAGCGTCATTTTGATTATATCACACGAAAGTATTGAGTTACATTTTATAGACATATTTATATGGATTATGAGCTCAGAAGAAGCGTGCGTCCAGTTGTTGCTCTTCGAGCTTTACTCCGAGCATACGATTTGACCGAATCTAATGAGGTAAAAAAGGTGTCTGTATTTCGTGTTGTATGAAAGTAAATTTCCCACAAACATTTGTAAATGAAAATTTCTTTCTTGACTTGCAGCTATTTTTTTTATTTCGTAGCGATTTTGGAAAAAAATAGAATTAATAAAAGTTGGCCCGGTCTAATGTACATATAAAACACAATCATTTCAAACTAAAATTAATTTTTTTCCCTTTTTTAATTTTTGGCCAATTTGAAAAATAATATATGTAAATTAAAAAAAAAATGGGCTAGTCTAATGTGCATATAAAACACAATTATTTCTAAATAAAAAATTTTCTTCCTGAGCTGCAATTACTTTTTTTTGTCATACTGAAAAATAATAGAATATAAAAAAAATTTTTTAATATTTATCCCGGCCTAATGTACAAATAAAACTAAAATCTTCGTAAGTACAAAGCAGTGAAAATATGAAATACAACTTTTTCTAATTCTTTTTTTTTATGAATTCCAATTTCTCCAAACTCTAAACAAAAAAAATTTAGTTTCAACCCACCCTAATGCAGATGCTGGCAGATGTATGTGACCATAAATTATTTGCCACGCCGAAATTTGTCATATTTTCCAGCACACCACACATCACATCATTCAAGCCTTCATGTCGCATGGGTTCATATACAAAGACAAAACGTTGATGCTTTTCCATATTTTATAATTTTTCTATTTTTTATTTTTATTTTTATTTTTTTTTCTCTTTCTTTCTTGTCTAGGCGTTTATTAATGAAGTTTTTACTTCAACATAACATTTGCTTACGCATTCGTTACTCAAGCTGGTCGCAATTGATGGGGCAGAAATTTTATTTTCCATACATCACTGTGTGAACTTGTGTGGGTTGATGGGCTGTTCATAATGATTTCCTTAGTGCGATTAGTTATTTAAGCTTATAATCGGACTTACTATATGCATATGAGCTTACTCGTAGGCAAATGCATTAGGCATAGTCAGAGTTCCAAAATAATAGGGAATAAAATAATGGGTTGGTAGTGGGATTAATTTCACTGAGAGCAAATCTTTTTAGCACTAAGGAGAATTTTCTATTACCTCTATCCTTATTATCACTAAAAAAAAAAGATTGTTATCACCAAAAGAAGATCTTATCACGAAGAGAGCCTTTAAGAGAACATTCATTATTATTGAGAGAACCCCTTAAAATCTCTAGCTAAACCCTTTTTCTTAATAAAAAAAAACTCACTATCACCTCTAAGAGGAATAGTTATTAAACAGAGACTATCACTAAGCGAAACCCTTGTTATAACTCAGAGAGCACCTTATTTTCAGCAAGAGAAACCTTTTTCAAGAGAACCCGTTTTACTACTTTGAAGAGTTAGAGATTTCTCTCAGCGATATACTAAGGACACTCAATAATTTCTCTCACTAAACAATTATTATGGACATAGAAAACTCTCTCCGCGCTCTCATTGAAATCCCACCGTTATTATTTCTTAGAACTTCCCTTAGAAAATATTAAAATAAATTTCTGAAATTGACCAGCTAATTAGCCAGACTGCAATACTGTTACTGCAGCAACAACATACAACCTTTTTAGTTTCTTGCATGTTATCGTGGAGCACTGACTTCGGCAGCAGCTCAGTTTAACTCAGCACTTACTGGTAGTCGCTTCAGACTTTGCTAAGCAAAAACACATTAACTAGATTGCTTTTTGAGTGAATTATCTACGTATGACTTGCCATTTCCTGTTCAAATCGCGAGAGAATTATGAGTAAGTTTTAAGTGAGAAATTATTTTTATTTTATAAAGCGACAAACAAACTTAGGGCCATTTTCCCAAGTAAAATTTTACTGTTCGATGTCAGATATTTAATAAAAAATTAGAGGGCGGTCATTATTGAGTCGCTAAAAATCCAAAGCAACAGTTTTTAGAATTTTTGTCTGTTTGTCTATATATTTGCGCGCGCATCACTCAAAAACTACTAAATAAAATTCAATACAGCTTTCACTATGGCATTACTATACATCAAGCTTAAAGTTTAAGGGATCTGGTATTGCGATAACTCTACCGGTTTGGGAGTTAACACCCAAAAAGTAGACCAGCGTGACCCAAAACGTGGTAGAAAATTATAGGTGTCAAATTAAAGCTGTCAATGAGTGCTGCAATAAGCAATATGATTGAGTTTCATATCTCAACAGGTTTCGGAGATACAATGATTAAAATCGAATTCAGTCGTTCAAAGGTTCTGAGACGTACTGGGCGTATTTTCTAGTCTTAAAAAAGTGGAAAAAAATTTCCCTATCTACATATATTTTTAGGAAATTTTAAAATTTATCAAAAATATCCAAACATTTCTCTTTCAACCTTTATTTCATGTTAAAATTAGATCAAGATCAACCATGAATAACAATTCATAGAAAACTCAAAGAACTTTTTCTAAGTTTCTACGCAAACTCTCTCCAACATTATTTTTTTTTCTTAAAATCAATCTCTTCGTGCTTGAAAACTTTATATAAACCGCTTACCACATTTTCAATATAAAATATAAAAAGACTTGGAAAATCTAAGGACCAAAAATTGGCAAAACAGGTAGGCTAAGGATACACGCCAACTGAGGGTATTACAAACGCGTATGTATGTGTGTATGTATGTATGCCACACATATACACACCTCAACCGCAAAAGGAATGTCTAAAATGCCTAAAACAAAAGTTTTTGTTAAACGCGCTACGCTCATGCTAACGTAGAGTCCACCCGCAAAGTTGGGAACTACCTTAAATCAAACATCAAAGTTTTCGAAAACTACAACAACAACAAAAATTGTTAAAGTAAAGTCGACGACCCGATCAAATATAGGTGTGTATGTGTATTAGTGCGTGTTAGACGACGTTTCACGTTAACAATTACTTTGAAATACTTAGGTTCGTGCGAATATGTACATTAGGGTGGCACTTATTTTCAATTTTTTTTTTTCTTTTATGAAATTAAATCTATTAATGCACGTTTCAATGGTATTTAGAACTTATTAGCAGTGCAAGCAAATACTGATTTAGATATTTTGCGCTTCATCCTACGAAAATGGGGGTTTAGGTCCAAAATTTGATATGTAATATGGAAAATTCTGAGTATGCAAATTTTTTCCGCCTCACATTCAGCATAGAAATTACAAAAAAAATTGCTTATATAATAAATAGCGCCAGTTTCTAGAATTTTTGTGTGTTTGTCTATATGTTTGTTCGCGCATCACCCAAAAAATGCTTAAAAGTATGGAATTATCTTTCCACTATTGTACTACTGGAAGTCTAATTTAGAGTTTAAGATATCCCTTACTCCGATTACTTCACCGGTTTTGGAGTTATCGACCGATTTATAGTCCAGAGTGACACAAAATGTGTTAGTACAATATGGGTTTCAAACGAAAGGTACTAATGAGTGCTGTATAAGGGAAGTAATTAAAGTTCATATCTCAACTGGTTTCAGAGATATAATGATTAAAAAGTACTCAGTCTGGTGTTAAAAAAAATTTAACAAAAATTACTAAAGCTTAATTAATTTTTACTTTACTTCTCTGTTTCACCTTAGATCTCGCTTTTTTCCCAAAAAAAAATACATAAATTTTTGCCACCTTAGTGTATAACTTGCATACATATGTTACTCATACCACACGTACCCTTCGCCATGCTTTTACTCACATCCGCTTTGCCACTACGACACAAACCAAACTTCGAAAGCAAGAAATGGAGCCACACGTCCAACCACTGAAATATGGCAAAGACAAATATGTTTAAGTAAAATATGCGCATGTTGACTTGGCCTTAAAGGATATGCCAACTTATGTAGATCCTAAATCTATGTACCTGTATTGGTGTACATGTGTGTGTGTGTGTGTGATTATGCGCATGTAACGAGTTGGCACACGTGCATTTTCCGGTATTTATTTATACACTTTGAAGTATATTTGTGTGTCGTTTTCCAGGACAATTTGGCATGCTAACGGTAAACAACCCACCATCCTTCAGAGCTTGAGAACGAGTAAAACTTGGCTTGGGTAAATAGCTCACCTTAACTTTTGCTTGTTGTACACTTGGAAAACGGCAGTCAACACACAACAAACTCCTTTTGCAAAACATTATTGGCGACAATATTTGAAATTTATATGAATTTGTATGTATGTATGTGTGTATGTGTATGTGTTTGCTTGAGATAACAAAATACCAAACTAACATATTATTAATTTTGCATGTTGGATGCCAAAAATTTCGTAATAATATTAATAATAATCGGGCGTAGGGCTACGTGTATGCTGTGGTATGTTTGTGATTTACATACTACCTAAAATTGGCAATAATTCCACTAGCTGAGCTCAGTTGCACATCCTGAATTCGCTTTGTGTGTTGCCAGTGTTGCTTTTCGAGAAATTAATCAAATATTTTGTTGCTGTTTGTATAGGAATATTACAAAATACTTTTAGTGTAAGCATTTGAAAATCACAATAAACAAAAAATAAAATTTTTCGAAGTTGCCATATGAATTAATTTTTTCTAGATAAATGCCGGTAAAGAATTTTCTAAGTGGCACTTTGGAACTTAAATATATTTTCGATTCACAAAAGTTCTTTCGAGCTAATGTGAGAAACGCAAAAAATATTTCAAAAAAAGAAAACTTAAAATAGGATTACGTGGCAACCCTAAACTGGTAAACTTACCAAGAATTTTTTGTTGGAACAGCATTCAAAATAACTTCCGTTTTATCCCTTTAATGGCATTCTTTGTTTCATTTTGTTTACTATCAAACAGTTGGCAACCCTGTAAAAAAATTTAATGAAAACATTTAATTCAAAAAGTTAATATTTTAGCAGATAGACTTTATGCAACATTTTAAATCAATGTGTCAACGCAAATGTTATAAAAAATAAATAAATTAGGATTATGTGGCAACCCTTATCTGGAATTTAATTTTTTTATATTGCAATGCGACATAAAAAAGCTTCCGTTTAGAGATCCATATTATATAGCATTTCTGAAAAACAAATTTTTCAAATAAGTGGCAACACTATAAAAATATTCTTAATAGCTAGACTTAAGTAATAGGGACTTGACTGTAGCAGATAACATATAAACAAAATTGTTTATCATTGTTGCAAGTTCATTTCGAGATAAATAGTTTAAAAAGAAATAAATTAATACGATAAGGTGGCAACACTACTTAGAAGTAGTTTTAAGAAAATACGGCAGAAAATAACTTTCTTTTTATACCCACAATGGCAAGTTAAAAAGCCTTAATTCGAGGACACTTATACGCCGTCTGATAGGTAGATTTTCCTACCAACATTCAATTTGAGGAAGGATAAAGTTAAGCTGCCACTGAGTAAGAAAATTAGGTGAACCATTTCTTGGGCTTCCGTTGTGTCTTCAAGAAGCGCCAACTATCGCTAGGAATAGATGACAATCGTGATTTGTTACGTTGAAACAAAATAGCAACAGCTTTAGAATGATAATTAACAATGATTGTATTTTTAGCATACTTTTAGGCGCCTTTTCTTTATCACGGCCGAAGTTTTAGAGCAAAAACGGTAGGAAATATTGCCAAATTTCGACTAATTTTATTTTCATGAATTTATGGAGTCCATTTTTAACATAATCACTAATTACTAATGCTTCTTACATGCCTAAAAGTATACTACAAATTTTCTTAAAACACGATGGTGCGAAAAACTTAGGCTTGTAAAAAGTATGGATCTCAAAATTGTAGTGATATGGCACCAACCTTCATATAGCCTCTTCTTCTTTTACTCATTCCATCACACAACACTACATCCATAAACGCCTAAAAGTATACTTTTATATATGTATAACCACAATTGCTTGCTGCAAGCTCGAATGTGCCCACTTTACCCCCTACACTGCGTGTGTCTAGGTGTTGTTGTTTTTTTTTTGTTTCTTTTTTTCAATTCATTTTTAAGCCCCCCATTTATTTTTCAAAACATCCATTTGGCTACAAAAGCAATAAATCGTCCTTTTGTTGCGCAAGAAGTGTCAGCCCATTCAGCAATGGTGACAGTTTAACGCCAATAAGTATGCAAATCCCTTTTCGGCACAACAAACGACTAATGGCAGAATAATGAATTTATGTTTGAATGTACATATATATGTATATAGAAGTTTCGCTAGAACAATAGTTTTACTCGGACGGCGTGTTAGTAAAAGATTTTAAGAAACTTTTAAAATAATATATAAGATCATGTACGTATATACTAGCGATGTTAATACCGGGATACCGGGATTTCACGGGTTTTCGGTGATTGCAAATGTGTTACTTAAAACCAATACCCTTGAGCTAGTTTTGATATTAAATTCGTTTTTTGCGATTGTAAAATCGATCCCGAAAATCTCGATAAGACTAAAACCGGAAAAATTGTCATCGTTACTGTTAACCCGTACGGAAATAAAATACCTTTCATTTGATACCCATATCGGCATATTTTAATTATTTTTTTAATCAAACAGGTGGCAACCCTGTAAAAATTAAATATGTGCCAAAATCTAAGTACTGCATCTGTGAATGTCATATATTATTTTTATTCATTAAATTTCATTTAAATAGTTCGAGATAAAACACATTTATACACACAAATAAGTCGATAAATTATGATCAGGTGGCAACTCTAGTTGTTAATCCGAACTAAAAATATTTTTGTTAAGATAAGACATAAGCTACCTTTCTTTTGATACCCATATTGGCATATCTCACTTATTTTTTTAATGAAAAGGGTGGCAACCCTGCAATAAACGAAGTAATAAAACTTAAACTTTACGCCTTGAAATATAGTATAGTTATCACCTATTTATTGTTTGAAATGATTTTTAATATAACAGAATTAGGTGGCAACACTAGCAGTTAATTCTAACTTAAAATGTAATTTTTTTTAAATCGACGTTAAATACTTTACGTTCTATACCAATTATCACCAAATATAGAAAAAATTCAAATAGGTGGCAACCTTGTAAAAATTAACCTAGTGGTAGAACTTAAGTGTAATTTTATTTGTTTCTCGCTTTTCTCAAGCCATTTGAGTTAAAGCATATATGTAAAAAAATTAATAATAAGATCAGGTGGCAACACCACGAAACATAAACAGCAACAAGACCTAGACACTCTCGCCACTTACTCCACTATCAATCCATACTTATGGTATACAAATAGCAAATTTTCTAAAATAAAAAAAGCTCTAAACACATAACCACAACAACAAAGCAAAGAAAAACAATACAACAGACATTGTGACACAAATAAAAAAGGCTTTCGAATAACGAAACACTAGACGACCGGCCGACTTTTGTAATTTATGACCAACAGGATATTGTTTTCTTAGTCAACATGAGCCAACAACAAAGTTACATACGAGCATTCGTGTGTGGAACTAGGGAGTGTGTAACACTGTGCACTTGCACAATTGACTACGGTGACCATAAAAATTAAATGAAAATACAAAAGAATTTTTAAAATTTTTTAGACAGTAGTTTTAGGGTTAAAATTCGTAAAAGAACGACGAAGGCACACCCAGAAGTAGCTTTTAAAGAAGCTCTCCGAAAGCAAACCCGAACGTATGGTCACCGTAGAAATGCATTTCTAGCCTAAACGCTACATTCTTTTCTAGCATTTAGGAAGGCAAGGTAGTGGCCAATATAAGGGAGAGTAGCTGAGAGTGTTTGAGAGTAAGTAGAATCAATGTCGAATATTTTTTTGTTTTTTTCATATTTTTTGTTTTGAAAAGTAATTAATTTCCGTTGCAGACCTTGCGAGACTACCTACAAACCGTCCTCTCGTCTTTAACCAGCCAATGCGCCATGTGCTGTCACATTCCTGGGTTTTTTTTTTTTTTTTTGTTTTTGTTTATGGAAAAGTAAATAAAAGTATGGCGGTGTCTAAGCGCTTTTTGTGTGCTTTCTCTCGACCCAAACACTTGAAAAACAAATACACTGCGACCACAGCAACAATATTTCTGCATAATTGTCTGTCGGCTTTTATGCTCCTCGGTCCCTTTTCACGTTTGTTGGCAGAGCATGCGATACAAACATTACCAAAATCAACAAGAAATTAACAAAGAAACTCCAGAATAATAGCATAAACTCATACAACATATTAAAGGCATAACAACAATTAAACGGCGGTGCACTAAAAACACTACACAGCGCTGCACTGTGGGGTGTTTTGAAGAAATTTTGCTTAAAATAAAACATCGTGACAGCGGTTGAAGCTAGAGTAGGTAATCAAAAAGAGGTTTAACATTTGAAAATAACAAATACTGGTATTGAAAATTTTCTAAATGGGAAATCCCGTGTCTTATCGATCTAAGCTATGGTACAAATATTTACGATACTAAAAAAATCCAAAAAAAAATGTAAACTTTTTTTTTTAAATAGTCTTAATTATAAAATTAAATGTAGCAAAGTGAAATTTCTACCTAAAAAAAGTTTTTTAAATTTTTAATTTTAAAGCAATCTAAAATGTAGCAAAGTGAAAAAGCTTTTTTTAATTAAAAAAAATCAATTTCCTTTAGATTTCGATATGCTAAATATGGAAATGTAAAAATCTCGAAAAATTTCTTTTTCATTTGCAGATACATCAACTTTTGGCAAATATTAAAAATGCCTGTTCAAAATTTTTTTTTTTTTTTTTTGAAAAACAATTTGTAATAATTTTTTAACCCAAAAATCTCATTTCTAATAGAATGTGATGACTCCTCAAAAATTCTTATATTTCAAATAATTTATAAACCCGCAAATTCTGAAAAGCATTTTATAATATTTAAAAACCATTTTTTTTTCTAAAAAAATATTGTTTCAAAATATATGCAAAATTATACTTTCGAAACCTTGTTCAAAAATTGCACAAATGAACGATTCTTCAAAATTATCGACATATGTACATATGTAGATATCAAAATTATGTTCAACCAATTTTGAGATAATTTTCGTCAATATTTGAAAATAATTTCAAAATTTTGTTTTCGAAAAATTGTTTCAAAAATTTTGTTTCCGAAAACTTTTACTTTCCTCTTTTATCATTTATTAAAGACAAAAATGAATTGAAATACAAGGAAAAAAATGTAAAATGTTGTTTTAAAAACACAAACAAAAAGCATCCCAAAACTTTTTTTAAAAAACAGAAAAAAATTCGTTAATGTTTTAAAAAAAAGTGTTGAAATCATTTTGGGATTTTAAGATTGCCATTTTATTAAAATTTGCAGACAGCTTTTTTTACATACTAAAAATGAGTAATAGGTTTTTAAGATATTTTGAAACAGTTTTAAAATCAATTTTAGTATTTTAAGAATATCTTCAATTTTTGAAACTTACACACATAAAACTAATGTTTTTGAATGCAATATTCCAAAATCCAAATTTCAAATTAAAACAGTGTTTTGAAATACAACTAAAAAATGCAAAAAAAAATCTAACTTTTATTTTTTAATTTTTCAAAAACATTTTTCAACACTAAATTTTGAAATTTTTACCAATATTCCAAATTCTTCAAATAAAAAAACATTTGAATTTTCAAAATTCATATATTTAGGTACCTGCCTTACCTTTATCGACATACATATTTAATTGTAAGACAAGTTTCTTTAAATTGCCCCACAGTGCATTCTGACAACCTTTCTGTTTACGCGACCAACTAGCACCAGCGCACCACTCTCTTTCTCTCCCCACTTTGTTTACCACAGCCGGCTTATGTTGTCTTTTGTTGTTGTTTTTTGTTGTTATAATTATTGTTGGCACTTTTATTGTTGATGTTGCTACGATTTGTTACAATATTTATTGTTGTTCTTGTTATACTTTTACGGTTTTTGCTTTAGCTTTTGTTTCACGAACAAACAATGTATGTATGTATGTCCGTTTGTCTGTATCTGTGTCTGTTTGTATAAATAGGCAAGACAAACGGCATTTGTTGTCAAAGTTCATTGCAAGCAAAATTATAACAAACATGCAGAAGGACCAACGTGCGGATGGACGAAGCGACTAGTGGACGGTGGGAATTGTGTATGGAGGGATAGTCATACTCGTAGGCACAAATAGGAGGCGGCACCACACACAAAAAGCTTGGTAGACAAGTTATGGCTGCGAAGGACTGGATTCGAGTGTAGTGCATATTTGTGAGTTTTAGTAGTTGGCTCGCAGGTGATGAAAGGCTGACAGGGATTTTTGAAACTCCTTTTTCTCAAGGGACTTATTGAAAGTCTCTCTAAAATTTTTCTTGCTCTCAGCCACATCTGGGGGACAGGATTAGTAGCTAGTTTGACGTTGCAGAAAAGTCTACCCGAAATTGTCCTTAAGTGCTATGAAGTTCTGTAAACACGTATCAGTTTCGCCTAAAAGTATGCAAATCCAATACAATCCATAGCACCTATAAGTATGCAACATCTAATTACATATTTTCATAGCTAAAGCGGGGAATTTTGAGTTTCCGAAAGTTTAATGTGAGAACTAAACAGAAGCTAAATTTCTACCAAATCAATGCGCCTCCCTTAAAACGCGTTCTAACTATACGCTCCTATTCATGAAGCATATTTTTAGGCTCGTTTTGAATTGCAAATTCCATATCCACGCTCTACGGCCATTCAATTCATATTTTTGTATATTTTTATGTCGCATATATTTAATTCAAGTGTTTATTTAAGTGTTTTCTTACATAAAAACCACATCGTTTGCAAACTATTAACTAACAATTGCTTTTCATTTGCGTCTTTCCATCCCGAAAGCACCCCAAGTTATGCAAAAGGCAGTTGGTACAAGTTGTTAGTTCAATGAGTTCTTAGTCGGACTATAATTCACAGTTGTTGGCAGGCTGACAAAAATGTTACCAACTTTTCATAGAAAAACATTTTAAAAGTACATCAACTTATATGTATGTAAGTTTGCTTGAATACCCACTAGGAAATCGAATGGGTTGCATGAGGTGATTAGTAACTAGGCGATGAACAAAATCCATCAATCTTTTGTAGTTCTTTAAAATCCCATAAGTCGACATTCATAAGTATTATTCATTCCATATCGCTTAAATCGCAGCAGCGAAATTCTCTCAACACGTATTAGCTAAAAGCCTAAAAGTATGCAACATTAAAGTGCATATTTTCATATCACAAACCAGTCAGCGAAATTCGAAAATCCGAAATATTTGTGAGAATCCGACAAAAACCTTTATGAAACTAGTAGGAACTACCAACATTCGTTAAGGTTATAAGTCCACCCTCTGGCTATTTTCCTTGCCTCTAAATATTTCCCAAGTTTTTTCTACAAGCCATCATGTTGGCTCATATTTACAACAACAACAAAAATGCTTTCATATTTGTTTTCTTTTGAATTTATTTGCAAAACTTTTCCTACTCGCCATTCGCTTTATTTACTTGAATCGCCTTCCTGGGCTCTCTTACCTTTTTGTTCAACTTTGTTGTTGACTTTTCACGCGCCTATTTTCAATTCAAGAAATAACAATGAGAATGGAAACATTTTATGCAGCTGATTCTTCTTCTTATTCAAGTTGTCACAAGAAAAGCATGTGTGTTATGAAGAGCGCAGAAGGGCTGTTTAGTGGAGAGTGCGTTTGGCTCAACTTAGGAAGAAAATAATATCTTGCAGACGGCTGTCCAACATTGGGGACCGATTTGTAAGGTTAAGACTTATGTTTCGTGAAGTACGGACCAATTGTAAGCCCGGTTAACGCTGAAGAGGATGGAAAATGTGGGGAGAAAAAAAAGGAGAGGTGGAAAGTTTAAGTGAGAGAAAAAGAAAAATGGAGATGGAAAGGGAATGGAAAGAGAAAAAAAGGAACAAAATAGGAAACGAAAAAGAAGGAAAATAAAAAGAAGAAAAATAAAAATCAAAGGAAAAAAAGGAAGAAGGAAAAAACGACAAAGAACAATAAAAAAAGAAGAAGAAAAGACAACAAAATTTAAATGAACGGAAAACAAAGAAAATGAAGATGAAAAACAAAAATAAAAAAAAATGAAAAGGAAGGAAAAGGAAAAGAAAAAGCGAAAGGAAAAGGAAAAAAAGAAGAAGATGAAGAAAGAGAAAAGAAGATAAGATACAAAGGAACAGAAAAATAAAAAGAAAAATAAAACGAAAAAAGAAGAAGAAAAAGAAAAAGAAAAAGAAAAGGGGAAAATAAAGAGGATAAAGTATGAAATGAAAGGAAAAAAATTAGAACAGAGAAGATGGCATAATTAAATAAAAAAGCACAAATGAAAAGGGAAGGGGGAAATTGAAAAGAAAGTTAAAAGGAGAAAGCAGTCAAAGTAATTTCCACAAGACTTACATTCGACTAAACCTTTTTTGGTTTTAATACTGCAACAACAACAAAAGTAACCGACTCTACTAACTGCATTGAGCCCATAAGCCGAATATAGCTGAGTGTCCTCCCCGATCTGCCTTAAACCTTAGCTCCAAATGCGTTTCTAACATAACTTGAGCTGCTTGCCTAGAGACACCCTGACTCCCCTCTACTTTCACTTTATTTTCCTCGACTCCCACGGTGCCAACACATACAAAGCACACAGGGACATATCCACCTTCATAATTTTATGTATAAACTTTTGCTCCCAACAAGGATTAATTTAAAAAAAAAAATTCTTAAATAATTTAGCCACAAAAATCGCAATCAATATTCCACGCTCTTTTAAAAGACCTCAACCACAACAACAGCAACAACAACAAGTAAAAGTCACAGAAAACAAAATACCACCAATAAAAAATTTATAATTTTAACGAAAACTGTCAACTATTTTACCACTTCAATGTGATTATGGCACCTGGCTCAGCTGCCGTGCGCTAACTACCACATATCCTCCCCTACCACACTTGCTCTACGAACTCTCAAACCCTCCTCGTTGCATGCAATAAAACTGCTGCCGTTGTTGCTGAATTTCAAAAATTTCAAATTTCGCATGCAAACTCAATACACCACCAACACCGTCATTTCGTTAAAATCCCACCAATACAACAACAACGCGCAAATTGGTAGCCAACGAGCGTAGCCACAAAATTTTTCACTTCTCAACTATTTGGAGCGGCATTCACCACATGTGCGAGTGTGTGTGTGTGTGAGAGAGAGTTTTGATTGACTTTGTTTTTGCTGAACAGCAGTGCTAGACAGTGATTCAGCCACACACAACAACAAAAAATTAAGCGATAAAATGATTTGATATGGCGGTTATGTCAACAACAACGTCATCAATGCGCCAAACATCACATCACCGACACCATCACACAAGCACGTTGTTGCTATTCCATCACGTGGCTTGTCAACTATCTCTGCAGCAACACCAACTCGCACACACTCACACACACACACAGCGCTGCTTGTCATGGCTGCCTGCCGCCATTGTGGTTGGCAACGCCGCCGCTTCGCTGAAAATCACTGCATATGAAAATTTATAAGTGCGCCCAACAACAACAACACAAACTCATTTGACTTTTAGTTGTAGTTGTTGTTGTTTTTTTAAAAGCTTTGCTGCAATCAAGAATTTTTGAGTTTATAATGTTGTAATTAAAAAATAATGGCGGCCAATGATGTAGTGAAAGTTTACCACCACGAGTCAAGGCTCCACGTCGTGCATATTATGACCGAAGTGCTGAGGTTTTGACGCCATCAACTTTTGTTGTGCTCATACTCGTACGACGCCAATGCACAATGCACATGTGTGTGTGTGTGTGTTTGTGTATTGAACTCGTCACTGCAATATCCTTCACATCCGCTTTGGTTGCTGTGTGAAAACTTGGAAATATTTATTTGATTTTGTGAAAAGTGCGAAGTAGAAAAGTTTTGTTCGGTTGTTGTTGTTGTTGTTGTTATGATTATGTGTATTACAACGATTAAAAGACCTTCGAAGGCTTTTGGGCAGGATCCTAAATTGACACAATAAAAGTTTGAACCGTTTCATTTCTCCAAAGCAAAACCATAGAGGATAAAACCCCTTTAAATTTCCAGATGAAAGCCGTAACCGTTTGAACAGTTTTTTTTTTTCTTTCAAGCCAATATTGGTGCAGTGAAATAACGCCCAAGGAAATAACGCCCATGGACGTTATTTCCCATTCAAAAAGGAAATAACGCCCATGGGCCTTATTTCCTTTTTAAATGGAAATATCGCCCATCTGCAAAAAGAAATAAAGCCCATGGCTCTTATTTCCTTTTTAAAAGAGAAATAACGCCCACAGGATTTTACGCGAGCGACACGAACTTTTGATTAGCATTTTTTTCACAAATTACCCTGTGAGAAAAGAGTGGGAAACGTGGCACGCGGAAGGACATCACCGTGGCGGTAGCCACGGCTATGGCACACACCCGGAGTTGGAATGGCGTAGCCCAGGGTTATTTTTTAAAGCGCGGCCGAAGGCCGCCTACGCGGAAAGGTGTCCTGCACATAAAAAACGTGGATGGGGCCCCGAATTGGGGATCTGACCCGGGTCAATTTTCGGGTTTTCACTAACAACTTTTCACAGAAACAAAATATTGCTTTTCCCCCTTCGGATTATAGTTACGGAGGCCCGATCCACGATTTTTAAGTGCAGAACACCTTTCCGCATAGGCGGCCTTCGGCCGCGCTTCAAAAAATAACCCTGGGCTACGCCATTCCAACTCCGGGTGTGTGCCATAGCCGTGGCTACCGCCACGGTGATGTCCTTCCGCGTGCCACGTTTCCCACTTTGATTAACGTGAAATTTTAGTGTAACTATTCAATAAAATTCAAAAAGAATTAGAATATTATTGTTTCATTAAAAAAAATGAAAGAGCAATAAGGCCTTTAAGACTTTATTTCTCTTTCGAAGTGTAATAAAGCCTTTTTTGCCTTAAAGGGCTTATTTCACAAGGCGCTATTGCACCCCGCCTTATAAAAACATAACAAATATGTTAAAATTTATTGAAATAAAAAAAACCATATACTTGATTCTTGAATCAGCTTGTTTTAATTCGTTTTTAACGTCCGTGGGCTTTATTTCTCTTCGAAAAAGGAAATAACACCCATCAGTAAAAGGTGATAACACCCATGGGCTTTATTTCCTTTTTAAAAAGGAAATAAGGCCCATGGGCGTAATTTCCTTTTTGAGTGGGAAATAACGCCCATGGGCGTTATTTCCTTGGGCGTTATTTCACTGCACCGCCAATATTTTTAAGATTTCACCGTTTCGGTTTCGAACCGAAATCCTCGAAGTTTCAGTCATTTAATTTTTTTCAAAAATAAAATTTCGAGTTTTGCACCGTTTCGTTGATCCGAAGCCTAATTGTTCTAAGTTTCAATCATGTTATTTTGCGGAGCTGAAACCTTGAACCGTTTCATTTTTTCCAACCCGAAATCAGAGTCATATGAATATTTTTATGCTTCAACACCGAACCCTTAAAAGTTAAATTTTTTTTTTTTTCAAGTTGAAATGTTCGAGATTTGCACCGTTTCGTTTTTTGACTCGAATTCCGCGTAGTTTCAATCATTTTATTTTTTCACAGCGAATACCTAACCGTTTGAACCGTTTCATTTTTTCCAAATCGAAATCATGCCATTTGAATATTTTTATTCTTCAAAAAGGAAACCTTAACCGTTTGAACTGTTTTGTTTTTTCACACCGAATACTTAACCGTTTGAACCGTTTAATTTTTCCAAACCGAAACCAAAGACAAATGAATATTTTTATTCTTCAACACCGAACCCTTAAAAGTTAAATTTTTTTTTTTTTTTTCAAGTTGAAATTTTCGAGATTTGCACCGTTTCGTTTTTTGAATCGAATTCCGCGTAGTTTCAATCATTTTATTTTTTCACAGCGAATACCTAACCGTGTGAACCGTTTTGTTTTTTCCAAATCGAAATTATGCAATTTGTATATTTTTGTTCTTCAAAAGAAATCGTTATTGATTTCCTACACTTTTTTGCCCCTCATCCGAATTTTCTTCTTCCTGCCTCTCTAAGTTCATTAAAATGACACCTTATCAAATCCAATCAAATGCTGTGTGATACCACTTGACACCTACTCGCAGGCGACACACACAAAAAACTAAAAAAATAAACAACTACAACAATAATAAGCAACACCTAATTGATGTGAATCGTTGTGGTGTCAAATTGATTGTGGTCCGTTGGGGTTAAGGTGAACGTTTGTGAGGTGGCTAACTGCAATAAATGCAATGAAAATTGAGAGAGAAAAAATTTATAAAAAAAATGTCAACAGGCGGAGCAAGAGCAACAACAAAAAAGCAAACAAACAACAATATAAGTATATATGTATGTATGTATTTATAATAAAAAGTTCAAAGGGGTTAATCAGTTTCAATTAGTGCGCTGGACTACGAGTGAAGTAGGGAAGGTGAGTGAGTTGGGGTGCAGAACAAAAGTGTGAAGAAGCGCAAATAAAAATTATGTATCACTTGAAATTATAGTAAGAATAAATGATGGAGAAAATTTATTAAGAATTAGTTGATCGCGGTAGCGCAAGGCTGCGACACGCAACTAAATGCAAAGAAAGCAGCAGGAAATGTAATACATACATATGTATTTGAAGAAAGTAAAAGCTCGTATGCTATATTTCAATGTGGACGTTCAGCTGTACAATGCTGCGGAAATCATTCAATACGAAGGAGTAGGGCTCTAGTGATGCGCGTACAAACATATTTGATACAGACAAGAAACAAGCAATCAAAAGAATGGTTGCTTTAAGCTACTGTTGTTTTGGTTGGGATTAACTACATATATGTATATATTTTAAGTTAAATTCTTGTATGTACAATTTTCCTAAATGCATAAAAATAGTTTGCGCTTAATTTTATTGCCACCACTGTTAATAGTGGAAATAAAATATGTTCGTGCAGTAAATTGTTATCTAAACTGTAAGCTGCACTTTTAGCAATAATTTGGTGAAAGTTGCATTCAATTCTATTAAGCCGTTCTTGAGTGATGCGCGAACAAACAATCGGACAGACAGACAAAAATTCGGAGAAATAATTTTTTTTTTTTGTTACTCTGAAAATTGTATATCGTTGGAGTGGCCTGATAAGAAAAGGTTCTTCGAAATATTTTTGGATGCCTTCAGGTGGAAGCTCAGAAAGTGGGAGAACACTACTCCGAGATGGAAGCAGCTAGCGGAAATCGATTCGCTATGATTGTGGCATCCTTCTGGGTTGTAAGAAATCCATAAACCTAATCCATAGTCTCTGTACAATCTTCATGGGATATATTTTTATTTCACTCATCTTAAAGCCACTTCTTCTTGTTCTTCTTCTATTTTGCGTGTAGTTCTCAACGAAAGTCTCCCCACCACTATGCGAAAATAATTTATTTTATTTCCTTTTTCTTTCCATTATGCACATTAAGCATTAGTTTTCGCTTCATCAGCATTACTTCATCAAACAAGTAAAAATTTTTAAATGCACCCAGTAGGGAAAACCATAACTAATAACTCAAATGACTGGTAGTGAACATAGGTTAGAGTACCAAATAGGAGCTAGTTTCTTTTGATTTAGAGTTTGAGTAGTTAAAAAAAAGGCATAAGTGGATAATCCGCTTTGCTGCCACGAAAAGTTTTGACTTTTATTTTATATACAGCATACTTAGATATACATAGATATATATATCTCTACAGGACAGCCTTCTTTCAATTAATTTTATCTGTCTGGTAACAAATGAAATATAAGCTATAATCAAAAGAGATTTTTTATGGCCTAGTTCAGCTTTCGTTTGCATTAGAAGCGTTTGAAGTTTAAAATAAAATATATTTGCTACTGGGTCATATACTATTTTATGTGTGTATGTATGTATGTGTCTTGTCATTCACTATTATTATGAAAATGCAAAATCCAATTTACATGCTTGTCCAGTCGATTTATTTCAATATATATAAAGTGTCCATTCAAAGTCCCCCTCTGAGCCCCCCACTGGCCAAACACACACACACACAAATGTGTCCAGAATACCAGGCCAACGCATAGCTCAAACAAAAAAAAACAACAACAAAAACTATATACAACCCGAATACTCAAGCAACGAACCCAACTGAATCCTAGTTTAAATCATTCTTACGCCATTCAGCGAGCACACAACAACAAAACACAACAACCCGCAGTGGCTCCAACAGCTGCTGAGGTCAGTTTCACTCCATTCGAGCTGGTTGGCTGTTTGATGGTTAGTACATGAAAAGCTCATCACGTCTACACAAACGATTATGTTTGAAGGATTTAATGTGCGAATGAAAGATGTCCCAAATCCATTGGAGACGCAGCTGGGGTGTGGACATGGACGAAGACGAAGGTATACGCAATGTGATGGAAGATACATATCTTTTAAATGCAAAGCGCGTCTAACGGTTGTTTAGTTTGTCCTTTATTGGGTTGAGATAATTGAATGTAGAAAGAAAATTTTTTATTTCAATATGGATAGTCATTTCAATACCAATTTAATTTATTTGCATAAGTGCGGCCCAAGCGGGATTTAAAAATTGGCACTTTTCTCGTGCAAAGACGAAGAAGCTCCCAAAGGTTTGCAATTCATTGACCTTCACAGAGCTAACTTTAAAAACCTGTAAAAACGCTTTGTCGACCTTAATCCTGATATCCAATCAAATCACCGTTCTTGTTCGGCTTAAAGCAAAGTCTCCTGGATACGTAAGCCCTAATTGATCTCATGGAGCTCGTCGTGTCATTGTGAAAGCACTAAAGCTCAAAGTTATCACCCAGAAAGTGTCCGTAGTGCACTGTGAAAGCCAGGGCTACTCTCCAACTGACAAGCCGATCGAAAGGCTCTCATAATGACTTACATTTTAGGTTAGATTTAGGCCGCTAAAAGCACGTCAGGCAGATTTTTCAGAAATGGTCCGGTACTAGCAACTCCTGGTAGTTGATTGTCTGCTCCGACTACGATTTTTTTGAGCTCAACGCGTCTTCGGGTCGTGGATTTAATTTGTCTCTGAGATGAACCCCCAGTCGATATTTCTTACTGCTAGCTGAGAGTACTTTTGTTACTTGGAACTTTTGCTAATAAACATGGACCTCTTCGAAAGTCCGCCCTCTTCCCATTTTTCTAAAGCTGTGATTCCGATTCATGTTTTCCAAAATTGCGACATCTGAGGGGGAGATGGTCCTATCAAAGCAGCTCACCTCAAGCCGCTCTCGCGGCAAATGAAAAATAAGCAGATTTTATATGACGGTTCAAAGTTCAGTTAGACTTTGGTTTGAATTAATCCAAGATTTCATAGGTTGTGCCTCCCAAAGACTTTTACTTTAAGTTCTAACTGAGCAAGGACTAGTTTAAGATAGTTTCAGTAGCGAATACTGAGCTCGATTGTACCTACAAAGGGACAAAATACTCCACATAAATTCGTGGCATTTGGAGCGAACTCGGAGGATCTTTCCACTAAGAATTTCTAGTGCTGGATCTAAAGAGCTGACAGCAAAAGAACTGAGAGCTCTAAAAGTGTTTAACCTCAGCACGACTGGAGCAAAAGCTACCACTGCCCAACTAGCCTCTTGCTCTTTTGGGCCTCGATCTTTAGCTTCTTAAAAAGCTAAGAAAAATATAAAATTTCACAACGCCTCAAACGCTTAAGAAATTACTCATGGAGTCCACGCTTAAGCCATTCAGAATAAGATTTATAAGACGCCAACAATACGCGCCAAAGCGAGTATCCCAAATCTAGCAACAAGACAGTGGGGAACCTAAATTCTAAAAGTAGTAAAAACTAAAGATTTTCCAAGTTGATAAAAATTTGTTTGAGTTGAGCTAAAACTTTCCCTACTACACATTTAGGGTGCCGCTAAAAACAACAAAAACTACTGCTAGACATGTAGCCAGCATGTCCAACCAACTGAAAATCTAAAAATAAAATGCTGACAGAAAAGTAAAAAAAGAAAAAAAAAGCCGAAGAACTTTTGTTAGTTATTGAAGAAAAGTGAATTGAATGGAAGCGCGCGTATAAAGGTCGACGTTGCAAGTCCAATGCTCTAGCCTGAAGAGACAAGTGAAGGGAGCGCGCGCGGCAAAGCAAAAAAGTCATTGCCGTAGGATAGACACACAGAGCTCGCAAAGCACTGAACGCATGGACGTAGCAGAAGACAATGCCCCCAACTGACACGGAGCTTCCTTTCGAGCTTCCTTGCTTTTTGCACGGCTGTCGTTTTCAATTTGTTTTTGTGTGTCGACACGATGAGTTGTTGCTGGCGCTCTTAGCTGGGATGTGTGGGGTCTCCATTTGTAGTTGGAAGCGCGCGAAGATACAAAACACAAAACAAGAAAATTCGGTTGAAGGCCAAAATGGCACAAGAGCGAATAGTGAGGAATGAGCCAAAAGGAGTTGAAAAAACAATAAAAGCCAATGAAGTTTGTGAAACAGATTACATGCTGAGACTCTAAGGGGGAGGGGTGCACAACGCAAACCGGGTTGTTGTTGAGTTCTCAGTTTGAGTGAATGAAAATAATTTTATTCGGTTAGAAGTGAAACTATGCCAAGAATGTGCAATTAGTGAACGGCGCTGATGACGATTACGGTGAGTGGGGAGGTTGAAGACGACAACAAGTACAACAAAAACAACGAAGGCGACGAATACGATAGAGCCAACGTCATGGCCATACACAGACAATAGAGATTGTAGTTGAAGCTGAAGCTGAAGCGAGACGTAGGACACTGAGAGCTTCCATAGCTAGACAATGAATGAGGCGCGCGCTCCACAACGACGACGACGACGACGTTGTCGACAACAAAAGGAAGCAACTACAAAGTTTCTGTCTGAACTTTTGTACGAAGGCATAGTCAAATTATAGTGAAAACAATAGGATTCAAGCGGAGCAATAGAAATTTATGTATAGTTAGTAGAATGTGAGCCCAACGTAAGACGACGGCAAATGAAAGCCAACAGGAGTCAAGGAGCAAGCAGTAAGAGCTGAAGTGGGATAGGGGGAAACAAAAGCATAATGTGCTCACCGCACGTCATTGTCTTTTTGTAATTACATATAAATGACTGGCTGGAGTATTTGTATTTTTGTTGAGTTGCCAGACCGATTTTTTTTTTGGTAGCAAAATTTTGTAGTAAAAATACCCAAAATTTTAAATGAAGGTTACAACGTTTTTCAATGCCTCTCTTTTTAGTTTTTGTCCAAAAAATATTTTGACGCTGCATGTCCCGGAATCGAACCTGGGATCTGCCGTATGGTAGATCAGCACATTTTGTTTACAGTCAACTTGCTGCCTCGAGTTCTAAAAATGTTGCCGCTCTTCAGGAAACAATTCCACCCGTTGCCGAAGAGGAGTTTGAACTGCGTAGGGAGTGATGCTGGCCCAACTTCGCTCTGGATATTGTAATAGACGTAAACTCTTACCTATCCAGACTGAACCCCGACCTGCCGAATGTGTCCGGCATGCGGCTTGTCTCCACACAAACAAACCATCCATTTGTCTGCTCAACAGAGCATACTCCTCTAACACCCAATTCCCTCTGGTCCACCCCTGTCGAAACCGCTGGTTTCTAGGACTTTCGTTAGAAGAGTTCGATGCACTACTGGGTAAAGATACTGACTACCTAGGTAGGGAAAAGCAGCGCTACAACAACAACAACAACAACAGAGCAAAAAAAAAACATGCTGAGTCGGCTACCACTGCAGCCCACACTTCCTACAACTTTTGGTACCGAGCAATACCTAATTTGTAAGCATTTGAAACGGGATGGCAGTGCCTTCTAAGAACGCTCAGTATGAGATGAAAGCTCAATCTTTTTACGGATCTAAACGACCAGAGCTTGATTCCACGATTCCTTTTTATTGAGAGTAATCCTTCAAAATAAACAAAAACCACCAGTTTTGCTGCAATTGTCACAAAGTGGCAACCATGCTATCTTAGTCTCTCTCTCTCTCTCTCTCTCTCTCTGTCTGTCATTATTTTTTTTATTTGAGCGCTTCTTGTTGCGCTTTCATTTGTTGCTGTTAATGTGCTTGCTCGTATTCTTATTGCCCTCTCCCTCTCCCCCGCCCCCTTTCCTTTTCCTTTTTCCCACCCATCCCTAACACTGTTGCTTCTGCTTCTTGTAGGGTCTTTAGTGAAATTGTGTAATATTACGAAGCTATGGAGCCACCCTCTTACACACGCCCCACAACGCCCTCAAGCGTTTGGTTGTCTCTTTTGTTGCTTCAAATTAATTTTGATTAAATTTATATTTGCCGCTAGCGCTTTGTATTAACTGAATGTGAATTGTATGTCAGAAAGGGGGGAATGAGCAAGCGAGTAAAGTCGGTTACGGGTCAAAATTGCAAAAAACAAAAGCTAAATAAGAATTCTTTATTTGTGTTTTTTTTTTTTTTTTTGATGAAGCTTTTAGCTTATAAATTAAGACCAAACTGGCTGTCGTTGTTGTTGTAGGGGTGTGAAATAAATTTTGAAAACTTTAGGAAGCCCTCACTGGCTGATTCAGCTGACGTTGGCTACTGAGCGTGGTTTCTAAAATCTTCAGCGTTCAAAATTGGGTTCTTCTTAAAAAACTTTTTATTTTTTTTAATTTCTCTCAAATTTTCTTTTATTTCTAGGCCGCAATGAACTCATCGCCCGTTACATAAAATTACGCACAGGCAAAACGAGAACACGAAAGCAAGTTAGCTCACACATCCAGGTTTTGGCCAGACGAAAATTGCGCGAAATTCAAGCGAAAATTAAAGTTGTAAGTAGCTGCTTTACTTTCGAAATACTTTTATAATTTTTTGAAAGCAAAAAAATTTTTTTAATTCATAAATTTTAATTATTGATATTTAAATAATTTTTTTTAATTATTACTTTTTTTTTTTATAAATATTTATTCTATTATTTATTTATTATTATATTAATATTTATTTTTAAAATATTTTGGCCGCTGCTTTTATCATCAAAAAATTCATTACATTTTTCGTTTTCTCTTACTTGTTTTATAACATTATAAACTTCAATATTTATTTAAAACTATAATAAGCAAGGTTTATATGATGATTATGAAACAACATTGACTCTCATTCGCTTTCATTGATTTAATCTAAGCTCGGACTCGAACTCGTTTTTACGAGCATCAAAAAATTCCGAACCTTAGTCAAAATTTATTTGGGGCATGTTGTTTTGGGCTTTCTGAATAATTTAAGTTTATCATATTTTGTAGTAATGTTGCATTACAAAATTGTAATCGTTTATATCTACGATTACTTCAATTACTTTAATTACATTTTAAGGTGTTTAATCTTAAGTGCTGCACAATAGTAATTGCACATCAAATGGTAATGATTACTACAATCGTAATTTAAAAAAAAAATTTATTTCCATTACCGTAAAAATTATGTAATTGTCCTTCAACTACATTTTTAGCACATTTAATCGATTACACCTAGTATAATGATTACTAGAATCATGGTTTCACCTTTTTCATAATACTTAAACTTTAATTACCATCCATTACAATTACAATAATTGTAATTTTAACCTCTTCCAACATAGATTAAGCGTAATGCGATGTTAATAACAGCTAGACTTGAGTAGGACTACTATGCTTAAAAAAAAAATTTAAATAGAATTACTGTAATCATAATCCTCTTGTAATCGTAATCCCCATGTAAGATTTGTGAGCAAATTTTTTGTAGCCAACAGCTTTTCACTTCATTTACTAAGCTCACTGTAGTCGGTATACATTTGTGAGAAATTATTCAACCTACTCCTTAGCCAGAAAATTCTAGTTCATAACTAGTCCACAACGAGAATTTTCTAACTCACCGCCAAACTAGGCCGAAAGAGACCAAATCCACACTACCGAAATTTCAATTTTTTTGAATAAAGCTGTATTAGTCAGAGTAGAAAAATCTCTTTTAGGACGCATTTCTTTAAATTTGATGTTCCTAGAACTCAAACCTTTAACCTCTCCCAGGTGAGCCGAATAATTATCCCACATATTAGGAGCAAATAAAATTATTTTCATTTGACAATTAGCATTAAAATTGAGCTATAATTTGTTTGTCCTATTTTGTGACGATTGGCATTAATTAATTCATTGTTCCGAAATTTGTTTGACGGTTTCTGAAGTACAATTGACTACTCCGAAATACGTTTTACATATTCTGGAGGTCATTTATTTACTCCAATATTAATTCCGAAAATTATTTTACGGTTTCTGAAGTACAATTGACTACTCCGAAATACATTTTACATATTCTGAAATTTGTTTATTTATTCCGAAACTAACTCCGAAAATTATTTTACGGTCTCTAAAATACAATTGACTACTCCGAAATACATTTTACAAATTCTCAAATTCATTTATTTATTCCGAAACTAACTCCGCATATTATTTTACGGTCTCTAAAATACAATTGACTACTCCGAAATACATTTTACATATTCTGAAATTCATTTATTTATTCCAAATATAATTCCGAAAACAAATTTACGTTTCAGGAACAGAACTGACTACTCCGAAATACATTTTACAAATTCTCAAATTCATTTATTTATTCCGAAACTAACTCCGAAAATTATTTTACGGTCTCTAAAATACAACTGACTATTCCGAAATACATTTTACATATTCTGAAATTCATTTATTTATTCCAAATATAATTCCGAAAACAAATTTACGTTTCAGGAACAGAACTGACTACTCCGAAATACATTTTACAAATTCTCAAATTCATTTATTTATTCCGAAACTAACTCCGAAAATTATTTTACAATCTCTAAAATACAACTGAATACTCCGAAATACATTTTACATATTCTGAAATTCATTTATTTATTGCGAAACTAACTCCGAAAATTAGTTTACAATCTCTAAAATACAACTGAATACTCCGAAATACATTTTACATATTCTGAAATTCATTTATTTATTCCAAATATAATTCCGAAAACAAATTTACGTTTCAGGAACAGAACTGACTACTCCGAAATACATTTTACAAATTCTCAAATTCATTTATTTATTCCGAAACTAACTCCGAAAATTACTTTACGGTCTCTAAAATACAACTGACTATTCCGAAATACATTTTACATATTCTGAAATTCATTTATTTATTCCAAATATAATTCCGAAAACAAATTTACGTTTCAGGAACAGAACTGACTACTCCGAAATACATTTTACTTATTCTCAAATTCAATTCTTTATTCTGAAAATAATTTTAATTACAATTAACTATACCAAAGTCCATTCGATGAATTCTCAAATAAACCTGGCAAAGTTCTACATGGTTTTCCTGCAGGGCTTCCTCACTCCTACGCCTCTACAAAGTCCATGCGCTCAGACTCAACAGTGCATTCGTTGCGTAAATTTCTTTGATGTGCAAATAATCGTTCACACACACACATACAAATTGTATATTTATGTATGTAACTCTACGTCTTTAACATTTTATATAAACGTTTGTCCATTTTCACTTTAAAAACTTGTTTTGTATTTGTCAACTAAAAGGCGAAACTTTATAAAAATTACAGTTTTTGTTGTTCTTTGTTGCTTTGTGCCATTTGAACGACTGCAAAGTTTTGTATTTGAACTACATTTATTTGTGTTATTTGTTGTTTGTTGTTGGTTGGTTGTTGTTGCTTATGTAACATGTCAGTGGTACACGTGAGTGCACTGCATCTTTTTGAGTGACGTCGCAGCGACAGTCGGCCACCTCATTACACCCCCCATCTACCGCCCTCTCTCCGGTAGTCGCATGCGTTTGCGTTGCATTTTGCTTTGTGCTTTTGTTTCTTTTCCCGTTAGTTTGTATCCTTTTACTCGCTTAAGCATTTCACATAAATATATTTTCCATTACAATTTTCTTTTGATCTATTTTTTTTGTTTTATTTCTTGTTTTTTGTTTTTTTTTTGTTTTGGTCCTTTTTCTCCTTTAGCTTTGTTGCATCGCACTTTGTGCAGTGAAAATTCCATAGAAATACTTTTTGTCGTTCTTACTTCTGCTGACCGTTTGTGTGCAATGAAAATTAAAAAAAAAAAAAAACAAATAACCAAATACAATGCGCAGTAGAAAGCTTCAAAAAACACAAAAAACAAAAACAACAACCAAAAATTAATTTACAAAAAATATATTAAATTTTTTCTACCAATTTTTCTACCTTCCATTGATGCAGATTTGCCCGAAACTTTATTTGATTTCAGCAATAGATTTCTTGTTCTTTAATTTGGTGGTTGTTGTTGTTGTTTTTGTCGTCGACTGATTCCATTCACCAACTGCAATTATTATACTGATTTAGCCTGTGAATTTTTGATGTGAAGAATAGGTTCCCGATTGATATGTACTATACGTTTCCACATGGTCCATGATCCAAATAGGAAGAACGAATTCAATTGAGCATTATTGTTCTTTCAAGAGATCGTTTCAGTAGCGCCATCTAGCAAAATTTTCTTTACCAGCTTCTTTCTTTCTTTTTGCTCTTGTAAGCAACTTGTCCCTTGGATTCTTTCTTCCCTTTCTTTCTTGAATGGATCCAAGTTGGGAACGCAGTAGCCTGTCAAGAGCTTAATGTCAAACGAAAATTCAGCCATGAAGCTCCTAGATGGTCTATACCAATGATAAGACCGAGCTCCAGAGGCCTCTGCCGCCCGTGTTACACATTTTAAAGTTGTTTTTTGGACATTGCAGTCCAACTAGGGTCCACTTACTCTGGACCGTTGACTTGATGAGGTGGTTCTAAAATCCCTGTTCTTACAAACAAATGCAACATCTAAAACTTCCGACTAGTGGAGAGGGTATTACTCACATCGAGACCACAACATCGGTCAGTCTAACTCCGCAGCCACTAAGATTCCTGATTTCGTAGTGCAGGTGCAGAGATTTTTCCGGGTGACTTTTGGACGACTAGAGTTTGGCGGAAGTGCTGGAGGTTCAATAAGATTATGTAATACCCAGTCGCACTGGGCGCTCACCTCCCCTGCACGCCACTGCATAGGTAAGTTACGCCCGCAGCAATGGCAGCAGCAACGTCCGTCCACTACAACTTTTCTTCATTTTTCCTGACGCTTTGTTTTACGTTTCTCTCATGTTTGCCGCATTATTCCTTTGGCACACACACACACACATACACCCACACACTTTGTGTCAAAAGGTCAAAGGATCAAAAACAAATAAACGAACAAACAAACGACAACGGGACGTCAGGGAACATTCGTAAAACAACAAAAGTCAAACAGAAAAATTTACATAGAAAATAATGCAAAGCACTCGCACACGTCACAGTCACCGGAGAGCCAGCGGTCTAACAAAGAGAGCGCATGAAAAGAGAGAAAAAAATACAAAACAAAAACAAAGTTGTTTGTAGGTAAAATTACTTTTTCGTAATTGAATGTAATGTAATGTGCCTACGTATTTGTTGTTGTTGTTGTTACTCTTGTTTGTTGTTGTTGCTGCTAGTGTGCTTATCCTGAAACAAAAGGTACAAAGTTGGAATTTTTCAACAACTTTTGCATTTACTATAATGATGGCAGTAAGCGAAATGAATTTGAAAAAAAAAAATAAAAAAATAAAAAAATGATTTTATGAGCAAAATTGTGCTTTACAAACAAACAAAAAACAGAAAAACAAACGAACGAACTTTTACACTCAAAATACTAAAAACAAAACGCACAAAGTGAAATGTAATGCTTCTTCTTCTGCTTCGTTTTTTACTTCTTTTTCTACTTTTGCTTCTTCTTCAGCGTCAACATCTTTGCTTTGCTTACTTACTCACCTTTGGCAACAAAGAAAACAACAAAAAAGAAAAACAAAAAACAAAAAAGCCCAAACCGTGTTTAATGGTCCGCTTGCAAAGGCTTTTGTAGACTTAAAAGGATCTTAAAAGTGGGTTAAAGTGACCGAAGGATCGCCTCGCCGCTCGCTTTATTTATTTTGTTGTTTGCTGTTGTTGTATTGCAGTGTTTCTGCATTTGTGCATTTGTGTGTATGTGTCTGTGAAGTGGAATAGCGCATAATGCAAATGTTGAGAATGAGCTGTGAACGCACACTTCAAAGAGATTGAATTAAAATCGGCCTCTTTTTCGGCTTAAGATTTCCCATTGACGGGGTGATTTCATGCAAAAAGTGCTCGAAGCTCGTATTTCTTCATGATTTCATGAGTTGTTTTTGCGTAAGAAAAGTTAAAAATACGAAAAGAAATAATTTTTTTTTTTTTTTGAGAGAATTCATTCAGGTGTTCATTTTGGTTGGTAGAAAGACACAGATTCAGTTTGCTGGAAAATAATTTTCTTACCCATATTTATTCATGTGACATGGGACGCGATTTATGCATCACTTGTTGTTTTTGTTATTGTTTTTGTTACTGTTGTTTGTAACGTTTGAATACTCTCTGAAGGTTTTGAGAAAAGTTACTGATGTGAACAATCCTAGGCTTGGATATGGATCCGATACGCTTCAGCAGCTCTTATCACAAGCCCGACTGCAGCTGAAGCTATTTGTTTGACCCCGCTAGGGTTTAATGGCATTTCCTTAAGCTATGCTTTCTATATTGAAGAACTTTTGGAACAAAATGATATATGTAGGTATAAAAGAGATGGAATGTTGTCAAAATGCAATTTTATTAAAAAAATTTAATTGGTAACACCCTGTGAAGAATCACTAAAGTTGATTATGGGGATTTTTGGAATTTCGAAAAATTTATTGTTCGAACACAAAACCTCTCTATTAGAAAAAGTTGTCAAAATGAAATTTTTTGTAAAATTTGTTATTGGCAGCACCCTGTGAAAAATGTATAAGGTGATTATGGGGATTTTTTTACAAAAATTTAAATGTTATTTATATACAAAACTCTCTATTAGAAAAAGTTCTCAACATAAAATTTTGTGTATAATTTTTTTTTATTGGTAACACCCTGTGAAGAATCAATTAAACTGTATATGACGTCTTTTTACAAAAATTTAGTTTACTTTGCAAATAAATTATTTAAAAACAAAACTCTTCTATCAGAAAAAGGTGCCAAAATTAAATTTTTTTTACATAATTTTGTATTGGCAACACCCTGTGGAAAATCAATAAAGTTGGTTATGGGGATTTTTAACATAAATTTAGGGTACTTTGGAAATACATATGTGATTTAAATACAAAGCCTCTCTATCACAAAAAGTTTTCAAATTGCACCTTTTTAATAATTTTTTTTATTGCTAACACCCTGTGAAAAATCAATAAAGTTCATTAAGTTGATTTTTACATAAATTTTGAGTATTTTGAAATTATATCATTTAAATACAAAACTTCTCTATCACAAAAAGTTGCCAAAGTGGCATTTTTTTAATAAACATTTTTTGGTAACACCCTGTGAAGAATCCCTAAAGTTGATTATGGGGACTTTTAACATAAATTTTGGAAATTTTAAAAATATATTATTTAAATACAACAATTCTTGCTCCAAATAACTCCCTCATGAGAGTGGAAAAATTACAAAGTAAAGCGAAGTCCTTTCTCAAGTCATCACCGACGCAGCGACATTAATTCTGCTACCTCCTCATCTTGGCGCACACCCTGTATCACCCAGCTTTTAAAAATATGAAAATTTCACTATTCACTCCAATGCACTAGCTTGTGTTTTCAATGAAATTTCCTTTGTGAACCCACAAAAATGTCAACTGTCCACTAGAGGACACATGCTATACCATCTGACGAATATACGTCTCTATGTGCGCCAATCCTTGCTCGTCCTTTAACGCCACTCACTCAACAATGTTGTGTGCGGTAGTGCGTTTTTTGAGATTTCTTTGTACACTTTTTTTTATTTTATCATACGAAATTCTTTAATGTTTTCTGGGTCACTTTGTTGAGTTGAGAAAATGCTTAGCTGATAGTTGGTTGTCTTACGTTCGCCCTCCCCGGTCGTCGTTTTGTTTGGGAGATTTCAATGATGTAAGGAAGAATGCAAGGATTTACGTAAGTCGATGCGTGAAACGGTTACTTTTACTTTGGGTGACGTTTTTTTACGCTGTTGTTGTTGTAGTGAGTGAATGAGCTTTGTGAGCAACCACAAAGTGATACCAAATTGTAGAGGTAACCACAGTTTGATGTGCGGCATGAATGGCATGCACTCAGTTAAAGTAGCTCACGACAAAGCCGCAAGCATTCTTTTTTTTTATTGTAGGAAAATTTATTAAAATGGTTTGTGAGGTTAAGGAAATGAAATTAAATTGAATTGTAGATAGTTATGTTTTTTGATGGATACGAAAGGACATATGATGAGGTCGAATCGAAAATGTTAAATAACCCTGTAGGTAATGGAAGTGGCTCAGAACGAAACTGGAGCTTAGCTATTTGACTCCAGCTTAGCTTAGAATATACCCACATATACCAGCCTTGCTCGTCCGCCGCTACCTTAAAAGGAGCGACCTCCGTCAGCAGTGATGAGGTAGTCTAAGTAGCCTCACACAGAGCTCAATTCAGAAGCCTCACTGCGTTTCAAAAAAAAATTCTAGAATTCACAAGCAACTCATTCATCCATCAACGCCCACTGGGCACATTCACCATCACCCACCATCCACCATCATTCATCATACACAAAATATCATCGTAGCTCACGCTAAGCCATTAGGTAATGCAAAATTTTATTTCAGCCACAGCTAACCCTGGCTTAAGTTAATACCAAAATTTATCAAACCTTTGAGAGCCATACAACGCCTCATCGAGCACCACCTTTCTCCTACACTTTTTGTTATTTACAGGAACCAAACAGTATTGCGGGTCACGTGCATTCGCTGCATTTATTGGGTGAGAAGGAGAAAGCATTACAGGCTATGAGCGGCATGACGAGCTCACAAATTGTTTCGGCGCAAGCATCTAAAAATCTTGCCTATGCCGCTACAGCGGCTGCGCTCTCTGCAGCGGGTATGCATCCACATCATCATCATGCGCATGCGCATACAGGTGTGGGTCTGCCAGGACGACCACCACCACCACCACCACCACCGCATCATCCACCAGCGCTGCCAAGTGCATCATCCACCACAGCGGCGTCGCCACCTTCGTCATCGTCGGTCGCAAGCTCATCCGCAGCAGCAGCAGCAGCTACAGCGCATCTAGTCGGTTCGCATGTGCATGCGCATAGACACCCACAATCGTTACACCACCACCACCACCTACACCAAAACCACTTACACCATCACCACCACCACCATCATCCGCACCACTTAAGTCATCACCACCCCGGTACGCATCCCTCGTCCACGCACTTGCCACCACCAAACGCAGCGAATGCAACGGCGTATCTGCAACAACATCAAGCGGCAACGGTAACAACTACAACACCAACAGCAGCATCAGCAGCAGCGGTGGCAGCCGGTCTACCACATGTCGCACATGCGCACACACCACTCCATCATCCACCAATGTATCCGGGCGTAAGAACAAACATACAAACAAAAATTATACGCTTTTAACACAGCTGCGGTCATAAAATTGTGCTCATTGTGCTAAGTGAATAATGAAAATCGCTAACCTCCTGAAATAAGGCTACATTTTTGTGTAACCATTTTTTGTTGTAAATAAATCATTGTGCACTTTATCAATCAAACAATCAATCAATCATCAATTTTGTAATAAAAAGTTCATTCGTGTGTACCGTTCCCAGAAGGTCCTACATTATCGCATTATTTCCGGTAGTCTGTATCACATGTTGCATACTTTTATGCGCAATCAAAACACTGAAGCTAGTATTTGATCATTCATCACGGGTTTCGAAAGACTACTACACTACAGCCAAACTATGAAGTAATCACTTCGATGCGCATATTCGAGAGGTTCGGTTTGGCCTCTTCTAGATTCATGATGTGGAGTTTTAGTACAAGAGATCTAGCTCTATTCTAGGTCAGCTTACAGCACCCATCTTAGTGGAATTTGAAGCTAAGCTATGGCATTATATTTTGACCCACATTTCCTAAGTCTCTTCAAGTTTTACAGGCTTTCTGTCCTTACCGTTGAGGAGTGAGACTACCGTGGAAAGATACTACACGTGGTCACCGGAATCCAGAATTCCGTACCGCCACGTCCGGTTCACCAATAATCAATCGAGCCAAGATCTCCTCGCGGCAGCTTATGCCTTGCTTTGTCTTCCGGTTGAAAGATACTACAGTGATCAAACAGCCTGACCTCGCGGCCTAAATTAAGCTCCTGACAGAAGAGTTTTAATCAAACCTTCCCTTTGAACTTTGATCCATTAGTAAACCAGCCTACCGGCGCACTAGCCCAAAGAAGGCCCTAACCCCATTCGTTCCTCCATGGAATAACTATGTTGAAAGTAGCAAAATGGGGCAGTAATCGCAACAGAGTAATTCCACTCTCTCATCTCTCATTTTTGGATCAAGCAAAATGGCTGCCTGCCTGAAATATCACATTAAATTCAAAGCTTTGAAAGCTCAACTCGCGAGCTTTACAATGGCCTTGAAATATTTTAAGTCTCTTAGAAACATATTTTCGTTGGTGCTAATAGGTGCTTCTGTCACTAACCGAACTCTTTTTTTGGCATCTCATCTTTGTTGTTGTATATCGACAGCCACACTGCAAAACCCTGTATGTTCAAAACCAAAAAGTTTTCAGGAGAGGCAAAAAACTGTAATAATTATAACGTATGTATATGAGCGACGGTTATTTCATTTCACCACTGGAAAGAAACGGGAAGTTGTAGCCCGATTTTGACTGAATTTTAATGTGCGAAATATCACGATCTATGGGAAAGGCTCAGAACCTTATTTTTGGAAAAATAGTGACTTACGGGGTTTTGCAGTGTGGCTGTCGATATGGTATGTATGTATGTTTGTAGATGTAAATGTATGTGTTGGTTGTGGGAGGGTCTTCAAGAACGAACGCTAATGAATCATTCAGGGGTTAAAGTTCATTTGTGGCACATTATGACACACACTTTGACATTGCAAACCATCGCCAGCTTTGACTCATCGCAGCTAACGTGACTACGGCGTAAGAGAGCAGGGAATTTCTCTCTCTTTCTCTTTTTTTTTGACAGAAAATTCGTTGTTTTTTTTTGTTTTAGAAGCTAAACTGGATTGCGAAAGTATGTAATCAATTTGTATGTTTTTAATCGCAAATATGAAATGAATATCTCAAAAGCTTAAAAGCTCTTAAAGCTCTCATCAAAACTCGCATAACCTCAAAATTATTGGCTCCTCATATAAACCTTGCTTCTCGCTCGCACATCGTCTTCACACATCATAAATATTTTTGTATGTAATTTCACTCAATTATTGGGGTAATTCACTCAAAGTCGCAAATGCAAAGCCCAACAAGTTTACGAAGTTTTTGAGTCATTTTCGAGTTTGAGTGATTTATCCACTTCTTCTACTTAACATACATATGTAACTCTTATCCAATTATTGTTGTAAAAAATTGCAAAAACACGCTTAATTACTAATTTCAATATGTTTCTGTTCTTTCTTCACAGCAATTCTGGCAGCCCGGTCTACAGCCCAGCACCTCACAAGAGTATGTATTTATAAAATATTTTTCCAATTTAGAGCATTGAAATTGTTTGCATTGACCATAGTTTTTACGATTACAGCATTAAGCCTTTCGCACAACCACCCTACCCCGCCGGCAAACCATCAACAGCTGTTTCTGGTGATATTGAAGCAGGACTTCCGCCAGCACAACTGCCATGGGAGGGCAGAGCGATAGCGACGCACAAATTCCGTTTGCTTGAGTTTTCAGCATTTATGGAAATACAAAGAGAGGATATTGTGAGTATTTTTGTGTTGTTGTTGTTGTTCTTGTGTGAGAGAAAAAGAATGATTTACATTATTGTTTTCTTCTTCTTGCAGTATCACCGGCACTTATTTGTACAACTGGGCGGCAAACCGTCTTTCTCCGATCCATTGCTCGAGGTGAGTAGTTTTAATATTTCTTTTTAGGTTAGGGTGAGATTTGAGGAATAGTAAAATAGTGAGGTTAGAATTCGCTTTCTCATGTTAAACTTTCACTTCGAAAATGCTCCTATGTCCAATTGTGGCACGAATATTTCATTTTAAAATGTGATTTAGAGAAATCGGGCCAGTGAGTCGGACGGTTTGCTCTAACAAAGCTTTGGACTATAGTTTTATAAAGAACTACGATTAGTACCGCAAAAGATCTACCCAAAAGGACATGGGCATATTTTCTTCGCTTTGTGATTTAGCCATCTTGTAAGAGTATGGTAAGAGGACCCCCAGGAATGAGGTGCCTTGGCGATCAGTTAGTACCTACCAAGCAAAGGCTCTGAACTTGGAGATGTTGAGATCAAGACTACGTACCGCTCAACGCTACTCGCTTCTCTTACGAAATAAACCCTGTCACTTTCATTCTACGAGGCTTGGGAAGATAGTAACTTATTCAAATTCCCGAATTTTTTTCTACAGATGGGTGTCCATATTAAAGGTCCTATCTCTCAGCACTGACTTGCCGTGGCTAGTTGGTGTAAAGTCCATCTCGGATAGAAGCGTTTTCAGTGGGCCTTCAGACATAAAGTTAATAGCACAGCAGTGACATGGGTTCCAGGCTATCGGGAAATACCTGGAAACTGCGGTGCTGACGAGTTGGCCAGGAAGGCCACGGAGCAAACAGAGGTCAACCAAATAAGGATCATCTCTCCCCTTCTTGTCTCTACCAAACTATGGCTCCTACGTGACATTTTCGAAAAGGAAAATTCTAACGAGACGACATGCGAGATGCCTAGGCAAACGTGGCCTAGCATATGCCAGAAACGGACCGCCTCCATACTCAATCTCAAACGATTCTCCTTAGGCCACTAGATCGGGGTACTCACGGGATATTGTGTCTTGGGAATACATGCAGAGCGCAAGGGGGTTCCTTCAAATGACTTCGGTCGCAGTTGTAGAGACGAAGATGAAATAGAAAGTGTTGAGCACTGCCCCGCCCTTGCCAGGGCCCATTTGGAGTGCCTAAGCATGTGGATCTAGGCTCCGCCAAAATCGGAGACATCGAACTCAGTGGTATCACAATGGACCACTCGGCCTAAGCCACCTTAACCTAACCTACTTCGAAGTTTCGTTTTCCTCTGGTATTAAGATCAAACTCTCTTTGAAGCATGACGTGTTTCTAAGTACCTCGACCTACCACGAGTCTTGACTCTGTTACCTTGTACATAAATGTAAGGTAGCAAGTTTCAAAATTTACTCCTCCCCCTCTTAATTTCTTTCTCCCTCTTTTACACTCTCTTTCCCTGATGAGGATAAACAAACTTTCCGTCTTTTCCAGCATCTCCAAGGTTTTTTCTCTGAAATTAATTTTAACTTTTTCTCTCTCCACAGACTGTTGACATACGACAAATCTCCGACAAGTTCCCTGAGAAATCAGGTGGTCTCAAAGATCTCTACGAAAAAGGTCCACAGAATGCCTTCTACTTGGTTAAATGTTGGGCAGACCTGAATACCGAAATAACCGGCAGCGAGACGGGTGATTTCTATGGCGTTACAAGTCAGTAAGTATTGGAGAGGTCAAAAGGTTAACCTCCATGATTTTTAAACACATAAAAGAGAGCATAGTAATAATATTTTATGCCATCTCCTTACAGGTATGAGAGTAACGAAAATGTTGTGCTCGTCTGTTCGACAAAAGTCTGCTCGTTTGGCAAACAAGTCGTCGAGAAAGTGGAAACGGAATACTCACGTTTGGAGAATGGCCGATTCGTCTATCGTATACATCGATCGCCGATGTGCGAATATATGATAAATTTCATACAAAAATTGAAGAACCTACCTGAAAGATATATGATGAATAGCGTATTGGAGAACTTTACAATATTGCAGGTGAGTGTGGTGAATTTGGTGTGTATGGTGTGTACAACCATCTAATGTGTCACTCTCTCTCGCTCTCTTACACTTTTTGTCGCAGGTAATGCAAGCGCGAGATACACAAGAGACCCTGCTCTGCATAGCGTACGTGTTCGAGGTGGCGGCACAAAATAGCGGCGCCACACATCACATCTATCGATTGATAAAGGAATAGCATGAGCTGCAACTGCCCAATCTTACCACACACAATGAATTCAATAGCAGCAGCAGCAGCGGTGGCGCAGGCGCAGGAGGTGGAAGCATAGGAGGCACTAGCAAGTGTGTTGGTAGTGGTGGCGATAGTGGTCGTCATGTGGTGAGTGCTGCTTTGACGTCGTCGTCGGCAATGGATGAAGGTTCGTTAGGCGGTAGCAGCGTGCGCGGTTTGGCGCTCACCACTACACCAACAACAACAACAAAAGACACACACGACACTGTGGACAGCACCAGTGGTGGTAATAGCGCCAGCAACAACAATAATGCGCGTTATCCCAGCAATTTGAGCGATTGTCAGAATGTGAGTAGCAGCGGTGGACGCGGCAGTGTTGGCGTCAGTTGCACCGATCTAAGCGCCGCATCCGTAGTCACGCCCACTCTAACGCACATCAAGCAATCGCCAACATCGCCAAGCCCAATGAGTAGCAGCGCTGCAGACAGCACACCAATTGGTCTGCAACAAACACAACAAACACATCAACACCGACAATCAGACGAAGTGCTCTTTGGTGGCGCTGCAGCAAGCGCACTCGCTTCACATCATGCGCACACAACAACAGCCGCACACGAAATGCACCACAGTCAGCAGTCAACGCATGCGCCACAACAACATCATCAACAGCACCAGCACCACCACCACCATCAACTGCACCAGCAACAACATTTACAAAGGCATGGCAGTAGCTTGGGCAGTATCAGCGCATCTGGTGTTGGAGACATCGCTGCAGCGGAGGCAGTTTCAAGCAGCCGTCTTAGTGGTAGCAGTTTGTTGAGCGAGCGACCGCCCCCACCGCCATATAACAATAGTGCTGCTGTTATGGCTGGCAAAGCATTTCATAGCAGCAGCTCGTGTGTGGCCAATAGCGCAGGTGCACTTAGCGGCGATGCACCACCACCATCCGTAGCACCCTCCACCGCGCGCCTATCGGCTTATGAACAATTCTTAAAACTGTCCGCGCATGAATACTCGTCGTCAGCTGCAGATAACGGTGCGGTACTCAATTTGAGTGGCATTGGCAAGACGGCTGCTGAGAGCGATTTAATGTTGCGCCATGTTAATGTGGCCGCGGCAATGGCGGCAGCGGCTGTGGGGAATATTGGTGTGGTGGATAGTAGCGTCGTTGGTGTCGCTGACGGTTGTGAGCGTAATTAATTTGTTGTAGCAATTTTTGCTTCTTTTGTAGGAAATGAGTTTGCATTCGCATCTATTGTTTGTCAGCGGGCAGCGTTTTTGAGTGGCAGTAATGAGTGAGAGAGCACTCTGAGTGCATTGGAAAGTGATAATGAAATGAGTAAAATTAAATTAAAATCGATGTTTTCTACAATTTTTCCTATATTCATAATTTATTATAAATTTTCTGATTATTTTATCAATATTTATTTAAAAAACAAATTTTTAATCTATTTATAAAGTGTTTATTTTTGTTTTAAAAAAAATTTATACATATTTGAAAAATTTGAGATTAAAAAAAAATTGTTTGAAAAAATTTTATATAAAAATAAAAATGAATGAAGTTTTTTTGAAAAAAAAAACTTGAAAATATTGTAAATATATAAAGAAAAAAATTCATTTTAAGGAACCAAAACATTTTTTTTAATTTTTATTTTTTTTTTAATTTTTAAATAAAAAAAAAGGTTTGAATTCTTTAAACGAATTTCGGGTAAGAAATTTTGTTTTTAAAAATTTGTTTGTTAAAAAAACTTTGATATAAAACTAAAAAAAATTGGATGACGTTTTTGGTTTTCTGAAAAATATTTTTTTTTGTTTTTTTTTTTTATTTTTTAAATGAAACGTAAGCTTTCCAGACATCTGAGCAATTGTATCTACCCAGTTCTCACACTAAAGCCACTCAAAAGCACTCACTGTCTGTCAAATGTTATAGCGCATTATTGTTGTATTAACAAGTTACACCCACACACACGCAAATACATGTACATTTATATGATCTCAAAAGAAATTCAAGCAATAATTTTTTGTTTAAATTTTTTGTTTTGATTTCTTTATATACATACCTACTGTAGTTTTTTTATTAATTTTTGCGAAAAACAATTGCAATAAAAAGTAAAAAAAAAATGCCACTCATGCAATGCAATAAAAGAAAAACAAAAAAAAACTTATATTATAATTTTATAATATAAAAATAAATTGGAAAAATTTTAAATTTTGAAAATTGTGTATTGTAAATAGGTATAATTAAATATATATAAAGTGCGAACATATCCACGCCAATAGAGACCAACAATAACAAGAGCCGCTTGTGAAAAGTAAAATGATGTTATAAAAAAATATTTTTTTTTAATTATGCTGCTGCATGTGTAAATAGAACTTTACATATTTATAAAGTATGCCAATATATAATTTGATTAATTAAGTATATTTAAAAAAAAAAATCGCTTTTTCTGCTTAGTTTAAGTTTTTTTTTTTTTTTTTTTTTTTTGTAATAATAACAAAGCAAAAATACAAAAAAAAAAAAATATTTTTTAAAACATACTGACTTACAATTATTATAGTAGCTTTTAAAAGTTTATTATTTAGTTTAAGCAACATTAGGATGGAGCGAAAAAATATGTTTAATTAGTTTGTGAGCAAATATTTTGGATTACTAGGAAAGAAAAAAAAAAATTGGCCCTGCCTTGAGCTCATGGTTTTGGCACAAACAATTTTTTTTTTGAATCTTATAAAGTAAAAATGCTGTTCACTTGCTAAGCAAGATTGTATTTCGCTCCACCCTAATAGATTCTTTAAGTATACAAATGTGCATATGAATTTGTGTATTTCTATTTTTTTATCTACTATATATTGATAATTAAGTTTAAGTAAGCTTATTTGTAGTTAAATTTAATTTCAATATTCTGAGCAATATTTATTGCAATTTTTTTTTGCTTTTGTAATTATTTAGCATTTTTGCTCTCAACACTTATTGCGCTATTTTTATATAATTTAAGATAAACAAATTTTTTGGCTATATATATATATTTTTTTTTTTTTAAATAATTTTTTTTGTTTTTTTTTTTTGGTTGGAAAAAAAAATTTGTAATAAAAATTTAACTTTTTATTTAACAAAAATTTAGTTTCTACAAACTATTTTTTTTTTTATAAAAAAAAAGTTGAAAACAAAGTAAATAAACTCTCAATATTGTATAGATATATATTAACATAAGTCTATTCTTACGTTTTGTATGTGTAATTAAAATAAAGTTTTTAAATTCAATTTAAAAAAAACCAGAAAAATTATGTTTGTTGTAATTAATTGTTAAGTGCTATTTGTGCGTAAAATTAATAATTAATTAAAAAAAAAATAATAATAACAAACCTCTGTAAAATATCAATAAAAAAAATAGATTTAAGAAAAAATAAAAACCTTAAAAAATAAAAACAAATTTTGCATGTTTAAATAATTTAAGATAAAAAAATTAAAAAACAAAAAAATTACAAATTCATGCGCAATGAATTGAACCATCCACCGTTACATGAAATGCGAACTCTATTCAATTCTTATAATTTTAATACAAATAACAACTTAATTGTGTAAGTTAAAAATGTATGCAAAATAAAAAAAAATAATAAAAAAAATTTAATAATAAAAAATTTAGTGCTACATTTAAGCAAAACAAATTTATTCAAAAATAAAATGTAAAAAAAACACATGCTAATAATTAAAAATTAACAACAAAAAATTGTTGTAGTTGTATTTTAAAATATAGATTGTATACTTAATAAATAATTGTAAAGTATTTTTGTTGATATTAAGTGACTTTTAGCCGAAAAAAATTGCAAAATTAAAAAAAAAAAATAAACAAGAACCCCAGAACGATTGAAAAAAAAATTTGTTAAATAAATTAAAACAAGTGAAATTTATGATTAAGTTTAATAATTAAGTTAATTGAAGGAAAAATAAATAAAATAAAAACTTATTAAAATAAAAAAAAAATTGTTTCTAACAGAAAAATAAAATACAATAGCAGACTAATATTATTTTGCAGCAAAAATATATTTGTAAACAGCAAAAACAATTTTTTGTTTTTTTTTTTTTCACAGTAACAAAATGTTTTTTTTTTCCTACAAAAGAAAATTTTTATTTTCACTTAAAAAAATATTTTTACTTAAAACAGTTTCATTTTGTAGTTGCATTATTTTTTTTTAGTTAAAAAATTTATTTCTCCATTTTTTTTTTCAAAAATGCTTTTCTTTGCACTCCAAAAACTATATTTTTTTTTACTTAAAAACAACATTTTCACCAAATAATTATTATTTTTTTTAAAAACAAATCAGATTAAAAAAGTGTTGATAATTTTACTTTCTTAAAATTTTTATTTTATTTTTTCATATAGAAAGCGCCATAAAGCAATAGTTTGCTTTTGTAAATAAAAATTTTTAAATTTTGAAACTGAAAATTTTATTTTTTTAAATAAGTTCAATTTTAATTAAAAAAAATTAAATTTTCCAAAAAAAAAAAAAATATTTTTTCAAATAATTTTTAGAAGCACAATTACCCATGCATATTCATTTTAATATTATTATTAAATAATAGTTTTAATATTATCTAATAGGTAATTTAAAATTTCTTTTGTAACAAGAAAACACATTGGAAAAATATATAAGAAAAATGTTCAAAAACTTAAAAGTATTTTTGTTTTTCAAATGGTTTATTGATGTTTTAGTCCTTTCCCGGATATGAACCCGATAAGCTCCGGTACTCACTTGCAAATTTCAAGGTTATGCCATCGAATAGGTGAACAGATTGTTGGTATTTTTAGGGGGCATACCACAACCCGAGCAAGCGTTCGATATGTGTTTGGATAAGTAAAAGTTTAATATATTATAATATCCAGATCGAAGATGAATCAGACTGACTCACGTCACTATCGACAGTTGGCGTTATTTTGCTGCAACAAATGGCGGTTGAGCCTGTATGAAGACATTCACCGGTGGGGAGCTGGCCAAGGACCCACTGTGTGTAGAAGTTGTTGAGGTCCTGCTGATGCACTTTTGGGTCACACGGCATTTTTTTGAGCTGACGGATCTCGTCGTAATCTTTCCGGAGATTTTCTTTAAGTAGATGCTTATCCTCTCCCCCCTAATTCCAGTCAGTGACTTGAGGATTTTGTTGCGCCTTTCCAATTTGATAGCAACTGGCAACGGATGATCACTTTCGCACTACAGCTCGTGAATATGCCAGCCGAGAATTGACAAATCAGTTTCAAAGAAGTATGCGTCGCAAAATGGAAGAATAAAACTACGGGTAAGTCCACTTGGAATATTTTTCACGATACTCACCACACAACTTGCAATGGACCTATTAATAGAGAATCGTCTGAAACTGTTTGCGGTTCACAAAGCAGCTAAAAGGAGCTGCAGCTAAATCAGAATTTGCTTTCCTGGAAAGCGCACATAGCAGGGTCAAAAAAAATATAAATTTTCACAATAACTAGTCTATATTCTAAAATTTTATTTAAAGAACCTATGCTGTAATCGATAACGATTAATCCCTTGGCCAATTTATCGGACATCTCTAGTTTTTCTGAAACAATATCCGAACGATTGTTCGATTTATTTAGATTTGATTAAATTGATGGATAAATAGTGGATACATTTCATAATCGACTAATAAATCAAAATTTGTTTTAAAAAAAACTAGGGATGTGCTATTAACAGTCATCTATCAGAGCTTATTCTTAGGATCCATATATATTTCCCGCTATGAGTTGCTCTTAAAGTGCCTATCAAAAATTAAACGTTAAGAGCTTTTATAATCCAAAATCAGAAATTAAAAAAAAAAAAAAGTTTAATATCTAGGTAAGTCATTAAAATTTCTTAGTAATAAAAATTACCAAAAAAATTTCAACCAAGAATTAAGTGTACATAAAAAAAGACTCGACGAAATTTCTCGAATTTCATTTAAAGCACTGGTGTGACTTTCAAAGTTCAATATCGAGCACAAACTGGAATTAAATTATGGTTTTAATTCTTTCTAATGCAATTTTTTTTTTTTGATTATTGAAGAACCGATTTTAGGCTAGTAGTCTACTAAATCGAGTCAGCTCATAATGAAATATGGATCCGAAGCTTGTCGTTGGTTATTCGATATTTAATTGAAGTATCGCGAGAAACATTGGCGACTATCGAGTTAGATAAAGACGTCCGTGGTATTCTTAAATCTAGCAAGTTTTTCAATATCAATTCGAGTAGCCATGAAATAGAGTCACAAAAATATCATCATATCAATGTCAATACCAATACATAGAGTATTCGGTTTTTGTGCACATATTGAGTTTTCTCTCTTAATATCTAATTTTTACTTACCGCCGCAACACTGGAAATTTTCATTTTTTTTTTGTAAGTTTCAATTTTGTTGCATATCTCAAAAGTATTGCATTTGTTTGTAAGGCTTTTCAGGAAATTCTTCTTTAAAAAAAAGTTTGCTCAATTTCTTTAGATTCTTTCTCAAAAATATCGAAAATAATGCTTGAGGTGAATAGTTTGGCTTGAGTTATCTTGAACCTAACTTCAACACGGTCACTAAAAAAGAAAAACAAAAAATTTACATAAATAATAAAAAAAAAATATTTAATTTAATATTAAAATAAATACAATAAATTAAAAAAATATTAAAAATAAAAATTAAAAAAAAGATATTAAAAAAAATAAAAAATTTAAAAAATTTTAAAAAAAATTAAACCAAAAAAATTTAAAAAAAAATTAAACCAAAAAAATTTAAATTTCAAACAAAAATACTGAACAATAGTAATGTTTTTATTTCTAGGGAATTGAATGGATCACATAATCGATTAATGAGCATGAAGAAGATATTGTACTTCAATGTTCTCTTCCAAATTTGCCTATACCAAGATGAATCTCTTTGGTTAGTTTCGACCTGCATAGCTTCGCCTCGACCAATCATTTACAACAAAAATCAAACACATTTTTATTTTTCATATCATTTTTTATTGAAGCTATTTTTGGGATTTTTCATTAAGATTTTTTTCTTACAAAAACAAATGCATATTCGTACATTTCGTAATATTTTGTAGCGATTCTTTAAATGTTGTTTTTTTTCTAATTTTTTTTGTGTGATGAGTTTGTTAAGACATTTTCTGTTTTCGCACTGGCATTGTTGTTAACTTTTTATCAACATAAGGGGTTAATTATGTAAAATGCAGTGGCACAATGCGATATACTAAATATATTAATAAAGACAACTCAGTTTTATTGCTAGTAACTGATGTCCTACCTATCATGCGACTACTTGCGCCAGCCCGCCTTTTACATAATTTGCTCCTCAAACTGTTTTTATGACATTGATATTGAGTGCTTAGTATGTTCATTTTGAGTGAAAGTGATTTTTGATTGATTCTCTTAAAGAAAAATAATAACATTAAACCGACTATATGAGTTTAATCGCATGGATCTCACTTGATTTAAGAAATAAAATTAAAACATGTTAACTAAAAAAAGTGAAAGGAGGTCCTAGGAACATGGTAGTTTGAATAGGGTTGGACCACATTGAAAATGGTAGTTGGAGATGGTAGTTAAAAATTTGAAGATATTTGGGAACACACCGAAACCCAGTGCTGCATGTGATATATTCGGGGGTTTAATCTTGCTAAATAAGAGTTCAGCCAATTACAATAACCAGACCGAAGTGGTGCCAGTGCGAGTCGCGTCTCTCTGGGATAATCCGAACCGACCACCTCTAGGAACATGAAGTTAGCCATAAGAATCAGGAAGAAGCACGACTGGAAACACGTGTATATTCTAACCACACATTTACCCGGATGGATGTAAGCTTAATGGCAAGGTAGCATTAGGCTATCGAGACACTCCAGGCAGAACTTATAGGCATACAATACTGCGATAGTTAAGTAGCGATCAAGTCTCTTCAGGTCTGGTGAGATGGCAAAGTCTTATGGGAATATATTGTGAGCGCGTGGAGGTTCCATCGAATGACTTCGAATGAGTTGCAGCGACGAAGAGGACATAGAAAGCGTTGAGCCTCATATGGGGCTTTAACAGGTGCTTCAAATTACATTAAATTAAGCAGACAAAATGGATGTCGTCTGAATGTCGGAAGGAGGAAGAGCTCTAGACCTTATTTACTGGTATCACAAAATGAGCTATCCGACTTATGTGTGCCTCTCAACTATGCAGAGGTGCAGAGGGGCGACCACATTTACCTAAGGTAAGATTCTGTCTGTCGGTGCGCCTTTATATCGAATGTTTATCGTTAATTTTTCCTAATTTGCATTGGAGGTAGGTCCATTTCAAGCAACTTTTTGGTAGGATGCTGAGTAGCTCGCTTAAGAAACCACTGGCGTTTTTTTTTTCTTTTCCTCAGGAACCGCCAGTGTCTTGAGTATTTTGAATCAACAGACTGTCTGTTGGAGGTGTGATAGACGTGGATGTGTAACGTCATTTCCACCTCTCTGTTCCAATTCGTGAATAGGGCGGCGGATAATCATTGAATTTGGAGCAAAGCGCATCTATAGAAGTGTCTTGGCCTGTTGGAAGAGAGTTTCGAGATTTAGAAATTTCACAATGAAATAAAGGACTACAACCTGTGGCACGGCTTTTTGGTCAATATTGGCTAATATTTTTTCTTGTCTCGTCCAAAGCCTGACGACTACTCAAATGATTGGTGATCCAAGGCAAGTTTGTCGTTTTTGTTTAGAAACATCACGTGGTGGGTTTTGTTAAACTTCAACCAGTCCTATGTAGAGGAAGATATTAGAAACCTAAACCACAAAGCGTCTGGTCACAAGAACAAAACGAAACTGAAAAACGCAAACAATAAAAAGAAATTGAAACAGATTTTCATGAAAAAAAATAAAAATAAAAATTTCGAAAAAAAAAATTTAGCAATTAATATAAATTTTATACAAATACTTTTATTTTTATTATTATTAGCACACTATATTTAGAAATTAAATTTAAAACACTTGTGTTCGGCTTAACTTAAGCTACAATACAAAATTGAAAGGTTTTTTGTTAGTTTTTATTTGTTTGGAAATTGGTAATGTACGACTTGTTTATGTATGTTTATAATAATATTATACACATATATATATATATATAATAATCATAATTATATTTATAATAATAATAGTAATAATAATAAGAGTCTGCAAGGTTTATGTTGTAGTTTATTTTGGTTGTTGTTGTTTTTGTTTGCATTTTGTTCATCAAATTAAATACAACAAGGTTTATGTTGTTGTTGATTTTTTTTTTTTTAACTCTTACAAATTTTATAAATGTAATTATACTTTATGTTTGCTATGTAAATGTGATTTTTGTTTTTTTGTTTTCTTTTTTCTGTTAATACAAATCTATGCATAAATTGAGTTGTATTTTGCTGTTTTTATGCTGCAAAAAACTGATGCGCGCTGCGTTCAAAAACTTTTTTTATTAAAATTTTTTTTTTTGAATTAATGTATCTTGCTAGAATGTTGTTGTTTTTCTTCAATTTTTGCGCTTTTTTTTTAATTTTCTTAATGCATATATATAATATTGTTTTTTTTTTTTTTGTAATTTATTCGTCGTCATTGTTATTGTTGTTTATTATAATCGGCATTTAGCTTGTTGTGTTCATCCTCAGCAGCAGCGTCGTTTATTCTCGACGATTATTCACCATTTCGTGTGAATATTACAGCAATTGGCAGCAATGAGATTTGGTTTTTGGCGGCTGTCGCACATCGGACTGACGTTGTTTCTTTCGTGATGAAATATCCCTGATTAGATCATAAAATACCTGTTCACAATATGAAAGAGATTGCAATATTTTTAATTAAAAAAGTTTTCGTTTTTTTGTAAAATTTCTCAGAGTGAATGTGTTAGAATGAAGCAAAATGAGTTTATTTTCGATGGAAGGAAAGCAGGAAGCATGACATTCTACTCGTCTAAAAGCTACTTTTTTGGTAGACATACTATACAATT